>CM032640.1:28422537-28675847 GCA_019097785.1 Fraxinus excelsior | reverse complement strand
GATCCCACCTCAGCAAGGAAGCTGAGAGTAAGGTCAGCAAGATACACATTGATCGACGGCGTCTTGTATAAGCGAGGATATGCTGCGCCACTATTGAGGTGCCTGGATAAAGAAGAAGCCCTTCACGCTATGAAAGAAATACACGAAAGAATATGCGGAAATCACGCAGGAGGACGGTCATTAGCACACAAAATCATGCGCCAAGGATACTTTTGGCCGACCATGAAACAGGATACTCTGGAATTCGCCGTGAAGTGCGACAGATGCCAACGGTTCGCACCTAACATCAAACTTCCCCCTGGGGAGCTGCACTATGTAATGGCACCTTGGCCTTTCGCAAAATGGGGGGTCGATCTTATTGGCCCCATGCCAACGGGAAAAGGGAGGACGAAGTTTGCAATTGTGGCTGTTGACTACTTCACCAAGTGGGCCGAAGCCGAACCTATGGCGAAAATCACCGAGCACAAGACTACTGAGTTCATATGGAAGTCAATCATATGCAGGTTTGGAATACCTCACTCCATAGTGACGGATAACGGAAAACAGTTTGACAACACCCGCTTCGCTAGTTTCCGCGAGGAATTGGGAATACAGAAACATTTCTCCACGCCAAATCACCCCCAGGCTAACGGACAAGTTGAGGCCATCAATAAGATTATCAAGCATACGTTGAAAACGAAGCTCGACACTCTTAAGGGAGGATGGGCGGAAGAACTCCCCAGCGTGCTATGGTCTTATCGCACTACTACTAGAAGCAGCACCGGAGAAACCCCCTTCTCCCTAGCCTTCGGGGTAGAGGCCGTAATTCCTCTTGAGATCGAAATCCCATCTATCAGAACTCTGACGTATCAAGAAGACAGAAACGAGCAAACGCTACGAGAGGAGTTGGATTTAATAGAAGAAAAAAGGAATGATGCCGAAGCGAAGAATGCGGTATACAAACAGCGCAACGCGAGGTACTACAACCAGAAGGTGAAGAAACGAGAATTCGAGGTTGGCAACCTTGTCCTAAGGAAGGTCTTCCTGGCAACGAGAGAACTAAATGCTGGATCTTTAGGACCTAACTGGGAGGGCCCTTACCGAGTAAGCAGGATACTGCTTAAAGGGGCCTACGAACTGGAAGATATGGACGGCAGGACTCTACCGCACCCATGGAACGCAGAACACCTCAAAAAGTATTATCAATAGGTCGCTGTAATACGCTATCTCCATGAATAAAAGCATGGTTATCAGAATGACTCTGCAAGAAGTGCGGCGTCAGCGCCGGGTGATTCCTAAGCCCTACTCATGCAGTAGGCAGAATCTCCAGTAAGCCCTACTCATGGAGTAGGCAGAATCTCCTGTAAGCCCTACTCATGAAGTAGGCCGAGCTAATGTTGCAAGTGCTGCAACACTTAGCAAGATTCCTAAGCCCTACTCATGAAGTAGGCAGAATCTCCTGTAAGCCCTACTCATAAAGTAGGCCGAGCTAATGTTGCAAGTGCTGCAACACTTAGCAAGATTCCTAAGCCCTACTCATGAAGTAGGCGAATCTCCTGTAAGCCCTACTAAGAAGTAGGCCCGAGCTAATGTTGCAAGTGCTGCAACACTTAGCAAGATTCCTAAGTCCCTACTCATGAATAGGCAGAATCTCCTGTAAGCCCTACTCATGAAGTAGCCGAGCTAATGTTGCAAGTGCTGCAACACTTACAAGGATTCCTAAGCCCTACTCCATGAAGTAGGCAAATCTCCTGTAAGCCCTACTCATGAAGTTATGCCGAGCTAATGTGCAAGTGGCTGCAACACTCCAGTTAGCAAGATTCCTCCCCTACCTCATGAAGTGGCAGCATCTCCTTTAAGCCCTACTCATGAAGTAGGCCGAGCTAATGTTGCAATGCAGCAACACTAGCAAGATTCCCTAGCCTCTACTCATGAAGTGGGCAAGAATCTCCTGAAAGCCCTACTCATGAATAGGCCGAGCTAATGTTGCAAGTGCTGCAACACTTAGCAAGATTCCTACCCTACTCATGAAGTAGGCAGAATCTCCTTTAAGCCCTACTCATGAAGTAGGCCGAGCTAATGTTGCAAGTGCTGCAACACTTAGCAAGATTCCTAAGCCCTACTCATGAAGTAGGCAGAATCTCCTGTAAGCCCTACTCATGAAGTAGGCCGAGCTAATGTTGCAAGTGCTGCAACACTTAGCAAGATTCCTACGCCCTACTCATGAAGTGGGCAGAATCTCCTGTAAGCCCTACTCATGAAGTAGGCCGAGCTAATGTTGCAAGTGCTGCAACACCTAGCAAGATTCCTAAGCCCTACTCATGAAGTGGGCAGAATCTCCTGTAAGCCCTACTCATGAAGTAGGCCGAGCTAATGTTGCAAGTGCTGCAACACTTAGCAAGATTCCTAAGCCCTACTCATGAAGTAGGCAGAATCTCCTGTAAGCCCTACTCATGAAGTAGGCCGAGCTAATGTTGCAAGTGCTCCAACACTTAGCAAGATTCTAGCCCTACCATGAAGTTGGCAGAATCTCCTAGTAAGCCCTACTCATGAAAGAAGGCCGAGCTAATGTTGCAAGTGCTGCAACAGTTAGCAAGATTCCTAGCCCTACTCCATGAAGTGGGCAAAACCTCCTGTAAGCCCACTCATGCAGTAGGCCGAGCTAATGTTGCAAGTGCTGCAACACTAGCAAGCGATTCCTAGCCCCCTACTCATGAAGTGGGCAGAATCTCCTGTAACGTTTGCCCTACTCCATGAGTAGGGGCCGAGCTAATGTTCAATGCTGGCAACACTTAGGCAAGATTCCTAAAATCCACTCATGAAGTTGGCAGAATCTCCTGGTAAGCCCACTCATAAGTAGGCCGAGCTAATGTTTGCAAGTGCTCGCACACTAAGCAAAGAATCCTAAGCCCCTACTCATGAAGTGGGCAGAATCTCCTGTAAGCCCTACTCATGAAGTAGGCCGAGCTAATGTTACAAGTGCTGCAATATTTAGCTTAAAATGTACGAGAAATTCCTACAAAAATCCCTATACAAACCTCAAACGACTTCTACCGCAAATAGGCGAAAGGCGAAAAGTTCTATCAACTAGTTCGTTTGAGAGTTGCGAATTCAAATTATGAAAAAGCAAAAGTAAGACATTAAACAAAATGTTTTCATTCATAAAATAAAAGGGTACAAGAGTTGAAGAACATAAAGAACTACCTAAAGCTAAGAACTAGGGGGATGGGGAGAAGGATCATCAGCCACAGACGGCTGAGCCTCAACTTGTCCGGCCTCGGAGGCCTTCAGCATTCGCTCCAGCTCCTTCTCCTGCTCCTCCTGAGCCTCTACCAAAAACGCGGTATCCCAGTCCGGCCTCTGCTGATTGACAAACTTGACGATCTCACCCATAGCCAGGGAATACGCCTCTTGAGCGATGGCGTCAAAAGCAGGGGAGGCCCTCCATTCCTTCACGGCTTTGGAGACCTTCAGATCGGTCTCAGCCTTCAAAGCCACGGCCTGAGCTACCGCCTCGTCAGCACGTTTTTTCTCCAGCTCAGCACGAGAATTTGCTTTCTCCCCCCAGAGATGCAGCGCCTTGTTCTCGTCAAGCAGTTTGTACTCCTTGGCAAGGCAGGCGTCAAGCTCCCCCCCATCTTGTTCAAACGGTCTTCATACCTCTGCTTCTCCCCAGCAAAAGCCGACCTCTCCGTCTCAACTGCGGTAAAAAGCTCGTCAGCTTTAGCTTTAAACTCCAGCACGGAATCAAGCTCGGCCTTGACCTGAAAAACACAAAGGCCATTAAAATGCATAGAGAGGTTACTGATCAAAGCATGAAAGGCTAAAAATGAGCTCTTTACCTTATCCACCACAGAAGACATGTGGAGAACGGCCCTGTGACAGTGGAGCTGAGCTGTGAGGACGTTCTCCCCGATAGGCATCTCAGTCAGAAATCGCTGCTCCTTGTCATTCCAGCTCCGCGTCATTAGGACGGCGGATTCTCTGAGGGGCGAGGGGAAGGCGACAACTGACTCCTTTGCTGGGGAAGGAGCCCTGAGAAAATCTAGAAGAATCTCTGGTCGGCGCCCAACCAAGTCTTCAACACTCGACCTCTGAAGGTCTGGACACTTCTTCTGGGGCTTGGAGGAAGAAGCACCAGCAGCCACTGGGATCGTCGCGGGGACTGGAGAGTCCGGCAGGGCGGTAGCAACGGGAAGGTCGGCAGAACGGCGCCTCTGCAGGGGCAGCTCGTCTTCTGGATCCACCTCTGGACTCCCAGACCGACCTCTCTCGGTAGTAGTGATTTCCTCCCTCTTCCTTTTTGCAGCTTCAGCCACCTTAGCCGCTTTAGCCGCGCGGAAGTTCAACATTTCTGGTTCTTGACCTGAGACATGAAGCAAAAGAAGTGAGGAACAGCTCAAACAACTCATAAGCAGGCAGGGGTAACCAGAATTAGTAAACCCTTACGAGAAGGGGAAGATGCTGAAGTCTGTCGCCTACTAACAGCCGAGCTCGGGGGCACAGCTCGGAGTAGACCTGCGGTGAAGAGGTTGTCGTTTGTAATCACGAACTTGCAGGACCGTTCCCTGTGAGACAAAGCTCGAATAGCGTCAGCCCGCTTCTTGATTGCCGAACTCAAGTGACAAGGTCGATAAACTGCAAAATGCAAATACAGCAAGGAGTTAGCCCTTTCAATCGACAATAGAACTGGAAGATGGCATTGAGCACTCTCACTTACAAAGGGGGTGATAGAGTGTAGGGACTACATCCTCCCTATCCACCTCATCAGGGTGGAATTGCCAATCTCCCAAGACATAAAAAAAACTCCTCTTTCCACCCCTTAATCGAAGAAGGAGTATCTAATACCAACGAGCCCCCCGTCCTAGGTCTGGCACTAGTATACCACCAGCCCGTATTTTTTCCATCCTCCTTAAAGGTAAAAAGGGAATTGAATGTGGCGACGTCTATCTCAGGATGACCTAACTGTTTCCACAAGATTAAGGTGGCTACGAGGGTTCTCCACCCATTAGGGCACAACTGAGTAGGGGCTATTCCCCAGGAGGCAAGGAATGACCTTATGATCTTGGGGAATGGAAGCCTGAGGCCGGCACTGAGAATAGCACCGTTTAAAGCTACGCATCCTAAAGGAGGACTGTCAGCCCGGTCGGAGGAAGAGGGTACTACTAACTCTACAGTCGGAGGAATGCTATATTTGGCCCTAATAGCGGCAAGGGATCCTCCAGATATAACCGACTTAAGGGAGCTAGCCCCCCAGGTGCCTCCCCTACTACTGCTTTCGTCTTGCTTCCTCTCCTCCCTCAATTTTCGCCTGTGCTCCATACTCCTAGGTGAGTTTGACAATGGGTTTGGGGGAGAAGGTTGGGGGAAAAACGAAGCTAGAGGAACGGGCGTGAAAATTTCCTGACAGTCGGAACTAGCGGTGGAAGGACTATACGGCTGAGTAGACGAAGAAGGTGCAAGATCTTCCTGTTGGTTCCCCCAGGAGTGCACTCGAGATTCGTCCGAGCTCATACAAGCAAGTTGAAGAGAAAATAATGCGTAAAAGAAAAAGGTGTTCCGAAATTGTAGGAGAGTACCTGGATAGTTATCTCGTTTGGGAGTATAGGGAAAAGAAAGGAATGCCGAAAAGTTATGAATTTTGGAATAAGGAAGATCGAAATTCAAAAGGCTAAAGGAAGATGAAGGGGAACGTTTTGGAAATGCAAAAGGCGGGATATGAACCGGCAAGGATGGCAATAAATATAAACGGCTGTCAATCAATGCCTAAAAAGAGGTGAAGACGTCCAGCCACCCTTTGGGTGACACGTGCATCTGGCGGCTGTAGGAGTAATTATTACGCGAGTTGGTACTTGTGCCATGTCATTCCAGCAAGGTCAGATTCTCATTTGAAATTAGACCTGACCTGGGGGGTAACTGTTGACACCGACCTCCGAGGTCGTTGAGCTCGGACTGTCGTATCCCAATGAGGGTAAGGACTTGGGAGTTCGGCCATGTGAGGTCAGGTCGGCAGGAGCGTAGCTTCTTCGACAAGCCATTGTAGTCTTTCAAGACGCTACAGTGGCTAATGATTATGAATCACTGACAAGATCTCTGAGTACCAAACCAGAGACATACACGTGGAAAGGTCTTGTGTCAACGCCTACTTATTCCTCCAATCAGAAGTCTTAGCTTGTTTTAATAAGCAACACATTTACTACCAGGGTCAGCAAGTCCCATCATCCTCAGTCAACAGTACAACATTGAGCTCGGGCACCAATCCCGTTAGGACAACACACAATTTAGCTCAGCTCGGCCTCTGAGTTGACAAGACAGGAGGATTAGACGTTATTGTCTTCCTACTATAAAAGGTCCAGAATACAAAGAATAAGGGGGACAGAAAATCTAAAGGAATATACTAAGGAGAGAATCCCTAAAAATCCCCTTGAAGATCCCATATAGTTGTAAAAAGGAGCGATTATTTGAGGAACGATCTTGTATTCTCCCTTATTGTAACTTTTAGACTACTGTCAGCATTCTAAGTTGGCTTTAACCTTGTCAATACAATTTTGAACGTCAACAATAATCAAATGATACATATCAAGTGTGGATGTGTAGTATGAAAATTACATCTGTTGTGATCCAAACATGCCTATTTTCAATTGTTCATAACTTAATCTTTAATGAGACCAAAAATAAACTTTAATTAGAGTGAAACTGAATTGAATACTTATTTTCGAAATAAACAGAATATCCATAGATAAAAATATGTGTCTAAAATAGACAACATTCGAATACAAACTCCCACTAAACTGACATATCATCAAAATGTGTAACATCCATGTAACTATTATACTCATGAAAGACCTTGGTTGGTAGCCATTTAGTAAATGGATCCATGATTATGGAGTTTGTCATAATGTGTTTTATAGAATTCTAACCACTCTGAATTCTTTCCTTGACAACTAGGAACTTAACGTCTATAAACTTTGACATCATCAGACTTTTGTTGGAATACGAGACTTCTATGTCACATAATAACTAAAGCGATCTTTCAAATCCATCCAAAATATGCAGTCTAGTGACAATATTTTGTTGTTATATTCCATGATCATAATCAGAATATATAATGATCTCCAATTGGTCTGATTTTCCTGAATGTGATCATGTAATTCTTAGTTCTCTGTAGATACCGAATAACCTAATAGCCGAATTCCAAATTTTCATCCTAAAGTCAACAAAATATCTGCCTAGCATTTCAACAATAAATGCTATATGCAAATGTGTATAAACTTAAACATACATTAAACTCCTAACTGCTGAATCATAGAGAATTTTTTGTATTTTTTAAATTCATCCTTAGGATATTGATTGAGACTAAAGTTGTCTTCCTTAGTTGTAGGGGTATCACTTGATTTTATTCCTGCATCCCATATTTTTTTAAGAATCTTATCGATATAGCTCTTTTGCGATAATCCAGAAATACACCGAGAACGATCCCATGGTATCTATATATTTAATACAAAACAGGCGTCACCAAGATTCTTCATTTCAAAATCGCATGACAGAAATATCTTGGTTTCGTGCAATAAGCTTATATCATTGTAGGCATGTATTATGTCATTGACATATAATTCCAAAACATATGTTTACTCCCAATGAACTTGTAATATACACAATCATCAACTAAATTCATCTCAAAACCAAATTAGATAGTTACTTGATGAAATTTATGATACCATTATGGTAAACTAGGTGAAGTCCTTATTACACCCAAAGAATAACGCGGTAGTTGTGGTGCAACTTTAGTGTGTCATATCCACAGTGAGATGGAAGAATGTTTAAAATGGTTCAATAACTTAGGGTTCTTGTGATTTGGATGAAAAGATGTTGTTTATTGAATTAAAATGTAAATTTCACCGGATATAATAATTGAATTTAAGTTAATATGTAAAATAGTGAAGCATCGGAATTTCCTCAACTGGATTGGATCAATCAACACAACAATTAATGCACTTTCTACTCAATTAGAAGTTTTTGCCCTGACTTTCTAATTGGAGGATTTAGCAATACAAACCAATTTAATTCCACAATAATTCTAGAATTTAAGTTTCCTAAATCTCATTCCCCCATTAATTTATTGAAATCAGATTCAAAAAGCGACCATATATTTCTAACATATAGGAGTAATTAAATCACACTAATAAAATATCTGAAATTTAAACTCACAAATATTTTAATTGTTCAATGGAAGAAACTTGATTAAATCCATGAAAAACTTAATAAAAGTTAAGTCAAATTCAAATACAATTCATAAAGAGGAAATATAAACCCTAGAATGGTTTAATCAATGAAAAAACACATTACATGAATATATGATGCAAAAATCTCCAATTCCAATTGAGTTCCTTCGTAGCTTCACCAAAAGATTTAGTTCTTCATGAGTTTTTTTTAGCAAAAAAGAGATGAAAGAATGGTGTAGAATGAAGAATGATGAGGAATTTGGAGTTTTGGAATGTTTTTGGGGTCCCTTTTTAGGCTTCTCACGGCCCAGACATAAAAAAAAACCTAAGTTTGCACAGCGTGACACCTAGGCGTCATGGGAGCAGTGCCTAGGCACTGAAAATATGTTATTTTGGGTTTGTAAAGCACCTGGGCGCTATAAATGTAGCGTCTGGGCGCTGTGTTGCTGCATCCTCTTCAGTATTCTCGTCACTTCCTATCTCGGTGTCCGAATGAGGCGATTCAAGTTGCGTTGAAAAGCTAACTCAAAGGGATACAATGTTACTTCAGAGACCATCTTCAAATTTGATTGTTTTCCATGCCAAAAACTAGCCTCAATATAATGCTGAAAATCGGTGAGAAACTTTTCAGCTTGAAAGCTGATTTGTGAACATGTTTTGGCTATATTTCATCCATTTGGCTCATTTCTTCATCCAATTGACCTCTAATGCTTTCTAATCTTCATCACTAGGTTGGAAACTCTTCAGTATCTGAACTTTCACTTTCTTCTATTTTGATCATTTTCACTTATTTCTTCCATTTTCCATTTTCCATTGTTTTCACCCATTTGCAACCTAAACCAAGATATAGAAATACTTAGTGCGTTTATTCATCAAATAATCATAGAAATGCAAATATTAATAGGTGAAAGATGTAATAAATGTATTATTATCACACCCCGACTTGCTTATTGCTAGTCCCTAGCAATTAAATGCAGAGCAAGATGAATGAATGACTGGTCTATATCAAAAGTGAAATTGTCAAGTTCTAATTTAACCACATGCCATGCCCTCTTCGAACTCAATACCACACGAAATTAACAATGTCACGATTATCAAGACGTCAAAGACTCATGCCAAATGTGTGAGTGTGTGTCAAGCCATAGCCATCTTAAAGTCAACCTTAACACATGCAACATCAAGTATATCTTAAGTTGAAGGTTCAACTCCATAACTTACGGGTATCAAAGTGTTTAGTACGTGGTTTCTCTCTATGGAGGTGAGAAAGTTGTACGCTCAAAATTGAAGGCCTAGATAGTTATGAACACGCAACAAGCAAACATTGATATCATGATAGGCATACCACCAAATGAGAATTCATCAACTTCTTACCACAGCCTACTTGGGACAAAGCGGTCAATACAAAGGGTTGTAATGAAGTTCAGGTTGGATCGTATGATAAGAACGGATACAAAAAATTTCAAATACTTCCAAGCACATAGTTAGATATCTTATCAAACATCTCAATTGATCTCAACTTCCAATAAATACATATTTTGGCATTTCAAACCCCAAAATTAATCAATTTTTTTTTCTCAAATACGTGAGACTAGCCAACTCTTGTCTTTTTCTTTGCTTCTATTCTTCACAAATAAATACCTGATACCTACTACACATTTGAAAGTAAAAATATGGAAACATACGTTTATAAATTATACTTCAACATGGAGGGGTATGTATGACATAGGTGTATGAAGGAAAAGGCTATATGTGCGTATCGGCTCAAAATGGCTACTAGGGGTTGTATTTATTGAAAAGAAAGGCTCAAATATTGATCATAAATTGACCTTTATTATTTTCCAAGTAATCTACCATCTTATCACAAACCATGTAATGTTATTCTCAAAAGAGTTTCCAATTCACGAGATCAATGAATGATGTTGCCATGTTTTAGTACATTGTGGCTCTCAATCCTCACCAAGTATCACACAAGAAAAACTTTAGCAAGAAACTCTCTAACTACATGTGTTAAACTACCATCTCACCACAAGGAATAATGTCCCATCACTAGGATCATTTAGTTTAATAGCCCTATTTTTAAAAACTCGTGTCACCACGAAGGGACGGTCCACCTAGAACGAAATTTACCTGGGTGCTTGTGGAGTTTAGAATCGTACAAGTATACTTTTTGATTTGGTTCAAAGGTTCTTCTCGAAATATTTTTATCATGAAAAACTTTCATTTTTGACTTGTAGATTCTATTACCAAAATGGCGCTTAAGGGCATCATATTACATCGGGACATAGCATCGAGCTTTTGGCATCTCTTACAAGCTCTACAATGGACATTAGTGTCATTAAATAAGGTAGGCCAGTAAAAACCACATTGAAAAATTTTTGCAGCGGTATTTTTCATAGAAAAGTGGCCTCCACATGCTTGGGTATGACAGAAATTGAGTATGCTAGGTATCTCCTCATCGGGGACACAACGTCTCAAAATCTAATCAAGGCAGTATTTAAATAGATAAAGGTCATCCTAATAAAAATTACGT
Source organism: Fraxinus excelsior (assembly GCA_019097785.1). Taxonomy (NCBI): domain Eukaryota; kingdom Viridiplantae; phylum Streptophyta; class Magnoliopsida; order Lamiales; family Oleaceae; genus Fraxinus; species Fraxinus excelsior. The sequence continues at coordinate 28,665,116 of CM032640.1, read as the reverse complement.
ACCTCAACTAGGAACTTCCTCTCATCCCGTGCACTCCATTCCTTTGGGACTTAACCTGCAGCCAAGTAATTTACAATGTTAGCAAACCATGATAGAGAAGAGACAGAGAATAAATGTCAATCTTGACAGATGGTCTGCTACAACATTTTCTACTCTCTTCTTGTCCTTGATGGTGATGTCAAACTCCTGCAAAAGCAAAATCCACCATATTAATCATGCCTTAGCATCCTCTTCGTAAGAAGATACTTAAGGCCTACATGACCCGTGAAAATAGTGATGGAAGAGCCAATCAAATAAGATCGAAACTTATCAAGTGCAAAGACTACAGCCAGTAACTCATTTTTAGTAGTGGAATAATTCATTTGAGAGCTATTTAGAGTTCTACTAGCATAGTAAATCACAAAAGGATTACCTTCCTTTCGTTGCCCAAGAACAGCACCCACCGCAAAATCACTAGCAACACACATAATTTCAAATGACAATGACTAATCGGGTGGTTGCATTATAGGTACGGAGGTCAATTTACCAATCAACAATTCAAAAGCATTTTGACATTCAGGTGTCCATTCAAAGGTCACATCTTTGTTAAGCAAGTTACATAAGGGTCTAGATATAGAAGAGAATTTTGTATAAACCTCTTATAAAAAACTGCATGACCAAGAAATGATCTAATGTCCTTTACTATCTTAGGTGTGGGCAATTTAGAGATTAGTTCAATCTTAAACCTATCAACTTCTATCCCTTTTGAAGAAATGACATGCCCTACGACAATACCAAAAGACACCATGAAATGACATTTTTTCCAATTCAAAACTAAGCCTTTCTCTACACATCTGGTTAAAACTCTTTTCAAATTCAACAAGCACGCATTAAAAGATGTCCTAAAAATAGTCAAATCATCCATAAACACTTCCATGAAATCATCTACCATGTCACTAAACATAATCATCATGCACATTTGAAATGTGGCAGGGGCATTGCAAAGTCGAAATGGCATCCTACGAAATGCATAAGTACCAAAAGGACATGTGAATGTGGTCTTTTCCTGCCACATGTTCAAGTATTTTGTCCAAAAATGGGAGGAGAAAGTGGTCTTTATGAGTGGCAGCATTTAACTTCCTATAGTCTATGCACATGCACCATCCAGTTACTACTTTTGTAGGGACCATCTCACCTAGTTCATTTTTCACTACTGTGACTCCCGACTTCTTATGGACTACATGTGTAGGACTAACCTATTTACTATCGGCAATAGGATAAATGATTCATGCATCTAACAATTTTAGCACTTCATTTTTCACTACCTCTTTTATTGTGGGGTTCAGCCTACGTTGTGGGTCTCTTCTAGGATTAGTTTCCTCATCTAGGTGAATCCTATATGAGCAAATTAGGGGACTAATACCCTTGATGTCAGCTATGGTCCACCCTAATGCAGATTTATGTTCATTCAAGACATGTAAAAGTTGCTTACATTGTGATGCATCCAATTCTGAAGATATAATAACAAGAAATGTATTACATGGTCCAAGAAATTCATGTTTCAATCCTTGTGGTAGCGGTTTCAACTCTGGTTTAGGACTCTCAATACTTGATGGTTGCTGTCCTCTACTCCTTTCTGGCAGCTCTTCAACCTTTAGCTGCCATGGTGATGTTCCATAATCCTGCATTTTTGCAAAAATAGCATAAATTTTAGTATACTCATCATCATAAACAATATATGAAATTTTAGAATCTAAGATGAATGAGTTCAAGTGATCAAAATCAGTAGTTGCGGGTGTCTCCTCTTGAATGAGGGCATCAATTATAAATGTTTGATGACACTCATTATCTTCCTATGGTTGTTTAGCAATGTGGAAAACATTTACTTCTAAAGTCATATTCCCAAAAGATAGCTTCATTAGACCATTCCTGCAATTAATAAGAGCATTAACAGAAGCAAGAAAGGGTCTACCAAGAATTATGGGGATTTTAGATTTAATATTCACATCAACCTTCAAATCTAGTACCAAGAAATCAACGGGATAATATAATTTATCAATTTGAACTAACACATCCTCAACTACTCCCCTAGGCCTAACATTGGATCGATCAGCTAATTGTAAGACTATAGATATAGGTTTTATCTCACCTAAGCCTAACAATGAGTAGATAGTATACGGCATGAGGTTAGCACTAGCTCATAAGTCAAGAAGGGCTTGCGCAAACTCATGGCTCCCAATTATGCAAGAAATAGTGGGACAACCAGAATCTTTATACTTAGGTGGGACCCTTTGTTCAATTACAACACTTACATGCTCATTTAATAAAATGATTTTCTTAACATGGTGCTTCCTCTTCACAGTGCACAAGTCCTTAAGAACTTTAGCATATGTGGGGCCTGGGCAATCACATGCAGAAGGGGTAGATTAATTTTCACCTGTTTAAGGTGTTCCAAAATTTCATTGTGTTGCCCGATAGCTTTCAAGGTAGGCTTGAGAGCTTGAGGGAAAGATACTCTAGTTGGGATATCCACTATCTCTTCACTAGGTCTATCCTCTTCCGAATTGCTAGAATTTTTTTCCTCATCTCTAGGATTATTGGTTGGTTCTATAGTCTTTCTGGACCTAGTGGTTATGGCATTTACTTCCTTAAGGTTGTTTTTTTCTGAGCCTGAAGTTTGTGCTATGTGTTGTCTTTTAGGATTTAGTTGGGCTTGAGCTGGAAATTTCCCACACTCCCCTACATCTAAAGCATTGGTCAGTTTAGACATGTGGGCTTTCATCTCTTTACTTTCCTTAACAACCTGGGTAATCATAGTTTCAAATTTGTGATTGGTTTTACCCTGTACCTCTATAAAAGCATGTAGTGTGTCATCTAGGGAATTCCTGGAGGTTGTGAATTGATATGGAGGTTTATTGTAAGCTTGATTTTGTTAGGTGGATTGTTGGTTTTTAGGTTTCCAACTGAAATTGGGGTGATTCCATCACTCTGGGTTATAGGTATCAGAAAATGGAGAATAATGCTTGTTATATGTACCTAAGGCGTTGCAGTGTTCTTCATACACTCTCCTCATCTCAGCGTAAGAAGGACACTCTTGCACTGGATGTTCAGTTCTACCACACACAAAATAATTTTCACTAGACTCGACATGGGATACATTTTGTATAGATTTCAAGTCTTTAGCACGTAGAGTTTCAAGTTCTCTAGTTATGGCCTCTACCTTTGCTCTAAGGCTATCTTTCTTCCTAAGATGGTATATACCTGTGCTAATGGGGTTACTTGCGGGTCGTGACCTATTAGTACTCTCAGTGGTACTAGGTCCATTCCAAGTATGGGCTTTTTTTAGCTAAGTCATCTAAGTATCCTATTGCCTCATCTGGATCTTTTTGTAGAAAATCGTCATTACATATCATCTCAACAAACTGACGCTCCCTAGGTGTTAACCCTTCATAGAAATATCTTACAATACGCCAACTCTCATAACCATGGTGGGGACAAAGAGTTTGGAGTTCTTTGTACCTTTCCCACATTTGATATAAAGTTTCACTCTTCTTTTGGATAAAAGAAGAGATTTGCTTTTTCAACGCAGTTGTTTTGTGGTGGGGAAAGTATTTGCCAAAGAACACTTGGGGTCATTTCAGCCCAAGTTCCAATTGAACATGGTCTCAATGAATACAACCAACTTTTTGCCCTCTTCTTAAAAGAAAATGAAATGAATTTAAGCCTAATTGCATCCATTGTACCATGTTGATTGTGGAAGGTTGCTACTATCTCATTGAATTCCCTAATATACACATACATGTTCTCGTTTTCAAGTACATGGAAATTGAGAATAAGTTGAATCATTCTAGGTTTAAAATCTATGTGTGACATATTGGGTGGAAACATAATGCATGAAGGTGTAAATGTACGCGTGGGGTGCATGTTATCATGCAAAGTTCTATACGGTGCATCATGCTCACTATCAGACATTGTGTTATGTGATGTAGTGTTTGTGTTAACAGATGCAGAATCAAAAATAGGGTTAAAAAGATGTTCAAACTCTATGAGAAGTGTTTCTACAAATTTTTCTCGCTTGTCTCGATAACTGCTCATAAAGCACAAATAAAAAGAAAATAAAGTGGAAAAAATAAATAACAAAGAAAGATAATAAACTAACAAAAAATGAAATCGAAAAAAAAGGAATGAAGTCACCCTTTTGCTAGAGGATCCTTCAACTAATTGTGTTGTGTCCCCGGCAGCGATGTCAAAATTTGAATACGCCTAAAGAATAACGCGATAGTTGTAGTGAAGTTTTGGGGTATCGTATCCACATGGAGATAGAATAATGTTTAAAGGAGTTCAACAACTTAGGGTTCTTGTGATTATGATGAAAAGAATTTGTTTATTGAATTAAAATGTAAATGTCACCGGATATAATAATCGAATTTAAGTTAATATGTAAAATAGTGAAGCGTCGAAATTCCATCAACTGGATTGGATCAATCAACACAATAATTCATGCACTTTCTATTCAATTAGAAGTTTTTGTCCTAGCTTTCTAAGTGGAGGATCTAGCAATACAAACCAATTTAATTCCACATGTAATTCTAGAATTTAAGTTTCCTAAATCTCATTCCCACATTAATTTGTTGAAATCAGATTCAAAAAGCGACCATATATTTCTAACATATAGCAGTAATTAATCACACCAATAAAATATTTGAAATTTAAACACAAACAAATATTTTAATTGTTCAATGGAAGAAACTTGATTAAATCCATGAAAAACTTAATAAAAGTTAAGTGAAGTTCAAATATAATTCATAAAGAGGAAATATAAATCATAGAATTTTTTAATCAATGAAAAAGCACATTACATGAATATATGATGCAGAAATCTCCAATTCCAATCGAGTTCCTTCGTAATTTCACCAAAAGATTTAGTTCTTCATGAGTTTCTAGAGCAAAAACAGATGAAATAATGGTGTAGAATGAAGAATGATGAGGAATTTGGAATGATTTTGGGGTCATTTTTTAGGCTCGCGGCCCAAACATAAAAAAAGCCTAAGTTTACACGGTGCGGCACCTAGGCGCCATGGGAGCAGCGCCTAGGCACCGAAAATCTGTTATTTTGGGTTTGTATAGCGCATGGGCGCTGTGTTGCTGCATTTGCTTCAGTATTTTAGTCATAACTTCATTTTTTGATGTCCGATTGAGGCGATTCAAGTTGAGTTGAAAATTTAACTCAAAAGGTTATAATTTTACTTCAGAGACCATCTTCAAATTCAATCAATTTTCATGTTAGAAACCGGTCTCAATATAAAGCTGAAAATCGGTGTGGAACTTTTTAGCTTGAAAGCTGATTTGTGATCATGTTTTGGCTAAATTTAATCCCTTTGACTCATTTCTTCATCCAATTGACCTCTAACGCTTTCTAATCTTCATCACAATGTTGAAAACAAGTTTAGAATATTTGCTCTTCAGTCCCTGAACTTTCACTTTCTTCCATTTTGATCCTTTTTTCACTTGTTTCTTCCATTTTCCATCGTTTTCACTCATTTGCAACCTAAACCAAGATATAGAAGCACTTAGTGCATTTAGTCATCAAATAATAATAGAAATGCAAATATTAATGGGTGAAGGATGCAAGAAATGTGCTATTATCAAGTCCATATATGGATTTCTTTAATTTGTAAACCATCTGATGTAGTTTAAGATCAAAATGTGTCATAAATGTCATAATTATCCTAAAATAGTCTTTTATAAAAACCAAAGAAAAACCCTATTTAATGTCAATGCTTTCCTTTTTAGTAAAGCCATTTGCAGCAAGATGAGTCTTATATCTCTCCACATCACCATTCGAATCCTTTTTGGTTTTAAATATTCATTTAGAACAATTAGGTTTCGCACCTTCAGGCAATGGGATACGTTCACAAACGTTATTGTTACTCATAAACTTTATCTATTTATGCATGACATTAATCCACTCTTTAGAATTATTCTTTTACATAACTTAATGAAAGTTAATTGTTCGATTCTTCTTCCGTCAATCCATGTCATTCTTATTTTCTTGGAGAAAAACTATAAAGTCATCTGAAATTGCCTTTCTCTTTTTTATAATGGATTTTCTTAATAGCATTTGTTCTTGAGGTCATTGAGTTTGTTTTTATCAAACAATCTCTGAATTATGTATAGGGAATTTTGTAATATTGTCTTGATCTGAAATTGCTTCTTGAACAAGAATTTGTCTTTGGTCTTGATCATTATCGATTGCAACAGAAGAAATATATACATATTCTTTCTCCAAGACAAAATCTCTAACATTATAACCTTATCTCTCCCCCACAAATTCTACATCCTCAAGGAATTAGACATTTCCCATTTCGAAAATTGACCTAATAGTGGGATCTTTTAAGAAATTTCTAACCACTTAACAACTGCTTTACTTGGAACTTTGTTGAGAATTTAAGATGCAATTTTTAATGCTTCATCCTAAAGAGATTATGGTAAGGTGAAATGGCTAATTATATTCCTTACCATGTCCTTAATTGTTTTGTTTCATCTTTTAGTAACACCATTCATGATAGAGGACCATGGTTTACTGTATGACGATTTCACATTTCTTTAAGAATTTTAGCAAAAGGCTCGGGACATTGTTCTCTTGATTCGTCATAACTGCCATCCACCACGGCCAGATTTGACATGTTTTATTCTTTTGTTGAGTTGATTTTCAACCTCGACCTTGTTTGCCTTGAACATGTCCAGTATTTGAGATTTTTTATAGGTGTGATATAGGTAGCCATAGTGAGAAAAATTCGTCTATGAACATACTTAAGTGACTGTTGACAATTCTAAGAAGTCAACATGAATGTCACACAGATATCTGTATGAATTAGTTCTAAAACGTCCGTAGTCCTATTGGCACCTAATTTCCTTAATGTAATTAACATAAACATTTACGTCTGAAAAATTAAGGGATTTAAAAATTCATTCTGACACAAAATTTTCCATTCTTTTTTTGGATGTTACCAAATTGATGTGCCGTAACGAAGCGAAATTCTCATTGTTAATTTATGTTTAATACCATGTGAATTGACATGTAATGTTTCTTTATAAGAGGCAAATGTATTAAGCAGATTTAGGTTATCATAACCGGATAAAGAACTGGTACCCACAATATTTGAATTAAGAAAAAGATCAAACAGACTATTTTCAATTGAACAAGAGTAATCAAATTTGTCCAATGTAGAAGTAGAAGCCAAATTCTGTCTAAAAGATGATATTGCAAATACCTATTTCATATTCAAATCATAACTAGTCTTTAATAATAACCTAAAAGTCTTTATAGCCTCAACTTTAATTGGTTTTTCATCGTCCTATATAGATGAATCTTTCATTATCAATTAGCTTTGAAAATTTAGACAACCACGCATAGACACACTTATTTGACTAGTGGTACCAAAATTTATTCACCAAATGTGTTTTGGTATTGAAACTAAATTAACCCCAAAACAAACTAAAGTGATAAATGTACTTTTCTTTACACGCTAAGGGTGATATTTAGTACAATCTCTCTTTATGTATTCCAAATTTTCACAAAAGTAACAATCAGATGATTAATCTTTTTCACGCTTTTGCCGTTTCTTTTAAATTGAACCAGATGCAGCTTCCATATTCTTTAACTTATCCTTAGAGGTACTTGCCAAGTGAGTACTTTAAATTCTCTCTCACTTTAGACTTTTTTCTTCTTGCACACAATATTAAATGAGCTCATCAAGAGTCCACTTTTCCTTTTGACAGTTGTAATTGACTTTAAATTAGTCAAATTATGCAAGAATAGAAATCAAAACTAAATGTACGAGCAAGTCATCAGATAACTCAAACTTTAATGTTTTTAGTTTTAAAACAAGATAAGACATCTCCACGATGTAATCATTTATGTTTTCTTTACCCTTATACTTTAGTGAAACTAAATTCACCAAAAGACATGCTAATTTCTGCCTTATTGCTAGTTGTAAAGTGTTTTTCAATTTCTTCAAGAAACACCCTGGCATTAGTTACCTTAGCGCCTCTGAGTGTAACTGTAATTCCACGCTTCATGATCATAAGACTCATGCGGTTTGAGTGATCATGCTAATTTGAATTTCGTTTTATTAGCGAAACTATTATCCATAAGAGTAGTGGATTGTTCAGTCCTTAACACATGTCTAGATCCATCCTGCCAAGAACAATATAAATGATCTCTTTCCAACTCTTAAACTTTTGGCTCAAACACATGAATTGAATTAATGTTGGCGGATATTGTAGAAGTAGATGGATTAACTTAATAGAAAACTTAAACATAATTAACATGTTCACATGAAAATCCATATTAGACAATCAATAATTTCAAATAATAGTGAATCCCATCACAAGAGACTGATCACAATATTGATATCTAGTCTTTGGACATAAATACCAACTTGTCACTAACACTCTTGGTTTAGTAATCAAATATTGACAATAAATCTGGTCAAATATCAAGTTTATCTTTGAATCGATTCAATGTTCACATAATGGAAAACTTTACAATTGTTACATATTTACGTACACACAACCTTCCTAATATTCTAAATAAATTAATTTAGAATATTAGTAATCTTAAATGAATTTTAAGTACCAAGTTTTGAAATTGATTGTCCCTTAATCCTTATCTTATAATTTATTTTTTATTTTTTTGTTTTGACAAAAAAAAAAAAAACTTTAACTAGGACAAAACGCTGAATCATAGGTGACGAATTTTTAAAATATATTTTGTATATAATGAAAAAATAAATCAGATTTAGAGTTTTCATTTTATTCATTTCTTGATGATTTGGTAAACTTTCTTGCTCTTCTGATTTTAAAATTTTTGGGTGTCCAACTTATGTGATGATGTCGTTTTTACACGTTTATTTCGGTTCACAAATATGGATAACTGTCTATAAATGTGTAAAATATAGCTTAATTCGATGTAATATGTGTTTGCAGGACATTAACAATGAACATGGGGGAAATTAGGAAAAATAAGCAAAAATGAGCTTAAATGAAGCAAAAATCAAAGTTTGAGGACTCAAGTGCAATTATTGAAACGTTGTGTCGATCTCACGATGAAGATTTGAGTGTTAGGCATCAATTGGATGAAGCAAAGAAGCCAAATGAATGAAATATAGTGGAAGTACTATCACATATCAATTTCTAACCGAAAAGGTTATACTTCAAATTTTCAGTGCAATTTGAATCACCTCAATCGGATATCGAGATAGAAAGAAATGACTAAAATACCGAAAATTGTTCGGCGGGAAAAACATGGTTGTTCTATGCGATCGCATGGAATATAACCATGCGGTCGCCCAGACCTTGATAGAAAATTCTAGAGACACAATTGGTTGTTTCATGCGATCGCATGACATATAACCATGTGGTCGCATGGAACAAATCCGATGCAAAATTTTTGGTTTCCTTATCCGACTCCAACTTGTATGGTAATGATTCTAGGGCAACTATAAAAGCCTTAATTAGTCCAGAACCTAGGGCTACGCATTCTTTGAGAAAAAAAATACATTGAAGAGCTAACAAGAAGGCGAGAACAATGATTTTCACTTCAAGTTTCAAGATTTCAAGATTAAATTCAAGAATTGGGTGATGTCTTCTCCTAAATATTTTTCTTGTTCTTTAATTTTATCCACGCTAGGCTATTCTTTTTATGTACTAGGTGGACGATGAACCTCGCATTGTAAGCTTTTAATTTCTATTTTTCATTTTGATATTTAAACACGTTTGATGGATGTTGAATGATTTATATACACTTTCTCGCCTCTACAATTATATGTGCAATAGTTGTACGAGTTTGGGTGGTTTATTTTATGCTTTCGAAAGAAAGGAAATAGATTCTACAAGGTATAAATCATCATAGGGTCCAATAGGGGATAGAAATATACCGCTATGCTTTATGTGAATCTCTAAGTATTTACAAAACATAATACATTCTTGTATATTGCATTTGTCATAGAAATATAGTCAAATGGTATGCTAGAATATGTTCAATTATACTCGAAAGAGATTATTGAATAAGTTAGAAATATTGATTCTTCAACCAATTCATCATGTTATCAAAATGTGAAATATGGGTTAAAAGGGAACTTTGCTTTGTGATTCAAGATCATAGTGTGCTTTTCATGTATTAATCTTATTTAAATCTATTGCATTGAAACATCATTTTGCATTTAAGTTGTTATTTTAGTTTAATTTGTATGCTAGTTTTAGTTTAATCATAGAAATTGAAAAACTCATCTCAAATTTAATAGATTCGGTTAATATCGCGATAATAAGAATCAAGTTAAATCAATCCTCGTGGGAACAATACTCGAAATTCTAGGATTTTCACTTTATTACTTGTAAACGAATCATGCACTTGCTGTGATTTAAATCCGAAATATATTTTCGTGAACATTATGTTCATGAAGATAATAGAAAGTTGGAGTCTAAGTCTAAAAAGTGCATCTTTCTTGGATATAAATCAGGTGTGAAGGGGTATAAGTTGTGGTGTCTAGAGACTAGAAATGTGGTTGTTAGTAGGAATGTTGTATTTAATGAAGTTGCTATGGTTCATGATTCATCTCTTGGGGATTCTGATAAAACTGAGGAGCATAATTGTTCAACTCAAGTGGAGTTGGAAATTGGTTTAGAGATACAATCAGAGATTGAAGAACAATCTACTACAAATCAATCCTGCTAAGGATAGACATCACAGACAAATTAGACCTCCACGGAAGTATGGGAAATCAGATTTGGTTGCTCATGCATTGAGGGTTGCCGAAGACATTGATTCCACTGAGGAGCCTGTTATATATACAGAGGCAGACAACTGCATTCATTCTAGCATATGGATGATTGCTATGCAGGAGGAGATGGAGCCATTGAACAAAAATAACATTTGGGATTTGGTGGCATTACCTAAAGGAAAAAGGGTGGTACGTTGTAAATGGGTGTTCAAAAGAAAAAAATGTACATCAGGGATTGCTGATGCTAGATACAAAGCTAGATTGGTGGCAAAATGCTACAGTTAGATTTCAGGTGTTGATTTTACATATGTGTTCTCACCAGTTGTAAAGCAAAGTTCTATTCGGACTTTACTTGGAGTGGTGGTTAAGAATGATTTGGAGCTTGAGCAAATAGATGTCAAGACATCATTTTTACATGGAGAACTTCAGAAGAGCTTCTACATGCAATAACTAGAGGGGTTCATAGCTTTAGGGAAGGAATACAATGTGTACTTACTAAAGAAATCTTTGTATAGATTGAAGCAGTCGTCAAGGCGATGGTATAAATGTTTGATTCATTTATGACTACTCATGGTTTTGATAGATGTAATTATGATAGTTGCGTGTATTTCAGAAAGGAAAGTGGTAGATCAACTACATATTTGTTATTATATGTTAATTATATGTTCATAGTAGCCAAGGATAAAGCAGAGGTTAGAAAAATAAAATTACAACTCAGGAAGGAGTTTGAAATGAAGGACTTGGGTGAAGCAAAGAAGATTCTTGGAATGGAGATCTTGAGGGATAGAAAGGCTGGCAGATTGTATTTAAGTCAAAATGGGTACATTGAGAAGGTGTTTGAAAGATTTAATATGGTAAAGGTTAAGGCTGTCAGTACTCCATTGGCCGTCCACTTCAAACTATCATCTAACTTGTGTCCACAGTCTGAAGAAGACATTGATTATATGTCTTGGGTTCCTTACTCCAGTGCAGTTGGTTCGCTCATGTATACTATGGTTTATACAAGATCTGCTTTGGCACAAGCAGTTAGTACAGTTAGCAGATACATGGCTAATCTTAGCAAGGAACATTGGAAAGCAGCGCAATTAATCTTCAGATACTTGAGGGGCTCTTCAAATGCTTATTTTCATTTTGGTAGAAATTCAGATGGAGTCATCGATTATGTGGACTCAGACTATGCAGAGGATCTTGATAAGAGGAGATGGCTTATGTTAGCTTTTATTTGATTGTCACCCTTCCTTCGTTCGAGCTAAGGGTTGGCTCGACTCGAGCTACAAAACCAGAAATATCGTTGCTAGATTGTCGCCCTTCCTTCGCTCGAGCGATAGGTTGTCGCTCGACTGTCCCTGGGCCCTCGCTCGAGTGACAGTGCTGTTCGGGAAATTCTTATTTCATGATTTCAAGGCTTTTTACCCAGCCTTTTTGTTTCTTGACCTACCTATAAATATTAGAACTCACCTATACGTTTTTCTAAGGTTGAACAATCGAGAGAGCTTTGTCTGATAGAGTAATTCATTCAAATCACATCATTCAACCTTCACTTTTGTGAGATTCTTTGGTGAGAAAAACATCATATCCAATATCCAAATACCAAAAACCATTTCCTATTCATCTGGCCAGAGTTCTGAAGATCGATAAAAGTTGACAGGAGTTCCTGTCTATGAAGAACATGTCGTTCTTCGTGATCAACGGGAGATAAACGATTATACAAAGCTGGAGTGCTGCTGGGTAGCAGATTCCTAGGAGAGCACAGGATTGGTACAGGGGAGCACGGGATCCAGTGAGAGATGTAAGAAGTGCAGTCTGATGGTCAAATAGTACGGATCGTCTATTATGATTAACTAAAGTTGTTAAGATCGTTTATTGTGGATAGCCAGGTAAAGTGTCCAGAGTTTTTCCCAGTTGGGTTTCTCCGCGAACGTCCCGGTGTTTGATTTACTGCTTTACTATTTATTGTTTATTATACAACTATAATAATTCAACTTAGGACAAATTGACTTGTATGTTTAATCATCTAATTAAGAATTAAAAGTGACTTGTTGTTGTTTAATTCGATATATTCCTAAATTCCACATATTACACCTATTCACCTCTCCTCTAGGTATTGTTGGGGTCGAACTTACGTTTCTCAATTGGTATCAAAGCATTAAATCGATTCCTGACCCTTATTTGTTAAATCTAGATGTGTCAGTCTTTCTCAATGCCTCATTTTTTCGACGGAAGCAATGATGCCTACTGAAAAGTTCGAATGTGAGCTTTTCTTAAGGTTTTGGATGAACATATTTGGATAAGTGTGCAAAATGGTGGACTCCACCTACAACAACTGTTGTTGGTGTAGTTACACCTACTGATATCTCACTATAGACCAAATCTACTTTGAATGAATGTAATTGGAATAGTAAGGGCCCTCATGCCCTGTTCATGGCTGTCTTTTGAAGAGTTTATGCGCATATTGATGTGTGAAACTGCTAAGAAAGTTTGGGATATTTTAGAAACCACACACGAGGGAACTAAAACTGTAGATGTTAATAACTAGGTTTAAAGAGATAATGATGGCTGATGATGAGACATTTGATAATTTCTATGCTAAACTCAATGAGATTATCAATCCGAGTTTAACTTAGGTGAAAAGATCCTCGAGACCAAAATTGTTAGGAAAGTCCTTTGATCACTGCTCCAGAGGTTTAGACCTAAGGTCACTGAAGATGAATAGGAGAAAGCCTCATGAGTGGGATAGTAATATCCCTAGTTAACTCTCAAGAGAGCTAGATGTGAGAAAAACACCTCTAGGACTCCCGTTAAGAAAACTCAATATGTCCAATGCCATGAGTGCAATGGATTTGGCCACATTAGGAGTGAATGTTCTAATTTGAAGAAGAGTTCAGGTAATGAACGTCGTAGGGCTTTAGCCTTGACCATGATTGATGAGGAGTCGGATTCCAGTTCTCAGGATGAGACATCTAGTGGTGAAGATGAGCAAGATTATATGGCCTTTACCTTGATTGTTGAAATCAAATCTGACTGTGAGATTGAGAAAGGGGAAATAGAGGATGAGAGTAAACGGTATGGAGATCTGTTGAATTACCGTGTTGCTCACATTGCTCTTAAAGCTCAAAATAGTTCCATGTGGTATCTTGACAGTGCATGTTCAAGACACATGTGTGGTGACAAATTACTGGACTACCTACCATCTCAGATGTGCTGTATGTGAAAGGTTTAAAGTCCAATTTGTTGAGCATCAGTCAAATATGTGATGCTGATTTTAAGGTTACCTTAGTCCAGAAAAAATGTTTTGTATATGACTTGACTAGTAACATTGTAGTAAGGGAGAGATTGGCGAATATTGTGTTGAGCTGGAACAGTTGGATGTTGATCCAGTCAAGGTAATTGAACCTAAGGAAGCTTCAGTTCCTGATCCCCCACAAACATCAAATGAGTTGGTTGTTTCCACTGAGGATCATACTTCTGATAATGAAGCTAAACCACCTAAAGAACATTCGTCCAGAGTCAAATTAAATTACCCTAAGGATAATATGATGGAGATATAGAAGAAGGAATGAGACTTCGCAAGAGGGTTTTGAACAACCTGTCATATGCGAGCTATGTGTCTCAGATTGAACTGAAGAAGGTTGAGGAAGCCCTTAGGGATGAACGTTGGGTTATGCTATGCATGATGAGTTAAATCAGTTTGTTAGAAACAAAGTTTGGGACTTAGTACCTAGGCCTGATGATTGCAATGTTATTGGTACGAAGTGGATATTCAAGAATAAAACTGATGATCAATGTACCATTATGAGAAATAAGGCTAGGTTAGTTGCCTAGGGATACACTTAGGTTGAAGATGTTTATTTTGATGAAACATTTACCCTGATAGCTAGGCTAGAATCCATTAGAATTCTTCTGGCGGTTGCCTGTACTTTGGGTTTCAAACTGTACCAAATAGATGTTAAGAGTGTCTTCCTGAATCGTATTCTTCAGGAAGAAGCCTACGTGGAACAAACTAAAGGGTTTGTTGATCCAAAATATCCTTACTATGTGTATAAGCTGAATAAAGCATTGTATGGACTGAAATAAAATCCTAGAGCTAGGTATGATCGACTCTCCTGGAACATGGCTTCACGAGATGTGGTGCAGACATAACCTTGTTTATAAGACGAATTGAGGATACCATCACCATAGCTCAGATCTATGTGGATGATATCGTCTTTGGTTCTCCCGTTGATTCTCTTGCTCATGAGTTCCCTGAGTATATGAAGTAAGAATTTGAGATGAGTATGATTGGTCAATTAACGTACTTTCTTGGTCTTCAAGTTAAGCAGACCGATGATGGATTATTCATATCTAAATCAAAATATACTAAGAATCTTGTCAAGCAGTTTTGGTTAGACAGCAAGAAACACACTAGAACTTCTATGAGCACCAATATCAAGTTAGGATTTGATCATACAGGCAAGAGTGTTGATCAAACACTATATATGAGTATGATAGGTAGTCTACTTTATCTCACTGCTAGTAGACCTGACATAGCGTTTATTGTAGGGGTCTGTGCGTGTTTTTAGGCTGATTATAAGGAATCACAAATGAACGTCGTGCAGTGTATTATTAGATATGTCAATGGTACTGTTGATTATGAGATCCTGTACTCTAGGGACTCTAATATTGATCTTGCTGGTTATTCCGATGTTGATTTGGTTGGTAATATCAATGATAGAAAGAGTACTTCTGGTTGTTGTTTTTATGTTGGTGCTAACCTCGTTGCTTGGATAAGTAAAAAACAAAACTTTATCTCATTGTCCACAGCCGAAGCCGAGTACATTGCAGTAGGAAGTTGCTGCACTCAACTACTTTGGATGAAGCAGATGTTAAGTGATTATATGATTGAACATGGTACGATGACTGTGTTTTGTGATAACACCAGTGCCGTTAATATTTCTAAAAATCCTATTCAATACTCTCTAACTAAACATATTGACATCAAATATCATTTTATTCAAGAGCTTGTGAAAACTCAAATTGTGAATCTTGAACATATTTATACTAAAAACCAATTAGCTGATTTATTTACTAAGCCGTTGGATTGTCTTAGATATGAATCTCTTAGAACAACTATTGATATTTGTGTACCTCATTGACTGAGTATATTTGATGCATGTTGATATTCTACTATTGTGTGACATTGTGTTATGCATGCATTATATTTATTTACTTGTTTTTCATGCATTTTATTTTATGTTCATGTATTTTGTTTGATTTTTTCTATGTTTTGTGTGCTTGATGCATTCATGTTTTTATACGAAAAATAAACATTTTTTTTATTGCTTTGGATGAAAGTTTTTTTTTTTAAAAAAAAAAGGAGAAATGAGAACAAAAGGATTTTGATTTGAAAACTGTTTTACAACATGATATACAATACACTTAATTTTGTTGGTTGTGATCAAGAATGAGGTTATTTAGTGAGCTGTAACATACTTTCCATTGCTAGCTTAGGATGCTTATGGAGTATTTAATATATGTCTCTTCATATACCATCTATACTGTACACACTATGATCTTGACAATGGGACTCTACCGCGTGTATGAGATTTGAAATGACAATCACGTGTTAATAAGGTGACTTTGAACATGAATGGACATTTTTAATTAGAGCTAAGCTCGATATTATCCCTGTTAGAATCAATTTATGCCAAAGAAGAGAAAGAGGGGGGGCTCAATATCTAAATGCTACTTTTCGAAGCCTACTTGACTTGAGTAATTAAGCCCGCGGAGTTTCTCATAACCTAGTATCTATGGTCAACTGATTTGAGTTAACATGCATAAAGCTCGTTATATGGGTCATGTTAGTCGCTTAATGGAAATGAGCCTACACTTAAGATGAAAAAAATACATATGAGCATTCCTATTGAAAATTGCTGTAAGTTAGGGGGGAGAAAAGAAATTCTTAATTCCAAAATGAGCTTTCATATGTAGGTTCTAATGTACCTTACGGGGTTTGACATTCATAAGTAGAGGAATATACTTATTAGCAGTGATGTTTAGCATGTCATTTCTCACAAAATTAAAGTTTAGAGTCTCATTGCCAGATGATTAGTAACATTTAACACATATGAATTACTTATATCATTTACTCCATTGGCACTTTAAGTCCGAGTTTTGGGAAAGGTTATTGTTCACTACATATACTTGTGATTGTTTATACTCACATTATTAAGATGTTGTGTGATTTTGGTTTGTCTCTTGTCATTGTGTGATAAAAGGGGGGAGAAAAATTTGAGATTGAAATTGCAATTGATAACATTTTTTTTATTTTTACATTTTATGATTTGCATTTTATGTATAAGGGGTTATTGGTTGAGATATAGATACATTTACCTACTGTTTAAACACTTTGAGAGTTTGCAGTTAGGGAGAGCACATGCATATTTGTTTAATTTCAATTTTGCTAAATTAAGTTTTTTATGTTTTGATCGTGTCAATATTTCGTTTTGGTATGTTAGGTTGCATTGATACTATGTCTTAGTTTAACTTGTGATGTAAAAGTATATTTTTGAACTGTTTGAATTATGATTATCATTGATCCTGTTTTCCACACTTTTTACACTGACATTTGAGTTGTCTATTTCAGGAAACAGGTACTGCAGAATTCGTTCAAGACAGTTTGTAGTTGTAGGATGTGTCAATGTTTTGAGTCTGTAACTTTTATTTGATTAGTGCATTGACTTAGATTAGTGTTTTCTCACATAATGCCAAATGAGGAGTTTGTTAGGTTTTAGTTGATTTTGTAATTGACAAATTCTGTGGACAAAATGACTTAATTTGATAGGATGCAAAAGTTTAAGGAGTAATATGTAATTTGTTCAAAAGTAAGTTAGTAGGTCTAGGGTTTTGAGTTTGGAACAAGGAGGAAAACGATGCGAATTTTCGCTGGACTATCGCCAAGGGTTGGCTCGAGATACAAAACAAGAAATATCGTCGCTAGCCGTCGCCCCAGAATACATGAACATTACAGAGACTTGTAAGTAGGCTATATGGCTGAGATGATTGATTGGTGGAATTAGTGGAGACTTGCAGATGTCTACATTATTCTGTGATAGTCAGAGTGCAATTTTCTTAACTAAGGATCAAATGTTTCACCAGATGACTAAGCACATTGATGTGAGGTATCATTTTATGCATGATGTGATTGCTCGTGTTGATATTGTAGTGAGCAAGATTGATACCAGTGATAATCATGTTGATATGATGACAAAACCACTCCCTATTACTAAGTTTGAACATTGTTTGAATTTAGTGAGTGTTTGTCATTGATTTAGTCCATTGGGACTTGTTTGAAGGGGGGGGGGGGGGGATTGGTATTTATTGATGGCGTTGTGGTTTGGAATTTTTTGTGTTAGAATTTGGTTTAAGGTGGAGATTTGTTGTGGTTTTGACTCAAATTCTAGTGGATATTAGAGTCTAAAATTGGAAGAGTCTTGAAGATATCAAAATTATGGGCGGGAAGAAAAAGTTTCCGCTATTTTACTAGTTTGATGCTAGCTGGCAGCTCGAGCAAAACCAATGGAAAATAACTCGAGAATTTGTTGCCCCCGCCCCCCATTGTTGGCCCATTGCTCGAGCGAGGGGATGTCGCTTGAGCGACAGGTTTATCCGACCCAAGTGCGTTTCTTCTTTTGATGCGTTTTTGAACTTCTATTCTTCTACAACTTGTCTCTAGTTTTATATATATATATCACGACTTGTAATGTATTAAAACACAAGAGAAAAGTGAGAAAACATTCATACAACATTCCTAAGAGTTTAGATTTCAATTTATATTTTACAACTTCTCCAGTGACAATAATACACCATTAGTTTTTGCCTGTGAGAAAGCTACACGTGGCTTGAGAAATTATGCCAAGAATATACTACCTAACTCTTGTTATAATTATCATTTTATACTATTCTCTATCGTGTAACTTCTGGTTTACATATAGAGGCCTATTTGGAGGAAATTTGAATCATGCTTTCTGATTTTCATGATGCTCTAACGAAACTCTGGTAACTGTGCTTTTTTCATACCAATTTTCTTTCAACAATGGGATAAAAGACCTTCAAATAAGAAATCTTCCGTATGCAAAAGAGATTTCAAATATATATACAGCATATCAACATTCAATGTTATAGTATATATACAAAACATCAGTTGATGCATGCATCCAATATTACCCATCACTCCATTGTAAGATGGTTACATAATTAGACACCTCAAAAATGAAAATGAAATATGAAAATTAAAAGATAGAGAGAGAAGTGGCCTTACACAACCTTTCTACCCCCAGCAACCTTAAACAACTGGATCAAGAGCGGAACAAGTAAGGAACGCTTTATGCATCATCTGGCTTGGCAATTAGAATCTCTATCTTCAACTATGTTAAAGTACAACGAGGACAGTTTGCCATCAAATTTAGAAACCAATTGATGAACTGATAATCCACAATAACACTTTTTAATCCGCGCAATACAAATCTCAACTATTTTCTTGAACATGCTGTCCCCTTGGATTAATGGTTGCTCCACAAACTCGTCTAATGGCATCCACTGCATGAAGATTACACTGAGTGAGATAACATGAGGATCTTGAATCATAAATAGGGCAAGTTATTTGCAAAAACACACAGAAAGAGCTTTTATTCCCCTTTATGGTTGTTCTTTGGCTTTCAAAGAGGGACGAAGGCTTCATTTGATTCATTTCTAGATTTACTTGAAGATCTAAAGTAGTTAAATTCTGATAACTACCACACACAATCTTAGTTTTACTCTACCCTTTCCTCTTCTGACATATTCTATCTAAGTATTGAGATAATGTCCTCTTATGAAGGAGGTTCTTTAGTTCTATGCAAACCATGTCCAAATTGACATAGAATACAATCAAACAAGAATGAAATTGAGAAAGAAAGAGAAGAAATAGGAGAAAGAGAAGAAGAGGAAGAGGATATAGATGGATGGAGGTAGAAAGGGAAGGAGAATTAGATGGACTGAAGGGAGACATGAAGAGACAACTTAGGGGGAGGATATCAATTTTTATTCGTATCAAAAGTTGTTTCTATTACAATGCAAAAGCCCTCTTTATATAGGTTTAAACTATTCATAATTGGAGTAGAAAAATACTATAAATCCTTTGAAATTAATGCCTAATTATATTTCCTAAATATGCATCTAAATTGGAAACTAAATTAATTAATATCTCTTTTAATATTCCATCACTAGCATTTTCCTTAAATACGATATTATGAAAATTAGTTTATTTCTTAATTCAGGATTTAATTATTTCTTACTTAAAGGACTTCTTGTGAATAAGACTATTTCCTACTTTTGTACTCTAATATTTATATAGACAATCTTGATCTAGATTTTTTCATTAACTGATAATTGTTGGAATACTACTACTTTCCTGGACAATTATTTTTCTATTTTCACGTTTCATAGTTTCCTCCAAGAAATTGGCTAGAAAGAACAGAAATCAGAAACAACAATTTATATTTTAGTTATTGCAGAATAGGGAATGACTGACAAAAAGAATGCATTAATAAAAAGAGGAGACTGTGAAACAGGTGATCCTCACTTCACTTGCAGTTCAGCAAAATCTGTTTGGAAAGGGGTATGTTATTTAGGGGAATAGATAGCGATATCTTGCTGAATATTTTACAGGGTTGTTTAGTGATTTTCCTAAATGAATGTTGATGGTTTTGTTTCACAAAATTGAATAAGGGTAAGATATTCATCACAACGTGTGTTTACCTTGGCTGCTTGAATTTCATGATCATCAACCACAATCTGTGTTGACAGTGGTCTTAACATGCAGATGAAGAACAAATCTGACTTCTCGAAAGACACATTCTGAGCATGCCTGCAGCGGAAGATGTATTATATATTAACACGACTCGCAAAACCTAACTTCATTCTGATTCATTTTGAGAAAGTTAGGAAATTTCAAGCATTCTATTATCTTATAAAAAGTCATATTCTTCTCCTGCTACATCTCACATTAGTGAGGGTTTATATCTGAAATTAATTTTCCACACAAGGTTCCAAAATTTTTAGGCATTGTATTCGTGAACATATGATTTTTAATAATTCTTCACACAATGAGTTGGTAAACTTTCATGTGAGAACTCCGAATACTGCTGGTAAATATGAGAAACAAATTGTTTGTACCTGAAAGCTACGACTTCCACAAATTCTGTATCAATCTGGAACATGATCAAATAATCCATCATTAAGAATCTAATTCGTACTCCAAAATGTTAGGAAATAAGAAATGTGTTCACCAAGAAAATGTACAAAGTGTTAGTATCTTACTCCAGTTTCCTCCTTAACTTCTCTTACAGCTCCTGTATATATTTCCTCGGACTGATAATTGAAATAACATTAAACAAGATGCAGCTGTTATTCTCTGGGAACATTGTAGCAAGACAAAACATACCTCAAGAATGAAACCAGTTGGTATCTTCCAGAGACCGAGAAGTGCTGGAGCACAATGTTTTTCTTGAACTACGAGTACCTGTACAAATGCAAGATTCAAAACTTATTAAACAATATTGTCAACTTTCAAAGGCCTTACATAGAGAAATGCTAATAAGCTGCATCTATAAATACGTAAGATTAGTATCTCAGGCTTCATGGTTTTGTTGTTATTTATTCTAGGAATAGCCCCATATACCTCATTTTTTTCATTGATCACAAATCCACCAATTCCGACTTGATGTGAAGCATTAGAAGGAAGCAGGCAGGGCCCCTCGGGGATCCAATATGTCATCATGACATATGATCTTTCTGCATGATGGTACATAAATCCTTCCTACAATAGGCGGTTATGTTAGATAGGCTTTCTCTTTATAAATGACGAAATTATACTGTCAGATGCACAATGCAAGAATATAAAACACGAGGATGAGCTGATATACCTGTACAGCTATTGGAACAAGTCCACATTTTTCTACAGGCAGCTTAAGCCAAATGCCCTTCTTTCCCTGCATTTGGGTTGCTTTAGATTGTGTATGCTCTGTGACTCACTGAATCAGAGGAAAGGAATAGAAATTGCCTAGGGGGCGAGCAAATGTGCAGTTCAAGGATGGCTAATTTTTGTTAATGTTATATTTTTACCAAAGAGACTCGAATAAAACAAACAAGAAATTGAAGAAATGTTTGTAGTTGGCCTCACGTATTCTTCTTAATTATATGTCTCCAAGGATTAATAAGAACTACCCATTTTTATCAGAAACATTCCTCTACACTTTGTAAAATTAGAAGCTGCGGCATCTGAACCGAGCTAAAAGTGAACCAAATAAGAGACTATACCTCTATTTTCCAATGACAAATTGATGAACGAAGCATGGAGGCAAATACATGGGGATTAGATGGAAGCCTTTCAGGAATTACAACTACTCCATCATACATATCATCAATTGCATCGAGAACTCTCTTATCTTTAATGTACATTTTTGAACTTGAACCATTCGTTCCATCGACCCTGTATGAATAAGAGTCTAAAATATTTTCGTGGCTAATTGAGCTGATAGCGTTTTGTGAAGTTCTTGAACAAGAAGCCTTTGGAAAAATGCCTGAAAACAAATTAGGAAACAAGAAGAGAAATAAAAATAAGTCATTTAGATCACTGCCCAAGTAGAAATTCAGACAGATTATCATCTTAACACGACAATGAACATAAAAGACACAGAATTTCGACTTCTAACGATGCAATATTAATTTATTTGTAATTGATTTTCAGAACTATAATATATGAACCCACTTTCAAGACAAAAAAACCAACAGCATACTCAAACTACAATCAAAAGCCTCTTAAAAATTAGAAATCAGAAGAGCTATAAAAGCCCATAGTTCCAGGTCCCACAGTTCAACACAGAATTAAATCAAGAAAATGAATTACCATATGATAAAAGGGCTTGAATTTATTTCAAGAAAGACCAAAATACAGAGAACTAAAAGGACTGAGAGCACTGATGAATTTTTCTGATTAAGAAAAACATTCTTAAAAAATCAAATGACCAAAAAGGGATTACCTCTCCAGGAACAAAAGTGTGGAATGAGTTTAACACAGTGCTTCGAGTTGAGAAAAGAGCTTGAAAGCATCATCTCTGTTCTAACAGACAACGACTTTGAACTATACAATTTAAGCTCCATTAAATTACAAATCTCAACTACCCCTTCAACCTTAATCCACAATTACAATTTCACACCCCCAATAAAAGATAATTATAACTAGTTATATAGGTAATCCAAGATTGATTATATTATGCTCCTTTGAATATGCTCTGAGAATCCCTCGATTTGGTTGAAAACAAGAATACACTTGGGATTCTTCACCCTCCGGGACTAACTATATGAATATTAGGCAGTGAAATAATTAATATATAAATTCTATGCCACAATATCAGGAATTATCTCGTAAGATTAATATGTAAACATGTGGTCTGAAATGGGCTTGCATGAAAATGACAAAACAAAGCATAAAAATCGACTAAAAAATCTGAGTAATATGAAACATATCAAGTGACAATGCAAAAAAAAAAAAAAACGAGGGAAGTAATAACAAGCACTTATGTCGCTATGACGATGAGTCACAAGGTAACAAGGCGCGTGGAACACAAGCAGAGGACCAATCTATCAAGTAAAAAAGGTTGAGCACTTATAAGTAAAGATATTAATCTTCAAGTTCCTGTCTTTCATTCGTCGCATGTATTAACTGATAGAAAATATATTAAGGATTATTGATCTAAAACAATCAATAATCAACCTTGTAATCATCCATATTGAAATTAATGAGAATATCAAAATGAAAACAAAAGCGTACCTTGAACCATAGATCCATATGTGTCTGATTCTTCGCCGGAATTGGTTATGATCTTCCAATTGATTGGTGATCTCCTTAACAAATTTGCTCTCCATTGATGGGGATGTGGAGAAGCTTGAAGAACCCCAACAATTGGGGACCATGACCCCTCTAATAGGAATAAGATAATGAATGGTAATTATCTTTCATTTGCTTCAAATCAGCCCCTCATCAATTTGAAACAAACATCCGGTCTCTACACTTTAATTCCATGAAACCTAATACCCAATAGTCAAATTTTATCTTTGGTAGATCACTTTAATTGACTAATAAACTTTAAATAATAGCACCACACATTTTTAATACGTTACGTGTGGCCCCAATTATGTTAGAACTTTCCAACAATCTCCCACTGGGCCAAACGTGTAACCTTTCAAATGTGCACAACCTTATGAGCTCAAAATTTTTGCTATTATTATTATTATGGGTATTGCAAACAATCTCGTCCATCAGTCATATTAATATAGGATCAAAGCGATTTTCGTCACACTTAACGTGACTAAATCCATCAATGGTCACGTACACCCATATAACCAAATGACATAGATCAATCATGGAAGTGTAGCATGGAAATTACATGTTATGTGATCCACCATGTCTATTTCCAACTGGTCCAACCTTATTTCTTAAGTGAGATCAACCATAAACTTTAATCAGAGTGGAACTGAACTGAATACTTTATTTATGAAATTAACCAAATATTCATGGATAAAATATGTGTCTAAAACAGACAACATCCAAATACAAACTCCCACTAAACTGACATATCATCAAAAGATGAATCACCCATGTGAGCATTATACTCATGAAAGACCTTGGGTGGTAGCCATTTAGTAAATGGATTCATGATTATGGAGTTTGTCCTTATATGCTTTATAGAAATCTAACCACTCTGATTTCTTTCCTTAACAACTAGGAACTTAATGTCTTTAGATTTTGACATCGTCACGTTCCCGTTGGAATATAAGACTACTATTGTCACATAATAACTTAACTTAAATGGCCTTTCAATTCCATCTAAAATATGCAGCCCAGTGACAATGTTTTGCTGTCAATTCCATGATCATAATCAGAATATCCAACGATCTCCAATTGGTCTGATTTTCCTGAATGTGGTCATGTAATCCTGAGTTCTCTATAGATATTGAATAACCTCATTGCTGCTTTCCGAATTTCCATCCCAAATTTAGTTAAATATCTGTCTAGCATTCCAATGAATGATATATCTAGATCTGTATAAACTTGAGTATACATTAGATTCTCAATTGCTGAAGCATAGAGAATTTCACGTAATCCTTTTCTTCTTTAAATTTATCCTTGAAACTTTAATTGAGACTAAGAGGGTGTTTGATAGAGATTAAAATTGAAAATATAGTCGTTATTGTTGACTTTTATTAGACGAGTGAAATCTAATAACGGCCATATTTGCAATTTTAATTGAATTTTAAGCCGTACCAAACAGGCTCTAAACTTGTCTCCCTTATCAATAGGGGTATTAACTGATTTACAGTCCTGCATGCCAACCTTTTAAATACTTTATCGATATAGCTCTTTTGTGACAATCCAAGAATACCTCAAAAGTAATCCCGATGTATCCAAATCCTTAATACAAAAGAGACGTCACCAAGACCTTTCATCTCAAAACTCCTTGATGAAAATCTCTTAGTTTCGTGCAACATGCCTATATCATTAGTGGCAAGCAGTATGTCATCAACATATAAAATCAGAAATATATGTTTACTCCCACTGAACTTGTGATACACACAATCACCAACAGCATTCATCTCGAAACCAAATGAGATAATTACTTGATGAAACTTGTGGTACCATTTACAGGAAACTCACTTAAGCCCATAGATGAATTTCTTTAATTTTCAAACCATATTCTTTGCGTCTCCTGATACAAAGTTTTCTGATTGTACCATATAGATCGTTTCATCAATGTCACCATCGAAAAACGTCGTCTTAACATCCATCTGTTATAGCTCAAGATCAAAATGTGCAACAAGTTCCATAATTGTCCTGAAAGAGTCTTTCATTGAAACTAGAGAGAAAGCATCTTTGTAGTCAATGCCTTCCTTTTGAATAAAGTCTCTAGCCACAAGACGAGCCTTATATCTTTTCACATTACCATTCGAATCCCTTTTGGTTTTAAATATCCATTTGCAACCAATGGGTTTCGCACCTTTTGGTAATGGGACAAGATCCTAACTTTATTGTCTTGTATAAACTTATACTCCTTATTCATGGTATCAATCCACTTTTGAGAGTTATTACTTTGCATTATTTGATGAAAGTTGATTGATCAGATCTTCTTTCACCAATACATGTCATCCTTATTTTATTGGAGAGAGACTATAAAAATATCCAGAATTGTCTTTCTCCCTTTTATAGTGAATTTTCTTAATAACTTTGTACTTGAGGTTGTTGAGTTTGAATTCCTTGATAACTTTGTACTTGAGGTTGTTGAGTTTGAATTCCTGGAACAATCTCTTAATTGTATATAGGGGATTATGTAATGAAGTCTTGATCCGAAATTGCTTCTTGAACAAGATCTGGAGCAAGAATTTGTCCTTGAACCTAATCATTGTCAATTGCAATAGAAGAATTATATACATATTCTTCATTCAAGACAAACCTTATAACCTTATCTCCCCCCGCAAACTCTACATCCTCAAGGAACTGAACATTTCCCGTTTGAAAATTGACTTGATAGTGGGATCTTTAAAAATATTGTAACCCCTTAAAAATTGCTTTATTTGGAACTGTGTTCAGAATTTAAGCTGCAGTCTTTACTAGAAAGATCCTGATATACTGTGGAATGATTTCACATTTCTTTAGTAATTTTAGCAAAAGGCCTTGGACGTTGTTCTCCTGATTCATCATATCTATCATAGTATTCACCACTATGGTAAGATCTGACTTACTGAATTCTTTTACTGAGTTGATTTTCAATCTCAGTCTTGTATGCCTTGAACATGTCCAATGTTTGGAATTCCTCATAAATGAGATATAGGTAGCCATAGTGAGAAAATCCGTCTATGAACTTGATAAATGACTGTTGATCATTCCAAGAAATCGAAGGAAATGATCTACAGATAACCGTATGAATTAGTTCTAAGACGTCTGAAGTCATATGACACTTAATCTCCTTATGTTTGTTTATTTTTCCTTAATGCAATTGGTATAGACACTTAAGTCTGAAAATAAGGAATTCCTTCTAACACAAGATTTTTCATTCTCTTTTGAGAGAAGTGACCTTATTGTTTGTGCCAAAACAAAACAGAATTCTCATTAGTTAATTTATGTTCAATACCATGCGGATTCACATATTCTTTATAAGAGACAATTGTATTAAACTGATATAGGTTATCATTACCAGATAAAGAACTGGTGCCCACAATATTTGAGGTAAGAAAGAGATCATCCTGAGTATTTCAAACTGAACAAGAGTAACCAAATTTGTCCAATGTAGAAATAGAAACCAAATTCCGTCCAAAAGACAGTACCGCAAACGTCTTTTTCAAATTCAAATAATAACCAGCCTTTAATGATAACCTAAAGTCCATATAGCCTTAACCTTTACTGATTTGCCATCACCCCACATAGATGAATCTTTCAGCATCAATTGGTTTTAACAGATCAGACAACCCCGCATATACACACTTATTTGAATAGTAGTACCAAAATATATTCAACAAGTGTGTCTAGGTATTGACATTAAATTTACCTCAAAACAAACCAGAATGAGAAGTGTACTTTTCTTTACACGCTAAGTGTGATATTTAGTACAGTCTCTCTTTATATATCCCAAATTTTCACAAAAGTTACAGCTAAATTTATCATTTTCAGGCTTTTGCTGTTTATTTTAAACCAAATTGAATGCAGTTTTGTTATTCTTTATTATCCTTAGAGGTACTTGCCAAATGAGTAATGCCAATTTTATTTTGCTTTAGCATTTCTTCTTCTTGCACATAATATATAAATGAGATCATTAAGAGTCCACTTTCCCCTTTTGACAGTTGTAACTGTCCTTAATCAGCAGAATTGCGCAAGAAGCGAAATCAATACCAAATGCAAGAGCAAGTCATCAGACAGCTCGAGCTTTAGTGCCTTAAGCTTAGAAGCAATGTGAGACATCTTCATGATGTACTCCCTTATGTTTCCTTTGCCTTTATACTTTATTGAAATCAAGATTTGCAAAAGCGTGTTTTTTCAGTCTTATTGTTTTTCGCAAAACGTTTCTCATTTCGGCAAGAAATCACTGGCATTAGTTACTTCTTCAGATACTGTGCCTCCAAAGGCTTCCGGAATGCCGCGCTTAATGATCATTGGACTCATACGATTTGAGCGATCCCACTTCTCAAAGTTCCCTTTTTCCATCAGATGAACTTTCTTCCGTAAGAGAAGCGGGTTGCTCAATCTGGAGTGCATGATCTAGATCTTTGCAACCAAGAACAATTAATATGTTCTCTTTCTAATACTTGAAATTTGTTCTGTTTAGCATTGGAATGGAGTTGATGTTGACAGATATAGCAGAAATGGATGGATTAACTGAATAGAGAACTTGTTCCCAATTAACATGTTCACATTGGAATCCGTATAAACAATTAAGTTATTCAAATAATGGTACGTCCCATCTCAATATACCTAGCACATCATTAATATCAAGTCTTTGGACAGTAATATTAACTGTAAGTGGTACTCTTGATGTAGTGATCAAACATTGACAATAAATCCTGTCAAATAATAAACCCATCTTTGGATTGATTTATTATTCACATGGAAACCTTATAATTGTCACACGTTTACCACCACAAGTGTGCATACAATTCGGCCAAATATTAACCTTCCTTTGGGCCGACTAATATTCGCATGAACAAGTATACACACGAATTCCTTATAATATTCTAAGTTAATTAATTTCCACAAGAGAGGTTGCTTTGGCAACATATTGCTTCAATCAATTCACTTTTGAATATTATATACGCAAATGAGTCCTTTATACCAAAATTTGAAAAGCGGAATACTTAATTGTATATATCTTGAAACTTTAAGGGCCTAAGGGTTAATAATTCGATAATCTATGGGTCAAAATTAATTAATTCAATACTTTAGGGACCAATAATTAATTATTGAAAACTTTAGGGACCCAAAACTTGACAAGGCCCAATAGGATGAACTTTAAACTTTAGGGGGTTGAGTAATTAAAACCCATAACCTTAAGGCCCAACTTGAATATACTTTAAACCTTAGGGGCTAAAACATAAATTTTAACCCTAATCCTCAAATTGCAAGAAGGGACCTCAAAACTTCAAATTTCCAGCACAAGCCCCCGCCCCCTTATCTTCCAAACTGGAAACCTTAATGAAAAAACCATTCATCTTCATCCATTGCGCCGCCAAGGGCTGGAGCCGCCACCTGAGTGCGGCGGCCCATGCTGTCCAGCACCGCCCGCTGCTGGCGCTCGCTGTTGGCGCTGCACAGCAGTGATTTCGCTACTGGAACAGCAGCCTGTTCCAGCAGCGGGCAGGAACGCTGTCCAGCAGCGAAACCGCTGCTGAAACGCTTCCGGCCGCCGGCAGCGAGCTGCTGCCGGCGGCCATCAATATATATATATATTATTTATTTATTTATTTTTAAAACTTGAAACCTTAATTTCAACATATCCAAAAAAAACCAACAGATCCAAAAATTCAATCTTTATTTCAAAATCCGAATTTTATGAATAAAAACCCTTAATTATATAAAAATTCATATTATTACATGCTAAATTTCATGTAATATAAATCCAAATTGCATAAAAATAGCAAGAAAATCATATAATCCATAAAATCCAGAATTTCTAAATTCAATTTCTCAATGATTCAACAATGGATCGGCTCTGATACCACTTGATAGAAAATATATTAAGGATTATTGATCTAAAACAATCAATAATCAACCTTGTAATCATCCATGTTGAAATTAATGAGAATATCAAAATGAAAACAAAAGCGTACCTTGAACCATAGATCCATAGGTGTCTGATTCTTCGCCAGAATTGGTTATGATCTTCCAATTGATTGGTGATCTCCTTAACAAATTTGCTCTCCATTGATGGGATGTATAGAAATTTGAAGAACCCCAACAATTGGGGACCATGACCCCTCTAATAGGAATAAGATAATGAATGGTCATTATCTTTCATTTGCTTCAAATCAGCCCCTCATCAATTTGAAACAAATATCCGGTCTCTACACTTTAATTCCATGAAACCTAATACTCAATAGTCAAATTTTATCTTTGGTAGATCACTTTATTTGACTAATAAACTTTAACTAATAGCACCACACATTTTTAATACGTTACGTGTGGCCTCAATTATGTTAGAACTTTCCAACATTAACGGCCCAATACGTTTAGAAAAAAAAATATAAATTGAAAAACGTGTATGGCAAAGTGTAGGTTAAAAAGAAAAATAGTATAACGAGTATTACTCTCCCTCGTAATAATATTACTTGAAATTTTCAAGTATATACATGTTTGATAAACTTTTTCTAGATTATAAGTAATGAATCATACGAAATGTTTAGATAACAAGTTTATTAGATTTATACACTTTTTAACAAAATGTGTGGATAAAAATAATGTTACATAAACTTAATCTTAAAAAAACTTTACTAACCATGCTCTAAACCAGCTTATTCTAATTTTGTGTATCGAACTTTCGATTGTTGCAGTAGGTATTGCCTTCTCTTCTGTAAACAAAATCCGGGGAACATTTTTTTTTTCCCCTTTGATGTGCAACATAAATAACTCGCTGGATATTAACAAAGACCGAGTAAATTTAATTAGTAAAATAGTTCGGCGTTGGGGGCATAAAATTATTAATTCAAAGTAGTTTAATTAATAAAATAGTTGAACGTTGGTGTCATAAAATAACAATTGAAGCAACAATCAAGTTTGAAAAGAAAATATTAATCTAAAGTTGCAAAGAAATCCTCCAAATATTTGATCCTCGTACATCTAAAATATTCATTCCTTTTTTACTTATTTAAATAACGGAAAGGAAATGTAATGTATTTAAAAATGACATATATTATGAATTTCAACATATGAAAAACTAGGAAATAAACATTAGTTGCATTTTTAATCTTCCATGACATACTCCTTTACGCGAAGAATAATTCCAAAGTTTTCTTGAAATGTCCTTTAATTGATGTGAAATACTTAGTTCCTATTTAATTTGGATAAAATTAAATTTGAGCAAGTGAAATTTGGTGAAAGTTTGATGTTCTTGTATATATTTCATTGTCATCCAGCATGGATGACTATACATAGATCAGATTAGCGGATGGAGAACTTAGAGTGGGTGTTACGCAGACAGAATTTTTAGCACTTGAGTAGCAAGTATATGCGTATAAGGCCAGTCTCCACAATTCAAATAAAGTACGTACATATATGTGTACGCTGACTAATTATTTTATTTTATATTTACTTGATAAGTTGGTTAAGGTTGTAACACCTATTAATCTCTGAATTATGCTACATTTATCTACCTATCTGTACAAAATTATCCGCACAAGTAGAATAATTATTAATCTTTACTCCTGACTATTGGTTATTTTATTGTATGTATGTTTTTCTATTACTTGTAATATATTTTAGTTTGTTATTCATGTGTACGTCTTTTACCCGGTCTTTAGGATTTAGTTGTTGTAGATTGGTGGTGTGCTGTTGCAGATATAAACCTCTAAAACTAATGTAGTAATGGAAGTAAAGGTCGATCCCACGAAAAATATATAATTCAACAATTTATGTTTCGTATAACGATTGAGGGTTGTTTATAACGAAATCAATCTTATAACAAATAATAATGTAAATTAACGAGTTGTATTAAATCAATTAAACAAGTCTTGATCAAAGTCAACTTCCACCATGAGAGATTTATATTCATTCATCAATTCTCAAAGAATAATCAATTCACATTTACAATATTCATCGTCGGAATAAATTCTCATTTCTCCTTAATTTTAGTTAATTAGAAACCAGCGTTCTAATTATCAAATAATCTCAGACCATCGTTAAAGATTCAATTTAATAACAATTTTAAACAATAGAGAAATCGATGAACTAGATAATACAAGCACTAGCGGTGTATTCAATCTGTTTAAACATTCTTCTTAAGATTCAATAACATCTATCGTAGACAATTATCAAATCCTAGTCCTTCACAAGTTAAATGATTCAAACAATTACGGATTTGAAATTTAACTTAGCTATAGATTGCACTATATGAAAAACTAATAGATCTCTTAGCAATCAAACATGGCAATCATAAAATTATGCATAGAAGAATATTCAATACTGAAAATATAAATTAAACAATGAAAATAGGTGGATCTCACAATTATAATGTTTTCCAAGGTTTCAGTATCCTTCAATCAAGCACCAAGAGTTAGTTACTCATACATATATAAAAAAAACCTGATTTGCGTTGCGCGATGCCTAGGCGCTGAAAATCTGTTCTTTCTAGGCAACACGGCGCCTGGGCGCAGTGTTGTTGTTTCAAATTCTGCGTCCTCTTTAGTATTTTCATCATAACTTCCTATCTCGGTGTCCGATTGAGGTGATTCAAGATACTTTAGAAAGCTAACTCAAAGGACTACAACTTTGCTTCATAAACTATCTTCGAACTCGATCATTTTCCATGTCCAAAATTGATCTTAATATGAGACTGAAACTCGATGCAAAACTTTTCAACTTAAAAGTTGATATGTGATAATGTGTTGGCTATATTTCATCTCTTAGACTCATTTCTTCTTCCAATTGACTTTTAACGCTCTCGAATCTTCATCCTAAGATTAGAAACAAGTTTATAGTATTTGCTCTTTAGTCCCTGAACTTTCATTTCCTTTTACTTTGGTCCATTTTCACATATTTCTTCCAAATTACATCATATCGATCGAATTACCACCTATACCAAAATATGAGAATACTAAGTACACTTATACATAAAATAGTCATATGAGCGCATTAAATAAAGATGTAAAATGTGTATTTTACATTCCTATCAATTGGTTAGTAGTCTATTATTTTGCTAAGTTTGTTTTGATTCAACACGTTCAGATCTACATAAAACTAAATGAACCCCTACATACATCTATGCAGATAGATAATAAAAACAAGATTACATTTCGCATCCAAACTAGAAAGGAGAGTGGCATAAAAGTAGTAAAGCTAAATACGATATGATCACCCGGTGGAGCAACAACGATCATGACCCCCTGAATATACGGATTGGGGAGGGGGAAGAAAGAGGAGAAGCAGCTGCCAAAAGTTTAAAGGTTTGGGTTTCGCGGAAGAGAGAAAGAAAGGGTATAAAGGGTTTTGATCAATATTATATCGTGGATAAAAAAATGAGGCTGATTTCCCTTGGAACAAAGTACCACATTATCTATTATGTAGCTTAATCATAGTTATAAGAATCGAACCGGACCGGTCGGTCCATTTGCAAATGAATCGGTCTGGAACCTCTCATACAGTAAATTAATCGTTTGAACTTGATCAATTCACAAAAAAGCCGGAACTAGTTCAGTTTGAACTGATATTTTTTACTAAAATAAAAAATATATTTGACTTTTGTTTTAAAAAAATATTTTCTAATTAAAATTATAATTTATCAATGACCCACCGATTGAACCAATGACTTGATGATTTGTTTGAATTGACAACCGGATCGATATTGATAACTATGAGCTTAATCATTAATTGAAGAGGATTTAAGATAATGTGATGTATAATAAGAATCGAGTGGGTCACACAAACTAAGAAATAATACAACGATTTTTATGCTATAGAAAGTTGGTAAAAAAACGACAAACAAGCCAATAACAATCTTTATTTACCAGTGGGTATCTAGCTGGCTTGTACCTAATTATATCCAAATTCTCCATGAACAACAAACATGGAAACATGACCCTCGACGAAGAGTACACTAATATGTGCTAGATATAATTCCTTGGAAAATAATTGGCAAAAACAACAAAAAACAAAAGAAAAAAAAAAGCAATATTAAAAAACAAAAGGCACAAGTCCACTTGTATGAGATTCTTTGTTTTGTATAGATCTCTCAAAACATATTTTAGCCACGAGGTAAATATAATTTTTGTAGGAAGTCGATAGCCAAGGAAGGTTGAATAGACAAAAAATTTAAAATTCATTTTATAGTCCAATCAAATATTATTTAATATTACATTGGATATTAGGCACAACAATTTTTATTTTTATTTTTTGCAATGTTTGAAATTAGTATAGGGACGGATTTAGTGTGGGGGGAGTGGGCCCCCACACTAAATTTAAAAATTTGCCAAAGATTTTTAAATTTTTACTCCCACAATCAAAATTTTATGAAAATTGTCCCAACAATCCTTTTATTGTAACTCCGTCTTAATTAGTATTGAGAATTAGAGTTTCATTCAAAAATGTAACCCTAATAGCTAGGTGGAGTTACAAACTCCCTATCTATCATGTTTGGTCGTTATGGAACTTTGGTATATCTTTTTTTACAATCTCCCTTGGAACAAAGTACCACATTATCTCAATCCTCTTTAAGAGACAATCTATCCGTCTCTCTTCCTAAAATCAATAAGTACTGCATACTTTATCAATGCTCATGAACTCTTCCACTATGTCACGAGCTACCACGTTAAGAGTCAACCAAGGATTTATTGAACCATCTTGATCCAATTTAAGTCCACTTTTTTTTTTCTCTCTCTCTTCGACTAGAAATCTGTCTTGTGCATCCACGTGACTAATTTTGGAATCTAAGCTTAAATTATTGATACAACTAATTGTAGAGAACTTGGTTGCATACCCATATGTAAACCTATTGGACATTGGAGTAGCACATTTCTTTGTAAACTCATCGTTTCATCTCTAATGTGGACTTTGTTCTAACAATTAATAAAATAAGAAATTTCTATCTATAAAAAAAAGTTGATAATTAATTATATGCCCAAACTGAGTTGCACGCAACTGCCACCAGAATTTTCCATATTGATTTGGACACAATTGTAGATTTGAAGTTCTAACAAAAGAATATCCATATGAAAAACATGAATTTGCATTATAAAGAATCAATCATGCTATAAATACATGAAATTTTGACAAACAATACATGGTATTGACTTATTGGAAGACGCGGGGAGAGAGAGAGAGAGAGAGAGAGACCACGTCAACATTGGTATCAATTCTGTTAAAATCTCCTTGTACTGGGAGCTTTATTGATAAAGAATCAATCTTGCTATAAGTATAAAAATTTTGACAGACAACACATGACGTGAAATTATTGAAAGATTGAGAGAGGAAAAAAAAAGGTCAATCATGTTCGACTACGTCAGTATTGGTATCAATTTTGTTAAAATTTCCATGTACTTGGAGCTATATTGTAAATACTCAATCATGCTATAAGTACATTACATTTTGACAGACAACAAGTGGCGAAAAATTATTGGAAGATGGAGAGAGAGAGAGAGAGAGAGAGAGAGGCTAATCATGTTTGACCACATCAGCATTGGTATCAATTCTGTTAAGATTTCTCGGAGCTTTATTGATAAAGAATCAATCATGCTCTAAATACAGGAAATTTTGATAGACCCATGGCTAGGTGGAACATTTGCTTAGTTTGCAATATTGATGAACACGTTTTTCTCTATTTCTGAACTACACATTCTCCAAAAAGTCATTTTCCACTTCAAATAATCTTTTTTGAAAAAAACACTAAGAGAAAATTTGTAAATAATCAAACTCTACAAAACTTTTGAAGGTTTAGAAATGAACTATTATCTTGAGACCCATTTTCTAAAATCTAAACACAAACATAGTTACTTTGGTTTTTTCCTCTGATAACATTTCACATTTGAGCATATAAGGTCTCTGTTGAACAGCAATGAACACTACCGAATCTTGATTATGATTGCAAACTTCGAGGACATGTGAAATTATAAAATAACACTATTGAAAGGTTGTTAGGAACTTGTTTATAAACGATTTAAATTAAGAACATATAGAAATGTTCGGTAGATAAGTAGGTAATACTTGCAATATCTTCGAAATGTGTGAATAAAAAGTTATTAGAATGTTTATAAACATGAACCAAATATAGGTTGAGACTCGAACAAAGTAATTGAAAGCTTCAACAACATGAAATCACTATGCAAATCCAAACCTTCAACGTAAAATTTATCCCTTAGAAACTAGTACCATATGTCATCCTATTAGATCGGTTACAAGCAGGTATGAAATATGAGAAAGTAGCGGCTACATTAAAGCATGTCCAATGCTAACATGGATTTGAAAAAGTTACATAAGCAAAATAGACAATGTGTGCAAAAACTTCTCTCCAATGCAATCCTAAGTGAGATTTTGTCTAGCTTACACGACAAGAAAAATACTATTATAAAGATGTTCGTCTAAAGATGTTCACCTAGATTGAAATTCTCGTAGGGATGACAAAAAAGCTCGTCGATTTGGACGGCTTGGATTCGGTTCGAAAAAAGTTCGAGTCGAACCCGACTCGGGCTCGTTTACACCGAGCCGGTACTCGGGCCGAGTCCCATTTTGAGGCATCGGCTCGAGCCCAACCCGTACGAGCTTGCCAGTATTAAAAAAGAAAAAATTTACATTAAAAGGCAGCTACACTGAGGGGCAGCTGTAGCTACAGCTGCTTGGAGGCAGCTATAATGCTTCTTGGAATTCAAGGTCTCGTGCATTTGATTTGTCCACATTTGAAAAGATAGCTGCAGGTACTAATTCCTTAAAAAATATTAGTATGATGATTATTAGGGGAAAAACCTTTGCAATAAAGAGCGAAATGAGGGGTAGCATTTGGGATGGAAATTAAAGAAACTCAATTGCTAGTGTTCTGATAGAGCAGGTAGCTAAAAAAAAGAAGCCGACTCGGCCCATTGACATGACAAAATTCTCGTAACACATTGAAAATGCTCTTACAGACCTTTAGGGTCCGTTTGATAGAAAGATGAAAAATGGGTGGAAAGAAAATGTTTTACAGGGAAAAGATTTTTCTAGAAATTATTTTGCTGAGAATTGTAATTAATTGTGTTTGATTGGTATAATTTTTCATGGAAAATATTGAAAGTTTGATATTTGTTTGACTTCATTTTTTATGAAAATTGTTCATTAAAGTAATAATATTTTCTACCATTGGATCTAGAATTTGTTCCAATTGTTAAAAAAAAAAAAAAAAAATTGAAAAAAAAAATAATCATACTGAATATCATTCGTTTGACTTTGTTTTACATGAAAATTGTCAATAAAAATGATTTTTTTTACCATTGTGTCTAGAATTTTTTTCAATTGCAAAAAAAAAAAAAAAAAATTTGAAAAGTTGTAAAATATTTTCTCACCAAAACATAAAGAATTTATTTTCCTCAAAAATGTGGAAAATTTAGAAAGTTGGAAAATATTTTCCCAGGAAAATTTCGCCAATCTAACACTACAAAAGTTGAAAAAGGGAAAAGATTTTCCTACTTCCCTAGAAAACTTTGCCAATCAAACGGGGCCTTAATGTTTAATACCATTTTTTTGTACACAATTTTTTTACTTGACATTGTCATCCTCAATATTCTATTTACTAGGAGAATTTGTCCCTACTGATACTTCTCTTTCAAAAAATAAATAGAATGAAACCATTACATTTCATCAAATGAGTTTTGTTGACGTAGCTCCTCGAATGCTCCAGCAGTAACCATTGCGGGTGGGGGATCGACGCCCCTGGGGCTCCTTCCTGATGAACTTGAGGATCTGCCGCGGGCAATTGGTTCGGAGTGGTTGAGCTTGCGAGAGGAAGACCTGAACGTGTATTCACCATGACTTTTGGTAGCGTCTCCCACAGACGGCGCCAAATGATGCTGCCCAAAAATCGTACCTGTTGACTTCCCGAGCTTGACGATCGAGAATGAGCACGAACGAGATCTTCCGGTACCTGAAACAAAGGCGTCGAGGGTTGGCCTCGTCGCCCCTCCGATGCTTAAGTCAGAGAGAGAATGTGGAGAATAAATATATGCTGAAAATATGTTTGTTTTTTAACGTACCTGGGTAATGAATGGGAGAGCCATATTTATAGAGGTTGGTAGCGTAGTTTGATTAGGATTCATCTCCTTAATTTTAGGGGCGATCGTGTGGATAAGCGATGGATTCTGGATAGGACTCCCAACTTACCTTATCGGATGTGTTTGCTTAAGGGAAGAGTCCTTTATGATCTAGGATTCCTTCCATGTGAGGACGACCCACGTTTGGCGGACTGGAACAATGGGATCATGATGAGGGCAAGGCTCCATGACCCGAGGACAGTTTATTCCCGAGGACTATTTATTGGGCCATTGGTACTATGTGGGTCATCGGGTTCTGAGATAGTCGTCGGGTCAGTTGCATGACGTCGGGCCCAATGGTCGAGAGTTGACAATATCACTGGCCCCCGTGCGTCCGTTCCAAAGATCGGCCATCGAGACTTGGGATGTGACGCACCATGGTGGGATGATCGGCAATCGTGGGAGAAGGAGAGCCTGTGAAGGGCGTGATCGTGCCTTGGAGGTAGGCAAGATCAGTGTGAAGGGCATGATCGTGCCTTTGATTGGGCATGGTCGTGCCTTTGTGATGGGCGAGGTCAGCCTGTGAAAGGCATGATCGTGCCTTTGAGGTAGGCAAGATCAGCCTGTGAAGGGCATGATCGTGCCTTTGATTGGGCCTGGTCGTGCCTTTGTGATGGGCGAGGTCAGCCTGTGAAAGGCATGATCGTGCCTTTGAGGTAGGCAAGATCAGCCTGTGAAGGGCATGATCGTGACTTTGATTGGGCATGGTCGTGCCTTCGAGGTCGGCAAGATCAGCCTGTGAAGGGCATGATCGTGCCTTTGAGGTCGGCAAGATCAGCTTGTTAGGGGCATGATCGTGCCTTTGAGGTAGGCAAGATCAGCCTGTTAAGGGCATGATCGTGCATTTGAGGTAGGCAAGATCAGCCTGTTAAGGGCATGATCGTGCCTTTGAGGTAGGCAAGATCAGCTTGTTAGGGGCATGATCGTGCCTTTGAGGTAGGCAAGATCAGCCTGTTAAGGGCATGATCGTGCCTTTGAGGTAGGCAAGATCATCCTGTTAAGGGCATGATCGTGCCTTTGTTTGGGCATGGTCGTGCCTTTGTGATGGGCAAGGTCCGCCTGTGAAAGGCATGATCGTGCCTTTGAGGTAGGCAAGATCAGCCTGTGAAGGGCATGATCGTGCCTTTGATTGGGCATGGTCGTGCCTTTGTGATGGGCCAGGTCAGCCTGTGAATAGGAAGCTGCCACGTGGCCTCGATATACGAGCCGAGCCTTCTTTCTTTGGATGCTTGCCACGTGTCCAAAGATGAACGATGGAGATTGAGGGGCTCTTCAACTTCTCTCTCTCCTTATAAATACGTCCCTGCCCCACATCATTTGGCACTTTTCACTCTCACAAGGTACCTCGGACCACCTCGGGTTTAGTCTTAAGGTAAGGCCTCGTGACTTGTAGATTAAGTTTTTATTTATATTAAGAAAATGTCTAGTGGATCCTCGCGATCTAGCCCGACCCCCGAAGACCTGTATTCTATAGTTCCTGTGGCCGTTCCTCTATGTAGTCGGCCACCTATAGGTTTCCCCGACATTAGTTCCCGTTACAAAGAGCACGAGGTCGTCAAAATCGCGAGAGTATGGGT
The DNA here is from genome assembly GCA_019097785.1 of Fraxinus excelsior. NCBI lineage: Eukaryota > Viridiplantae > Streptophyta > Magnoliopsida > Lamiales > Oleaceae > Fraxinus > Fraxinus excelsior. Next base: position 28,625,737 of record CM032640.1, on the reverse strand, counting down.
TAATGCCTTTGTGCGACGTTAGGACCCCCGATCCCGAGGATAGGGTATCTAGTGCTCGGGACGGGGAGATGGTGGTTTTCAAAGATAGTTTAAAAGGGGGGATGAGGTGGCCCCTCCACCCTTTCTTGGTCGAGTTCCTGGTCGAGCACGAGATGTGCCCCGGGCAACTCGTGCCGAACGGGTGGAGGATGATTACCTACTTTTTCATAGCTTGTCGCTCCCTTTCCATAGTTCCGAGGCTCGACCTCCTGAGGATGGTTTTCGAGCTTAAGTTCCTTCCCGGTTTCAACTGTTTCGTTTACTTATCGACCCGGGGTAGGTTTAGGATCCCGAAGATGCCGAGCTCCCTTAAGGGGTGGAAGGCGAGGTACTTTTTTGTGTCTCCTCAGAATCTCGACCATCCTTTTAGCCCGAGGCTCGTGGTTCCTGATACTGCTCGTTTTAACGAGGACCAAGCGTATTTTGAGGTGCTCGAGAGGGATAGGCAGATGTTGGAGGACCTCGAGCCTTTAGCCTATGATTTGGACCACCTCCTCGGTGATGATATCCTCGACCTTGCCAATGTGAAAGGCGTCGAGGGTAGGGTGTCCCGACCCTACATTTTAACTATTCACTGATTGTGTCGTCGGGAAAATAACTTGATTTTGTTCTTGTTTTGTTTTGCAGAGCTCGAGATGACTTTTGACCCCGCCGCCCTTAACGCTGCAGCCTCGAGGAAACCCCAGGGGCCTCAAGCCCGGGTTTCGGGTTTGAAGAAGGGGAAGAAGAGGCCCCGAGAACAATTTCCCACAATTGCAGTGAGGGGCCCCGGAGAGTCCTCGGCTCGACGTGAGCAAACCCCGAGATCATCGCCGCCTCCACCGCCGACGACTGGAAAAGGGCCTTCGGCCCCCAGGGGCACTCCCGAGGTTGTAGATCTCGAAGATGAGATCGTGCCTCCCACAGGCTCGATGCTCGAGGATTACAGAAGATGCACACTAATCCCGAGCATTGTGGGTAGGTATCGGACAGACGTCGAGGTTGTCGCCGGGATCGAGACTCTGGAGGCGATGACCGTGAAGGTAATGATTGTACATCTTCTATTCTCGAGCTCGGTCTTCTTTCTGATGACTAACCATCGACTTTTTGCCCGACGTTGAGCATTGCCCGAGGTTTGGCGCTGAGGGGGATGGATGATTGGATGAAGCTCGTGCTCTTGCCATTGAGGATTTCAAAAAATCCAAGGATATGGCCGAGATTAAGGGCGACTACGCGCTCGGGTCATACGGATATGCCTTCAAACAGGCTCGAGCATACCTCCGAGCCAACCTTCCTGATGTTGACCCGAACAATTGGCGTCCCGTGCCCGAGGTTACAAACGGCCTCGACCTTTCGGTTTCGGATGGGACTATGATCGAGGAAGACGCCGGGGATGAGGACGGAGATGCAGTCGACCAGCCCGGGAATAACGACCTCGATTAGCGTAGTCCTTTTTCTTTTGTTTTTGTGTCGATGTGTATTGCCCGATCAGGGCCGAACAATATTTTGTATAATTTCGTTATGTATAAATCCCGAAGGTACTTTGAATCGTTTTCTATCCCGACCTTTTGAATTTTATATGCCTTGTATCGTTCTTCAGTCAATTTCTCGACGTTATATTGTAACCCATCAAACAATCAAGTTAAAATCCCGAACAATTTGTTAGAAACTTGTAAATCCCGAAGTTGGACTCTGAAGACGAGGATGTTTTGTTAGACCGAGCATCCCTCAATTAGACGGCCCGGGAGAAACGTGGATAAATAACCCTAAACCCGAGCTTGTAGACCCCCTAGCTCGATGTTTAATCGAGCCGAGCCTAATGAAACCCGAGGATGTAATTAATTTAAATTTTGCATAGGTTCGAACCCGAGCTTTTAGAGCTAAAAACTCGATGACTAGTCGAACCGAGCTTAACGAAACTCGAGAACTTAATTAATATAAGTTCTGCACAGGTGTGCACCCGAACCTCATTACATCCCTAGGCTCGACGACCAGGACGGATCCCGAGGTGTTTGATTTGGATTATACCCGAATGATTTGTTCCGAATGTAAAGCTCGTCGGGGTGAAGTCATCATCTTTAATGTGAGCATGCCCGTAGCATGTCTCGAGGGCGCCCGCGCGTGACATGGTTTTTATGAGAGAATGCCATTAGCAAGTCTTGAGGTATGCCCATGACTTGTTTGAGGTGTTTGCTCATATTATGTCTTGGGGGCCCGCTAGTTGCGGGGCTTTTTGGAGATCATGCTCGTAGCATGTCTCGAGGTATGCCCATGACTCGTTTGAGGTGATTGCTCATATTATGTCATGGGGGCCCGCTTGTTGCGGGGCTTTTTGGAGATCATGCTCGTAGCATGTCTCGAGGTATGCCCATGACTCGTTTGAGGTGATTGCTCATATTATGTCATGGGGGCCCGCTAGTTGCGGGGCTTTTTGGAGATCATGCTCGTAGCATGTCTCGAGGTATGCCCATGACTCGTTTGAGGTGATTGCTCATATTATGTCATGGGGGCCCGCTAGTTGCGGGGCTTTTTGGAGATCATGCTCGTAGCATGTCTCGAGGTATGCCCATGACTCGTTTGAGGTGATTGCTCATATTATGTCATGGGGGCCCGCTAGTTGCGGGGCTTTTTGGAGATCATGCTCGTAGCATGACTCGTTTGAGGTGATGGCTCATATTATGTCATGGGGGCCCGCTAGTTGCGGGGCTTTTTGGAGATCATGCTCGTGGCATGTCTCGAGGGTTCCTGCGCGTGACAGGACTTTGCTCATGTTCTGGAACAATAAAGGGCTCATAGGCCTTGATAAATGATTGAAAGTAACGTGCGGGGCGTGCGAGCCCGATGGAAATCAAACTATAACAAATTAAGGGGAAACGCGTACGGCATGCAAGCCAAAAATTAAGAGATGAGAAATCAAACTAAGCAAATTAAGAGGAAATGCGTAGGGCATGCAAGCCCAAAGTTAAGCGTAAACTAATATCTAGAATGGACAAGGTCATGACTTTTACTTGTGATAGACCTTGAGGTTGTCGGCATTCCAGGGTCTCGGGAGTGGTCTTCCCGACATATCTCTCAAGCTGTATGCTCCACCTTGAACTCGTCGGATGACTTCATACGGCCCTTCCCAAGTTGGTCCGAGCTTTCCGGGGGCGTGTCCTGCGGCCTCGGCCTTTCTGAGCACAAGGTCTCCAGTCCTGAATCCTCGGGGCCTGACTTTGCTGTTGAAGTACTTGGCCGTTCTATTTTGGTAGGAGGCCACTCGTAGCGCAGCTTGTGTTCGTATTTCTTCCAACAGGTCGAGATGTTCAGTGGTATGTTCCCCGGCCTCATCACCCATACGCCTCAGTGACGGTAGGTTAACTTCAATGGGTAAAGTAGCCTCTACCCCAAAGGCTAACATGAACGGGGTTTCTCCGGTGGTCGTCTTGTGTGAAGTTCGGTAAGTCCACAATATAGAGGGTAACTCGTCGGGCCAGCTTCCATGGGCCCCTTCAATTCTTGTACGGAGGTCTTGCAAAATGATCCTGTTCGTGACTTCGGCCAAGCCATTGCTCTGAGGGTGTGCGACGGATGTTAGACGATGATTTATTCCAAGGTTGGAGCAGAAAGTCTTGAATTTTGCATTAGCAAATTGTCTTCCATTGTCGGTTATGAGCACCTTGGGTATCCCGAATCTACATATGACGGACTTCCAGATGAATGCTCTTAGCTTGGGTTCTGATATAGTTGCCAGGGGCTCTGCTTCCGCCCACTTTGTGAAGTACTCCACAGCTACGGCCACGAACTTCAGCTGCCCTCTTGCCATGGGGAAGGGCCCGAGGATGTCTACTCCCCACTGTTCGAAAGGGGCCGAGCAGTGTATGGGCGTGAGCTCTTTCGCAGGGGCATGAATGATGTTACCAAACCTCTGACACTTATCGCACTTTCTGACATACTCTGAGGCATCCATCTTCATAGTTGGCCAGTAGTATCCATACCTTACGAGTTTGAAGGCTAGAGCTCTAGCCCCCTGATGATTTCCACATATCCCTTCGTGGACTTCTGTTAGAGCATGTGCAGACTCGGAGGGTTTGAGGCACCTGAGGTAGGGAAGCGTAAAGCTTCTGCGAAATAGGACTCCCTGGATTATGCAGTACCTCGGTGCTCTGGATCGGATGCTCCTAGCTTCTTTAGGATCTTCGGGGAGGTTTCCGTTAGTAATGAACTCAACTATGGGATCCATCCACGACGGCTCATTATCAATGTCCATGACTACTAGTTCTTGGCTGATGCTAGGTTCCGTCACCGTTCTGATGTGGACTGTCCTGTCAAGACCATCCACTCCCATGAACATAAGTCTTGACAACGCATCCGTCTTTCCGTTGTCGGCCCGGGCAATCTTCAAAATCTGACAACTCTTAAATTTTCTTTGTAGATCATGAACCTTCAAACAGTACAGGCTCATCTTCTCATCCTTCCTCCCAAACGTTCCTTCGATCTGTCCTACCACGAGTTGTGAATCGCTAAATAGCATGACGTCCTCGATCCCCAATTTGCATGCAAGTTCAAGAGCAATGACCACAGCTTCATATTCTGCTTCATTGTTGGTAGCCTCAAATTCAAACCTAAGAGCACATTGAATTTCGGTCAGCTTGTCAGGGCTGCTGATGATGACGCCTGCACCCGAGCCCGAGGAGTTGGACGCTCCATCAACGAATATTTTCCATACGTCTTCGGTAATGGTCGGGCAATCCCCTGGCCCCCGAGGCCTAGGAGTGAGTTCTGCGATGAAATCTGCTAGGACTTGTCCCTTAATGGAGGGCCGGGGTTTGAATTCTATATCAAATTCACCGAGTTCAATTGCCCATTTCAACAGTCTTCCCGAAACGTCTGGTTTTTGGAGTATTTGCTTGAGTGGCTGGTTGGTAAGCACAACAATAGGGTGCGCCTGAAAATATTGACGTAGCTTCCGAGCTGCCACAATCAGTGCCAGGGCGAGCTGCTCAGCCAATGTATACCTTGTCTCCGCGTCCAACAATACTTTGCTTACATAGTAGATGGGTTGTTGAGCCTTATTCACCTCTTTCACCAGCACTCCGCTTACTGCATTATGGGTGCCATGTATAAGTACAAAGTGTCCCCAGGTTCGGGTTTCGTGAGCACTGGAGGAGTAGCCAGTGCTTGTTTTAGCTCCTGGAAAGCTCTTTCGCAATCCTCATTCCAATTGAAGCTCTGATTCCCTCTTAATGCTTTGAAGAATGGAAAACACCTGTCAGCTGCCCTTGACATGAACCTGTTTAAAGCCGCAACCCGACCTGTTAATTTCTGGACCTCCTTCCTATTCCTGGGTGGTTCTATAGATATTAAAGCCCGTATCTTGTCTGGATTGGCCTCAATTCCTCTGTGAGTGATCATGAAACCCAGGAACTTCCTTGATGCCACCCCAAAGGCGCACTTGGTAGGGTTTAACTTCATCTTGTATTTTCGGAGAGTAGAGAACACCTCTTCTAGGTCGGCAATATGCTCATTCACGTGCTTACTTTTGACTACCATGTCATCAACGTAAGCCTCAATGCTCTTCCCAATTAGATCAGCGAAGACTTTGTTGATGAGCCTCTGGTACGTCGCCCCTGCGTTCTTCAAACCGAATGGCATGACCTTGTAGCAGTAGATGTCAGAGTCGGCTATGAATGACGTCTTCTCTTGATCTTTCTCAGCCATAAGAATCTGGTGGTATCCTGAGAAGGCATCAAGAAAGCTATACAACTTGTGACCTGAGGTGCTGTCCACCAAATTGTCGATCCGAGGCAGAGGATAGCTGTCTTTTGGGCATGCCTTGTTGAGATCTGTGAAATCAATACATACTCTCCACTTACCATTAGCGTTCTTGACAAGGACGATGTTGGCAAGCCAGTCAGGATATTGGACCTCTCTAATGAATTGAGCACTGGCGAGTTTGTTGATTTCCTCACGTATCACCTCCCGTCTTTCCGGTGCAAATTGCCTCTTCCTCTGTTTCACCGGCTTTGCGTCAGACCTCACATTGAGTCTATGGACCACGACTTCGGGGTCTATCCCGGGCATGTCCTCAACCTTCCAAGCGAATACGTCAATGTTGCGGGACAAGCACTTGATGAGTTCGTCCCTGAGAGCGGCATCAATATCCCAACCAATGGTGACCTTCTTACCATTCTCGAGCTCGATCTCCTCCAACTCTTCTACCGGGGCAAGTCTTCCGCGATGCTCGAGCTCGAGCTCTGGAGTTGTCAGTTGCATGACGTCGGTGCTCAAACCCTGAATGCTTGAGATGTAGCACTTCCTTGCTGCTGCTTGGTCACCACGTACAACCCCTATGCCATGATTTGTTGGGAATTTCATAGCAAGGTGGAAAGTGGATACAATGGCCCTGATTCTGTTGAGTAATGGTCTTCCCAATATAGCGTTGTATGGTACGGAGGTCTGCGCTACATGGAAAGGCGTCATCTCCGTCACCTGTTTCTGGCCCATGCCCAAAGTCAGCGGAAGGTCAACAATTCCTTCCGGAATGATTGTTCCACCCCCAAATCCTTGTAGCGGGGTCTTGACCATCTTGAGTTGGTTGGCAGAAATTCCCATCTTCCTAAAGGCTTCTTGGGACAATACATTGGCGGCACTTCCATTGTCTACGAGTATCCTCTTGACTTCAAAATTGGCTATTATGGCATATATGACTAAAGCATCGTCATGAGGAAATGTTATGCCCTCCAGGTCCTCTGCTCCGAAGGTGATGTCTTCAACTTTGGAAGGAATCGTCTCTTGGGCCACTCCATGCTGCCGAGCATATTGTTTCCTTCTATTGTTCGAGTCTCCCCCCGATGCTATTCCTCCAACTATGATGTTGATCGTACCAGCAGTGGGTTGGTTATTTCCTCCTGAGCTCGACGCCCTACCCGTAGGGTTATCGCTCCTCGGACGCTTGTCATTTCCGACGTATGTCCTCAGATATCCCCTCTTGATCAATGCCTCGATCTCCCGCTGTAGCATTATACATTCTTCCGTTGTGTGCCCATGATCCCTGTGAAAGTCACAGTACTTGCTCTTGTCTCTTGCCTCTGGGGGAGATCGCAGCCTGGGAGGCCATTTAAGGTATTTCATGTCTCTGATCTCCATCAGTATGTTGGACTTAGATGTGTTCAGGCGGGTAAACGGCCTAGGTGGTCCTTCCTGCCTTGGTTTTGCTCGAGCATGATCCTGTCGCGCACTGGGCTCGAGCGGCCTCTTAAATTGGGATTTCTCAGAGCTCGGGGTGGTCTTCATAGCTTCCTCCATGTTGATGTATTTCTCACCTCGGGTTAGGAGCTCAGTTACCGACTTCGGGGGTGTCTTAGATAAAGACATCCTAAAGGCCTCACATCTTACGGCATAGGTTAGGGCCGAAACCGCAGCTGTGATATGGAGGTCGGGTATCTGTAGTCTTTCCTTGTTAAATCTCGTCATGAAGCTGCGCAAGGTCTCGTTAGGCCCTTGGCGGAGCTGCATGAGGGTGGCCGCTGTTTTCCTGATGCGCTTGCTACTGGCAAAGAATGCGGAAAACTTTTCGGCAAGGTCAGAGAATGACGATATGGAGTTTGGCTCCAACGTTGCGAACCAATCCCTAGAAGCGTTGGTTAACGTTTGAGGGAAGGCCTTGCACATTACTTGATCCGGTGCAACCTGTAAATTCATGACGTCTGTATAGATATTCAGATGGTTGATTGGGTCGGTTGTCCCGTCGTACTCCTTAATGCGGGGGAATTTGAACTTGTCTGGGAGCGGGTATGAAAGAACCTCTGGTGTGAATGGAGTGTTAGGGGTGAACCCCGCCATTCCCTTGGCATTCTGGCGTAGTCCCGCCGTAATTCCATCTTGTATGATCCGTGCGAGTTCGTCCGAGTCCATGGTGACCAATCTCGAGGCCGAGGCATGTGGGGGTATGCCCAAGGCCCCTGACCCACCATTGTCGTGTGTATCACGGATGTCCCGAGCTCGAGCATCAGCCACGACACCTCCTTCCGACGCCGGAATTTGCATGTGTGCTGGTGCTGAAGCTTGGGGGGTGTTTCCTTGGCTGAGTAGCTGGGTCAAGGCCGCAACTTGTTGACGTAGCTCCTCGAATGCTCCAGCAGTAACCATTGCGGGTGGGGGATCTGACGCCCCTGGGGCTCCTTCCTGATGAACTTGAGGATCTGCCGCGGGCAATTGGTTCGGAGTGGTTGAGCTTGCGAGAGGAAGACCTGAACGTGTATTCACCATGACTTTTGGTAGCGTCTCCCACAGACGGCGCCAAATGATGCTGCCCAAAAATCGTACCTGTTGACTTCCCGAGCTTGACGATCGAGAATGAGCACGAACGAGATCTTCCGGTACCTGAAACAAAGGCGTCGAGGGTTGGCCTCGTCGCCCCTCCGATGCTTAAGTCAGAGAGAGAATGTGGAGAATAAATATATGCTGAAAATATGTTTGTTTTTTAACGTACCTGGGTAATGAATGGGAGAGCCATATTTATAGAGGTTGGTAGCGTAGTTTGATTAGGATTCATCTCCTTAATTTTAGGGGCGATCGTGTGGATAAGCGATGGATTCTGGATAGGACTCCCAACTTACCTTATCGGATGTGTTTGCTTAAGGAAAGAGTCCTTTATGATCTAGGATTCCTTCCATGTGAGGACGACCCACGTTTGGCGGACTGGAACAATGGGATCATGATGAGGGCAAGGCTCCATGACCCGAGGACAGTTTATTCCCGAGGACTATTTATTGGGCCATTGGTACTATGTGGGTCATCGGGTTCTGAGATAGTCGTCGGGTCAGTTGCATGACGTCGGGCCCAATGGTCGAGAGTTGACAATATCAGTACTTGTGTAACTTATAACCTTCAACTAACATGGTCTTACCGGGTAAAGAAGAAATGATACGTGTCAAGCAACAAAAAACCTTTGTCATGCAACACCAGGTGTGATACAAACATCCAACACGTAACACCTTTATCCTCTACTCCATGCATTTCACCTCGATCTATATATACAACACACTCGCTACGTAATCCCATCACCGATCTTCTCACATGAACTAATAATCCAATTTCGTTTCCATTTCGATTTTTCATCATGGCTCAAGATCAACAGTATTATGGCCGCGGGCAGCCACACCAGCATCAGCTTTCTCATCAGGTGGCGAAGACCACCACCGCCGTCACAATCGGTGGCTCTCTCATGGTTCTATCCGGGCTAACTCTGGCGGTCACTGTCATAGGTCTAGTGTTGGCCACCCCTTTGCTGGTAATCTTCGGCCCGGTACTTGTCCCGGCTGCCATAGCCTTGTTTCTGATATTTGCAGGGTTCTTGGCTTCAGGAGGGTTTGGCGCATCTGCCAGTTTTGTATTTTACTGGATGTATAGATATGCCGCTGGGAAACACCCAATCGGGGCGGACGAGCTAGATCGGGCTAGAGAAAAGCTTGCTCACACTGCCCATGATATGAAGGAGAAGGTGGAGCAATCTGGGCAGCATCACATCAAGGGTAGCCAAGATATTTGAAGGAAAAACTGTTGGATCATGTAGCTTTGTGTACCTTTGGAACTTCTGTATCTTAATTTCAGTTTAGTTGGATAAAACTTTCGTAGATATTTGCGTGCTTAAATGTATGAACATGTTCCATGATTATGCATTTTTTTTTTTATTCACTGGCTGCTGGTTCATTATTTTATTTTTCTTATTTAATCCTGGTTTGGAGTAGATTAAATTTTTTGATAACAACTAAAGTTAAAATTAACAATTAATTTTGGAGTAATGCTATGTAATATCATGTAATGCTATTTATCATTTTCATAATAAATCGATGACGTGATAACTCATTATTCCTCATATTTGTTTCTCCTCTCGCTTCTGAATTGTACAATTTTATTATTTCACGTAAATTGCCACAACACCGATAATTTATTATAAATAACATTATTCAATCCTCTTTGTTTGTTTCTTAATTACCAATTTAATCCTGTCACTCCTTTCTTCACGAAAGGATATATACAAATTTTATTTTCAACCTCCACGATTTTTATCCTTTTTTAACCTTATGGAACTTATCAACTTCTTATTTTGAAAAGTTTCGTTCAAAGGGGGCTTACATCTCCATGTCTTTTGTTAAAGAGAAATATTTATTTAAACTTTACATGGAAGTTGAGGTTAATGTTTTGGATTTTTTTTTTTTTTTTTGAAATATAAGAAATGTTTTTAGATAATTTAACCTTTTAGATTCAGATGGACATTACTATTTAATGTAGAAATAAATGTTTTCTGTAAGTTGGGTACATGAGTGCCACAATTTTAATAGGTTAAGAACGTGAGTGCTCTTTATTTTATTTGTACAAGTTGAAAATGTAGTGGTTACGAATAGTTTGAATGTGAGTCTTAATACACTCTAGAAAAGGAGGCAACAAAAAGGGAACTTTAGCGACGGAGAACTTTCATTGTTATTATTGACGGAACAACAAATTAGCAATATTATATTACTTTTATAAAATAAATATTAAATTACCGACAAAATTGGTGTGAGGCAACTCAAGGTCCTTGTAAGGGTGGTCGCTTATATGGGCTTGGTATTCAACGAAAATCTTTGTTTATAAAAATTTACCATTGAATGTGTAGAGCTTTCTTTTGCTAATTGATCAAGTGCATAATTTTAGTATTGACTTTTGAAATGGAAGCAAAACTGATCTAGTTTTGTGTACCTTTGAACCTTTAATTAATGAAATGTAAATATTTGTATTTCATTTTTGTTTATTTAAGATTTTATTTTATATGTTTTAACTTTTTAAATAGTTTTAATTCACAATAGAATTTTATTAATATAATAATTAATGGATTTTTTTTTTAAATGTAACCCAAATTTTCGACAAAAAAAATAAAAAAATTGGAAGATTTGTAGCTATTTAGGAACAAATAGTTCTGTAGGAAATAGGTTGATAGTTAGCAATGGAAACAAAAACGAAAGATATGTAGCTATTTAGGAACCATCATTTCCATAGGAAATGTGTTGGTAATTAGCTATGGAAACAAAAAAGGGAAGATTCATAGCTATTTAGGAACAATTAGTTCTGTAGGAAATATGTTGGTAGTTAGTAACGCAGAATAGAAGTAAAAGATTTACCAACGTAAATCTTGAAAATAAGAAAACTGAAATTCTCTAAGAACGAAACTTTTTATTCAATCAATGATATCCAGAAAACGTTAGAAATCCTTTAAATAGGCGTTACAAGAAACCTTAAAAACATAGAATAATAAAACGTTCCAAAAATAGCAAAAATTCGAAACGGGAAATATGGAAATGACTTATTTGAAAGCCTAAACGAAGGAATTTGACTAAAATCCCGAGATCTTAGGGCCCCGAGTCCACTTTTTTAGGCCGTTTCCAATCAACCTGTCAAATTTCAGCCTATTCCGATACTGTTGCGACAAATGACAAAATTGCCCTTAGTGCGGTCTTTTTTTGTCAATTTTCAGTCCAACACTTCTTCAAACTCCAAAACTAGTTGTCCTATATCAATCTTCCCCACTGTGAAGAACTCGACCCGAGTTATATTCCGGATAGAGTGGCACCTCATCACGAAACTCATATAGATCAGTCACATTGAAAGTGTTAGAGATGTTCATATCAGCAGGCAAGTTGACCACGTAGGCATTGTCGTTGATCTTCTTGACTACCTTGTATGGACCATATTTTCTCGACTTCAACTTGTTATAGGAACCAACTGGAAACCTCTCCTTGTGCAAAAATATCATAACATGATCACCTTCAACAAATAAGGCCTCTTGACATCTACAGCAGCCTTATACTTCGCATTCTTCTTCTCCAATCGGGACTTGACTTATGCCTGAATGTCACAAACCTGCTCAGCCATGTTCTCAGCAGCCATACTTGCTCCAGCAACATTGGGAAGCCTCGCCAAGTCCAATGCATGCTTAGGTGGCTGCAAATATACTAAAGCAAAAGGAGATTTACCAGTAGCAGTGTGAAGTGCGCTGTTATATGCGAACTCCGCCTGAGCCAGCGCTACATCCTACTGTTTTAGTTTGTCTCCACAGATACTCTGGATCAGATTTCCCAACGTACGGTTCAAATTCTCAGTCTGGCCATCAATTTGCGGGTGTGAGGTGCTACTGAATTTGAGCGTAGTATCCATCCGCCGCCACAAGGTAATCCAAAAATGGCTAAGGAACTTCGAATCCCTATTAGAAGTGATAGACTGTGGCACTCTATGCAAACAAACCACTTCACGAAAGAATAGCTGAGCTACATGAGATGCATCAGAAGTCTTTCGACAAGGGATAAAATGCCCCATCTTGGAGAACCAGTCAATCACCACAAATACAGAATCGACTCCACGCTGAGTTCGTGGAAGCCCAAAACAAAGTCCATCGACAATTCCTCCCATATGCCATTTGGTACAGGTAGAGGCATGTAAAGACAAGTATTTTATGCCTGCCCCTTAGAAGTCTGACATACAAAACACTTGCGAACAAAATTACCGAAGTCGCGTTTCAACTGAGGCCGGTAATATCGCTCGCCTACTTTACTGATAGTCTTGTCACGCCCCAGGTGGCCACTCAAACCTCCACCATGCAATTCTTGAATCAGTTTCTCTCTCAAAGAGCTCCGAGGGACACACAACTGATTACCATGAAATAGGTAGCCATCAACAATGTGGAACTCCCCCTCTGTTTGCTTCCGGACACATTTCTCCCATACCTTGGCGAAGTTTTCATCATCAGTATACAATTCTTTCAGAAACTTGAACCCAACAATCTCTTGTTGTATAGTCACCAGTAAACTTGCGCATCGACTCAATGCATCGGCCACTTTATTCAGAACCCCGAATTTATGCTTCAGAACGAAAGGAAATTTCTGCAAGTAGGTTGACCATCGAGCATGCATATTACTTAAACTCCTCTGACTATTCAGGTATTTCAAAGCCTGATGATCAGTATATAATATGAATTCCCGCTGAATCAAATAATGCTCCCAATGTTTTAGAGCTCGAACAATGGCATAATATTCCTAATCATAGGTGCTCTACTTTCGCCGTGCATCACTGAGCTTTTCATTGAAGAATGTCACTGGTTTTTTTTTTCTTGGGAAATAATTGCTCCAACCCCAATTCCGCTAGCATCACATTCTACCTCAAATAATTTCTCAAAGCTGGGCAAGGCAAGGACGGGAGTAGTGCACAACTTTTCTTTGATCACTGCAAAAGCCGTGTCAGCTGTTTCACCCCAATGGAATTTTCCTTTCTTCAGACACTCAGTTATAGGTGCTACAATGCTGCTGAAATCTCTAAGAAATCGATGATAAAATGTAGCCAACCCATGGAAACTCCTCACCTCTCCTATTGTCTTTGGTGTAGGCCACCCACGAATGGCTTTTACCTTCTCTTCATCAACCAATATTCCCTCTGAACTGACTACATAACCCAAGAATAACAATTTTTGTGTCAGCCAACTGCACTTCTTGAAGTTAATAAATAGTTTGTTCTCGGATAACATCTCCAACACAACTCGAAGATGCTCCATATGCTCACTCTCACTCCGGCTATAAATCAATATGTCGTCAAAATAAACAACTACATACTTTCCAATGAAAGGTCGTAATACCTGGTTCATAAGCCGCATAAATGTACTCGGTGCATTTGATAGCCCGAAAGGCTTCACCAACTAGTCATAGAATCCATCCTTCGTTTTGAAAGCCGTTTTCCATTCATCACCCAGTTTTACCCGAATCTGATGGTAGCCACTTCACATATCAATTTTCAAGAACAACTTCATTCCCTCCAAAATATCCATCATGTCATCTAATCGTGGAGTTGGAAAGCTATACCTGACTGTTATCTTATTTATGGCGTGACTATCAATACACATCCTCCAACTCCCATCTTTCTTTAGCACCAGTAAAGCGGGAACAGCGTATGGACTCATGCTCTCTCGAATAAACCCTTTTTTTAATAATTCATCCACCTTTTCCTGCAGAATCTGATTTTCCTTGGGACTCATCCGATAATGTGGAAAATTTGGTAAACTTGCTCTTGGAAGTAAATCAATATGGTGCTTAATGTCTCTTAATGGCGGAAGGTCATTTGGCAAGTCATCGGAAACCAGCTCAATAAATTCGGACAAAAGAGACTACACATTTTCAGGTACCACTTCCCTCTGCCCCTCATTTTCTTCTATCACTAGAGCCCGCACAGCCACAACATGAATCTCATGTGCTTCCTTAACCTCCAACTCCAAATCTGTTAGGGACGTAACTAAGGAGAGTAATGATTGCCCTCCTACTGTAGCCTTAGTTGAGACACCAATTGAACTTTGCTTTGGAACCATTGCAATTTTTTTATCTTTTGAGTTGAAAACATACACATTATCTCGCCCCATATAGGTCACATCTACATCAAACTGCCATGGACGCCCCATCCATGTCGACTACATTACAAACCACATCATCTCGGTAATGTTGCCCAATTGAAGCGGAAATTTTTCACACTTCTGTCACAATCGCCTTAGGCCATTTCTGAATCCACCCAATCACATAAGGATTCGGATGTTTTTCAACTCGCAACTTCAGATGCTACACTAGCCTTTTAGACACAAAATTCCCACAACTACCAGTATCAACAATCAAATCGCAGACCTTATATTGTACATTACAACAAGCTTTAAAAATGTTATTTCTTTGCGAGGACTCCTCCACCTTTGTTGAGCACATGACACGCTGAACTACACAGTTTACAAGTTCTCCATGCTTTTCTGCAATTTCTGCCCCATCCAACAGTTCCTCCAATTAAGCCCCTTCTTCCATATACTGCTCCTCTTCATCATCCTCTCTAGCACCTACGAAATTCACTGACCTCCTGGCTGGGCATTCATTCGAGCGATGGCCTGGCTGGCCACATCTATAACATTTAAATCCACCCGATTTAGCATACGGGTTTAGCGCTCGCGGGGCTTCCTTTGCAACTGTTACTGGCCGAGTCCTAGCTTGGTTATTATTGGAGAGCACTTCTTTGAACCTGATCTACAGCAGGTTTAGACTGAGCCTGTTCATCAACTGGTATGAACCTGCCTCTGTTCACCGTTGTATAAGATAACTCACCCATGTCCTTCTTGTATTTTGAAAAATGACCAGACATTTTCTCCATCAGTTCTACTTTCAGTGCCATGTTATGCGCCTCATCTACTGTCCACACCACTTGTAGATTGATCTTTTCTCGAATAGATGGTTTCAATCCTCCTAAATACCTGAAAACCTGTTGTGCATCAGTTTCGCTTAGATTGTTACGGACAAAAAGCTTGGACCACTCCTTAGTATAATTTGTAACGGACTTATTTTCTTGCACACAATTCTAAAAACTTTGAAATATAAATTGCTCATAATCAGGTGGAAAGAACCTATTCATCATAAGTTGTTTCATCCGCCTCCAAGATCGGATAAGAGCCTTGCCTTGGCACCGCCTATCCATCTGCAATTGTTCCCACCAAACAGCAACCCCACTTCTCAATTTATATGAAACCAATTTGACTTAACGCCCTTTCGCGACCTCAGTAAAATCGAAGAACCTCTGGACCTCTGAGATCCAATGTAAAAACTCCTCAATCTGTAACTTCCCATGGAACAATGGTATGTCAGCGCGGATCCTATATTCGGGTTGGTTTCGTTGTTGTCGATTCTCTACAAAATCCTCTTTAGACTCTTCATCACCGTTATCATCATACTGTATATTTCTCGCTGCTCTAGGGTAACACCAATCCCTACAGCGATCAACGGCGATTCCTCGACAGGAGTAGGGGGATTGACAGAAGGGGGATTAGATTGTCGTTCCAACAGACGCTGAACCATAGTCTCTAACCTTTCGATCGCCTGCCGCTATTCCTCAATTGCTGCCCACATATCTGCATATGTATCCCTGCAACCAGTGTCGCAAGGATGATTTATCCCGACTTCATTGTTGTTGGCCATTGAACATGGAAAATGAGAGCTCTGATACCACTTAACGCAGAGTATAAGTAAAAGATTTACCAACGTAAATCTTGAAAATAAGAAAACTGAAATTCTCTAAGAATGAAACTTTTTATTCAATGAATGATCTCCAGAAAATGTTAGAAGGCCTTTAAATAGACATTACAAGAAACTCTAAAAATATAGAATAATAAAACGTTCCAAAAATAGCGAAAATTCCAAACGGAAAATATGGAAATTACTTATTTGAAGGCCTAAACAAAGGAATTTGACTAAAATCCCGAGATCTTGGGGCTCCGATTCCAATTTTTCGGGCCTTTTCCAATCAACCCGTCAAATTTAGGCCCATTTCGACACTGTCGCGACAAATGACAAAATTGCCCCTGATGTGGTCTTTTTTGTCAATTTTCTGTCCAACACTTCTTCAAACTCCAAAGTTAGTTGTCCTCTATTTGTTAAAGACACAAACAAAAATGGGAGATCCGTTAGGAACAAGTAATTAGGCCGTCGTTAATCACAAATGAATTAGTGACGAAATTTCCATCATCAATTAGCTACGAAAAATTTCGTTGGTGATCAGTGACAACTTTTTCCATCGCTATTACCGACGGGGTGCTTACTATCGGATTTACCAATGGATGGATTATGTCTCGAAAAGTTATTGCCAAAGGATTTCGGGGCTTTAGCGACACATATTTCCATCTCTAAAATCTCATTTTTTTTGTAGTGATACTTTTTAATCTTTATTAAAAAAAACTTTAATTGTCTAATAGTGTATTTATATGCTATTCTTAAGGCACAGAGAGCAGTATTAATGCAGATGAAGTTTGTTACTTAAGAAAAGTATAGATACAATAGGTCTTGAAATTATTTATTAATAATATTTATTAAACAAATGCTTTGGCAATTCTTTGTACAACTTATTTATGATTTTAACCAATGTGAGAGTGGGCGAAGTTCTCTTTTAGTTCAAAGTAGAGGAAATTGGACCTTTCATTTCTCAACAGATTCAATATAAATTCTCAGGTAACTTAGTTCCCAAGCATCACAAAAAGTCACTCCTCACTCTCTATCACAAGCGATCAATTTCATACAAAAATAAAGATTTTAATTCGAGGTTCAAATAAAAAAATGCTAGTTTATGAAAGATCAAATATTCTTACAAATATAATAAACATTGACCTCTATTCTTACAAATATTAAGTATTCTTCGTTTATGAAGATCACAAAATCTGCACTTTTAATATTTACACCAAAATTATATTGAGCAAGCTCAAATTCTTTTTAACAACTTTCTTAGGAAATGGCTGATATTGTTCTTGATTTTCTGTTGGAAGACTTGAAACTGAAAGTTAGCAAAAACACATGCTTTATCATTGCTGATTTGGATCAAATTAAATAAGTTTCCGATAGTTTTACATTTGTAAGATATTTCCTTAAGCAGTTAAAGGATGATCATAATGAAGATGAACAAAGTTTGCTTCTTGTCACTAAGTTAAAGATTTTGCTTGAGAGGTACTAAAGGGCCTTGATTTACTTAAGTAATCTAAGAGGATGAAGAAATGCGTGGTAAGATCTATCGCACATTTGATCCTTCAAAGAAGTTCACGTATTTTACAGAAGTAATTAACTTCATTAAGAAGATGGAAAAGAATCCTCATGTGTTTTCAATGCCAAAGCTTGAAGTTTCTATTGACCTTGTTTTTTGTACCGTTGACGTGAACAACAGATATCGGACCCACTCACATCCACTCAAGCTAATTCAATATATTTGGATGGATTACTAATTGATAATATTTCGAATTTGAACGTGAGAGATGCTTATAACATGAGACAAATATGTTCAGACGCCGACAACATATATGAGAGGAATCGTACAATAAGGAACGATCAGCAAAAACCAAACCAAAAACAAAAATCAAGCATCTAACTTTATTGAAAAAAGATTTAACTCAAATGGAGAGAATATATAGCGACGGTCATCCTACAACCTATGTTGACAAGACTTCGACATATTACTTAATATAGGGGTCACATCAATCATTTGAACAAGATTTCATGAATTCATGATCTTCAAAGGTAGATCATCACTCATCGTGGTAGAGCTTCAGATTTAAGCTCGTTGAGTCTCACCACTTCGACAGGTCCATTCCATGAAACCGCTATGGTGAAAGTGCTTTGGTTATAAGAGGACTTTGGTAGGTCCTATACACTCCATGTAGGATGCTAGATAGGCTTCACATGGGAGCATGGGTTGCGAGACGTAACAATAGTCCTCCAAGTCCATGTATGATTATTCATATCAAGCGTGGACTTCTGTGTTGAGCGAAGTTGAGTGAAGTTGCTCTGAGGCAAGTTTTTTTTGTAATTGTTAGGTTTTTTTACAACATAATAGTCCATCAAGTCCAAGTATAAATATTGATATCATAGTTAGAGTTTGAAGCAAAATCGTATCCTCGTATGTCGTCCTATCCTTATATAGTACTGTACTATTGAAGCTCCAAGGTAATTGAAAATAACTAAAAAAATTTGATTCGCTAAAGCAGGGAAATGCTGAACTACTAAACCTCCTTGTTTTAATTGGCATTAAAGTATGCTTTTGATAATATTGCAAATGATCTGATGTTTTTGTACATTATCAAGAAAAGAGAAATGAAGCGTTTCAACTTCCAATACATGCACAACCATTATATATTGAATGCGCAATGATGGCCACGCTATTGCATTTTGAGAATGATGTTCCGAGGAATTTGCCTGTGCGTGTGCATGAGAAACACGTATCAATCTGAAGCGTTGATGATAAAGATTGTTTGAATTCAACGCCTCAAATGAGGTTAAAATGGACTTTTCAGATATAGTGGATCTAGATCTAATGGATGTATTCGGTCTTCCCTTCTTATAAAAGCCAAAAACCTACCATTATATTAGTCTTTTACCTTTACAAAAATCTTCAAATCTCTCTAGCATTCAAAAATCTTTCGGCTATTTTGTTCATCCAGTGACATCACGTTCTTAGAGATTTTCTTCTATTTAGGTTATTTCTTTGTTTTCCATTTTCCTTTCATTCTATCTTTTTCGATTTCAATGGCTTCTAGGTCTAGTGCTAGCTGTGGAAGGGTAAGCCTTGCAAGGGTTGGGAGCAAGCTCTGCCTAGGGGGTCGAACGGAGGCTTGTAGGCTATGAGTGGGTCATATTGACTATGACACGGGGTGGGGGGGCTACGAGATCCTTTCCGCCATGTCCTATGCAAAGTTAGTTGAAATTAGAGAAAAGTATAGAATCCAAGATTCCATAGAACTCCTAGAACTCGAGGCCCATGAACATGCATGTTATTTGAGGTCGTATATGTTGGCTCCAACTCAACTGTTGCCAAATGAGTAGAGTCAATTAGTTGGCGCTTACTTCATTTGGAAGGAAACCTCACTTGGTGAGGATATGCCCCTTTTGTAGTAGGTATGTCATCATCTATCAAGGGGTGGAAACGGTCATGGTTTTAGGTAAAGGGTAAGTGGCAGTTGGTTGAGGGAGATAAGGCCTCAGCTTGCACCATGCCAACTCAGTATTCTGAAGCTTGTGAGTTTCTTTTTTAAACTTGTCATTTGCTTGTAACAACTTTATCTGACGATTTTTGGTCTGTAGTTTCAGGGAATCACTTTAAACTCTCCCAGACTGAATGAGATGTCATTAAGGACATATATATATAGACGGCTCTAGAGGTAAAACCAATTCGACCACCTTATTGAATGTAGCAAATTCTTTCTTGATTCTGGATTGATGGCTTCTCGAGGTAAATATCGAGGTTCTATGTCGATGCGTTTGATACTAGTATTGATTTTAGCACTTTATTTTTGTTATTTACAGATGACTTTGGGAAAAAAATACCCAATCCCTGAAATGGCTTTTATTTGAGAGCCAATTCTATAGTGAGCTAACAAACTTTGAAACGGTCCTCCAGAGCTGCTAAGCATGTCGGGGAAAGCTGGAACACCTCAACAAGGAGCACACTAAAATAAGTGATGAGAAGAGGCCTCAAAAAGGATGGACAAGGGCAAGTGGAAGTTGGAGGTGGATGAGGCCCAAAAAAGGAAGCTATCCCATGGCACTAGCTCTGCTTATGGGAAGTTCGGCACACCAAGTACCCTAGTGGCCAAGCCAGCCCCATCCCCACCTCATCTAAAGCTGATGAAGTCTTCCTTTACTGCTGTAAAAGTTTAGAAGGCCAGGGAGGTTAGTGAAGAGATTGCGAAAAAGGTAGAGTAGACCTCTAAGGCAGTGAAGAAAACATTGATAGTGAGAACTCTTGGAAAATTGAGGAGGTTTTTAACTGGGCAAGATGAAAAGATTGTCATGATAGTGATTGATATGCTACCACCTGAAGTCCAAGGTGCGACTACAAATTTCTATAAATTTTGGACTGATAGGTGACAAAGTTATGTGGCCACCTATGAAGCAATGGACCTTATGGCGACCACAGTACGTAAAAGTGTCAGGACTTTTGGACTCACTCTTAAATGTCAGGAGGTGTTGAAAGACACTCAAATGCGCAATCGGGAGTCGGTTGAGAAGTTGGCCTCAGCAAAGAAAGAGATGAAAAGAATAAGGGTTGAAGTTAAGAAGCTAAAGGCCCAACATACTAAAGAGGCAACTAAGTAAGATTCTGCCTTAGCGGAGATCGAGGCCAAGGCTGGTGCTCAGAAGATAGGTGAGGAGGCGGTGATGGATTACATCGCCAACTTCCAATTGACTGAAGAATACCAGCGCTTCGATGTCTATTAAAAGAGGTTCAATTACGTTGAAGTGGTAGATAGGGTGGGGGAGCTTTTGCCCAATACTTAATGTTGTTGAGTTGAAAGCAAAGTTCCTGGAGGGGGTACCTCAGACCCTTGCTGATGATGCAGTAGAAGCTGATGGTATAGAAGTTTACCAAGACGCAGCTTACATTGTTTTCTATCTTCGTGTTTTCAATTTTGACAAGTATTGGAACCTCAGTAATGTACATAATTTAAATACAATGGAACTTGTAAGATGAACTAAAATAAATATGATAATTTCCAAAAGACAAGTGGGCCTTTAAACATGTCGAACATGATTAAATTTGAGAACACAAAAGGAAACTCAAGCACATCTTCCAGCTAATTGTTTCAGCTTCTGTCATGACATTCGGCTTTGTCATGCCTCTAGACAATCCCTTTAGGGATCTGATTCTCTTCTCCGAGGCTTCCATACTTCTATACATCGTAGATGGTTCATCCATGTAGGGGCTTGTCCCATGACGTCAGTTTCTTTACGAAAGGTATGTGTTGTATGCCTTGGAGAACCAATGAAGTAATCCCTTTAAAGATCTGATCCTTTTCTTCGAGGCACCCACATTTCTATGCATGATGGATGGTTCATCCATGTAGGGACTTTTCCCATAATGTTCAGCTTAGTCATGAGAGGCATGTGTTGTATACCTCGGAGAACCAATGAGTTAATCCATTTAGGGATTTGATCATCTTCTCCGAGGTGTATACGCTTCCATACATGGTACATAGTTTCTTCATGTATGGACTTTTCCTATGACATTCAGCTTTGTCATGGAGGCATGTGTTGTACGTCTCTTAGAACCAATGAGGTAATCCCTTTAGGGATCTGATCCTCTTTTCCGAGTCATCCACACTTCATACATGGTGGATGGTTCATCTATATAGGAGTTTCTCCTATGACATTCAGGTTTGTCATAAGAGGCATGTGTCGTACGCCTCGGAGAATCAATTAGGTAATTCTTTTAGGGATTTGATCCTTTTCACCGAGACGCCCATGCTTCCATAAATGGTGGATAGACATTTATGTAGAGGCTTCTCCCATGACGTTCGAATTTGTCATGGGACTCATGTGCTTTAAATCTTTTAACAAAACGTATTTTTATTCAATCACTTCAAAATATTTACACGAGCTAGGAAATATCTTCCAGTTTAGCGCCCCATTCACTAGTAGTATATCCTAAGATGCTCTATATTCCAAGGGTGAAGTTGCATTTTTCCATCCAGTCCTTCTATCCAGTTCTTCCCTGATGTGGTACAGACCATCCCAATTTGGACCTAGTGTACCTACCATTGGTTCTTTGGTGGATAGGAAAACCCTTTGAAGTACTAGGTCATTTGTCCAAAATGACCATTTTTGAACTTTCATATTGTAGTAACTGTCATCTTCCTTTAACATGCGATTAGTTTCACTTGAGATTCATCCATTTTTTGTCTAGGAATTTGAGATTGCATCTTCTCAACTTGTCGTTAGATATTTCATTGAATTGAAATTGACGAGAAAAGGGTAATTCCACTTTCACTGGGCTCATTATTTCAGCACCATAGGACACTTGTGGCAGTTCATCGACCATGCTCATTTGGAACGTCAAGTTTTCTTTTTAAGGTGTACTTGATGGTCTTGTTTATGATCTCTACTTGTCCATTTACTTGGAAATGATGAGGCGCGAAATCATCAACGAGGAGTTGATTGATCACTGAAATAGAGTGAACAAGGGTCTTCTACTCTCTCAGAGACAGCGTAGGGGATGACCTACTTTTCATCTAATGGATAACCAGTAGAACCAAAGTGATCATGAAGCCATTCCCAATTCTAGAAAAGCAATTGCTATAGCTACATTAAACGCATTACTCACGTTGGCTTACGAAGATGTAATCCCTAAAACTAACATGTGACATATTGCAGAGTATAGCTCAACACCCTAGACACGTTAATCTTTTGAACAACCAAAGAAATGATTACCCTCCTCCTAAGAACTTGCCCCCGCCTAGGTAGGACCAAAGACCTAGGCGCGAAAAGGCTAAGCCCCTCTGTTGAAAGCCATCCCCATGGCGAAGAAGAGAGAACGTGATAGAGAATGACCTAAGGAAGGACAACGAAAGCGTAGGGACCCTCTAGCTAATATAGAAGATACTCATATCCACAAAATTGATACGATTTTTGGAGGACCCTACGTTGGGTACAACACAAGGAATTCCCAAAGGAATTATGCTAGTTATGATTAAAAAAAACCAAACTAAAATCAAGATCAAACATCTAACTTTATCGACAAAAGATTAAAAAGAAATGGAGAGAATATATAACTTATAGTAGATGTCTTAAAATTATCCTCAAATGATAAGATCAATTTTACTAAACATGCAAGTACCATGCAATTCATCGAACATATCTTCTAACCTAGGAATAGGATGACGATACTTCACCATTATGTTGTTAACGACTCTGCAATCCAATCACATCCTCCAAGTTCCATCATTATTTGGTATAAGTAAATACTGGAATGGGACATGGACTCATGATCTCCCTCACGTTCCTCTTGCTCATCAATTCCTTCACTTGCTTATGAGACTCATTTGTCTTCTCAGGGTTACTTCGATAAGTTGTCGGTTTGGAATGACAGCTCCAGGAACGAAGTCAATTTGATGTTCAATGCCTCGAATGGGTGGTAATCCACTAGGCATGTCCTTCGGAAACACATCTTCAAATTCCTGCAATAAAGAGATAGCCAAAGGAGGGAGAGGTGTGTTAGGTTCCTCAAGATTGAGGAATGACTCCTTATAGACCAACAATATCATTTGTTTCCACTCTTTCATCGCTCTTATCAACTCATTCCCTCTTACGAAAAAATTTCCTTTCAAATTTTCTCTCCTCTCGGAAGACTCTTTTTTTTCTCTCATGTGGCTCTTCTCTCTTTTGCTCTCTACTAGTCACCTCAACATCTTCTCTCGTACTCACCAGGTCACTATTTCTTTCCTTTTTTCTAACTATTTTACTCTTCTTTCTTCCTCATTTTTCAGTTATATTTATCTTCATACACTTATGTCGGTGTTAATAGCTCAATGGTAATGGATCACCCATCCTTAACAAAACTGTAACGATTTTTGTACCCATCATGAATGACTTTCCTATCATATTGTAATGGCCTACCCAACAAGATATGCCCCGCATGCATAGGTACACGTCATACATGGTCTCATCCTTATATTTACCAATTGATAAATTGATCAACACCCTCTTGTTCACCTTAACTTTTCCACTATCATTCAGCCATTGCAATCTATATGGTCTAGGATGTCTCAATAAGGTTAATCCTAATTTTTTCTACAAGATTTGTGCTAGTCACATTAGTACAACTTTCCTCATCAATGACAATGCTACATACAATATTGTTAATGTGGCATCGTGTATGAAATATATATTCCCTTTGCTACTCCAAGTTGTCTGTCTTGATTTGAGTGTTGAGAGATCACCTCGTGGCCAGTAACTTGCCAACATCAAATTCAGTGTCATTTTCTTCACTAACCTCCTCCAATGCCAGCATGTCTTCATAATCATCCTCATTTTCACTCACCACCTCTCCATTGCGCACGATCATCATCCTTTTGTTTGGATATTGAGAAGCGATGTGTCCAGTTCCCAAGCACCTGAAGCACTTGATATCCTGATTTCTAGCTGGCTGTGGTTTTGTTTTAGGAGTTGTTCTGCTAGCTCCATCATATTTTCCCTTTGATAGTTCAGTCCTTCCTTTTGCAACAGCTCCATCATCTTTGTTATCCCACCTCGGTTTCCAAGATAAATCAGAACCCAAAGTACCTATTGGTTGCCTAACTGTCCCATTCCTCTTCAACTGTTTTTTCATCTTCATGACCACATGCAACATGTCTTCAATCTCTACATAATGCTGCAACTCTATGACATTAGCAATGTCTATGTTCAACCCATTTAAGCAACGATCCATGGTGGCTTCCCTATCATCTTCTACATTCGCCCTGATCATCAAAATTTACATCTCCTTATGGTAGTCTTCCACACTCTTTGACCCCTGATATAAACCTTGCAATTTTTAGTATAGCTCCCTATAATAGTGACTGGGCATAAACAACTTCATCATGATAGTTTTCAACTCATCCCAAGTATTAACTGGTCTCTCCAGATTCCTCCCCTTGATGTAATCACTTGATCCTATCAAGTTATAGCGTAGTCAACAAACTCAAGAACTGCAATTTTTACCTTCTTCTCCTTCGAATAATTATAGCAATCAATTATTAACTACACCTTCTTCTCCCACTCTAGATAAGCCTTCGGATTACTCTTTCCCTTAAACGATGGAATTGACATCTTAATATTTCCCATATTCCCATCCACTTCATCTCCAAAATGACTTTTACCCTTTTTTTTAAACCTACCTCATCTACTTATCATCTTACCCATATCACCCACCATCGATACACCATCATCCATATCGCTACTAAATTTATAATAATCGTGCACATCCATCATAGGCTCCCACCTACCTGGTCTCCTTGCATTTGATTATCCCCTATGAAGATTTGCCACCGATGTATCTAACATATCAAGCCTTTCACCAATATTCCCAAGCACCCGTTCAAACCGCTTTATTGCATCATCTGCCATGTGGTTTTGATTTTGCTGTCTGTTTGAATTGGAACCCTCTCTGTCTGACATCCTAATTCTATCCAATTTCTACATCACAAATGATCGCTCGTGTATCACTCAATTATTTGCTTTTTCCCTCTAATAATCTCGCCACGCTGCCTTTACCATTCAGTGCTTTCACCCAAGTACTTCAAAGAATAAAGTGAACTCAACCAATATTGTATTCCCGTGGATCCAACCAAATATTGATCATGAATTGTGATCGGAGAAAGAAAAGAAAAATATGAAGAATGACTCAAATACACGAAAAAAGTGAAAGGATGAAGAACGAATTCAATGGATTATTCAAGAACGTAAAATGAAATAAATTTTGAACGATCCTTTTGTTTTACTCAAAGCTGAAATTTAAACTGTTATAAATTTTTCGGTAATTACAATATTTATTTTTAATTTTCGGATTTTTTACCTGGGAATTCAACTACAAATCCAACAAAACAAATGAAAATTCATTTAGGCTTGTAATTAGTCCGAAAAATAACTTTGACTCTTTTTTTAATTTTCTGAATCAAAACTCAAGAAGTAAGACAGACTCAAAAAACGCGAAGAACAATGAAAAAAAAAAAGAGAAAACAAGACTCTAAGAAACAAAAGATATAACCTTGATTATTTTGGAGTCTTGCTCTTATACCAACTGATGAAAATCACGTAGCAATGAATAGTACGCAACTCACATGAATCCCAAGAAAGCCCAAAAAATAATCTCGATTTTGAGTTGAACCAAGAATTAATGAATTAAGCAATCAAACAAAAACTGTGTTTGAATGACATCTTGATTACACAACACGTTGATCCGCACCCGATGTTGAACGCAATAAGAATTAACTTGATAAGTTCACGGTGTTCAATGAAGAACAAACAATCTCATCGCCTCTTTCTTTCACCCGCTTTACTCTCGAACGTGTCATTAGACCTCATTCGATAATCAACGGGTCTCGTCCTGGACCCGGCTTTGTCGGGCTCGACTCTCTGATCATATCAACAGGAGTTTTCATTTTTATTTGTTTTTGTTTATTTTTTGTGTTTTTAAAAAATAATATAAATAAAGAAATTTATAAATATTTTCTTTTTTTGTGCTTATATGAGTTAGTTGGCCTGGATGGTAATGAAGAATGTATTGAATCATAAATTGATTTATGAATGGTGAATGCTTAGATTAATTTTTATTTTTTCATGTGAAATTTGATATATATATTGAGCACATGAATTAAGTTAAACATTGTGTATGAATGAGTTGAATTCATAATTTGATAGGTTAAAATAGTAGACCATAAATGTTAAACCCAAAACCATGAAATTTTACATCATTTGACCAAATTTAGAATAGTTTGGGAGATTTCAGTATTGTTGGAAGATATTGAGATAAATGAGGATTCCATGTGTGAAAAAAAAATTGTGTATATTGTCTAAGGTCAATAGGATGAAATATGGTGAAAATCTCAAGTTAGAGGCCTTTTTTTTTTTCCTTAAATTGGTGTTTAATGAAGGATGTTGCACTAATCAAGGCATTAGAAATTATTATTTATTTAAAAATTTCTCTTCGTAGCTTTTATGACTTGAGCAGTTAAGCCAGCAAGGGTCTTTAAGACCTTGTGTCCATGGTCATCTGACTTGGGAGATATCGATCGAAAGCTTGTTAAATTGGCCATTTAGAAAGTTTAAGGATGAAAATGATTCAAATAAAATAAAAATGAGATTTTTTTTTATAGAAAATCAAAAAAACATGTGTATGAAACAAGACACACCAAATGTCTTGGTTATGTCTCAAACACTTATTTGAAAAAAAATAATTTTTGATAAGGGATTATTAACCTAGTTAAATCTTAGAGATTGAAATAGTCAAACTATGGAGAATTCTTGTTTATTGACATATTGACTAGCAATTAGTGAGATTTACATAAATTAGAGATGTGGGGATAGTATAAAATTCAACCTTAGTTCACATATTTGAAAAGAGTAAAAAGAATAAGTTTGGGGGTTTGTGAATCTTACGAGTGATGCAAGAATATATTTGATCATTAAGGGTCGAGAATTGAAACAACTTATAAATTCATAATACGATACTTAATTCTTCACACATACGTCGATTTTACATTGAAAAAGTAGATTTTAATTTATGTATTGTGATTTTGAAGTTATGATTAGATTTAATATTATGATTTCAATTCTGAGTTAAAAAGTCATGTTAGCTAGTTAAATCTTTTTGCATTGCTTGATTGACTGGCCACTAATTAGGTAATTAACATTGCATGTTTGTGTTTTTATTAGATTTTAATTTGTTTGAGGACAAACAAATAGTTAAGTTTGGGGATGTGATAAGTGTAGTTTTTATATTTATTCGAGGCTCTAAATTATGATATTTTATTATTTTTTGAATAAAATTCTACCTAGTTTATATTATATTGTATTTTTTTAGGTAAAAATTTATGTTTAATGAAGAATTGAATAAGAGAATACAAAATAGAGAAAAATTGGCAAACTTCAAAGCACGAGGACTAAATTGCGTTATTTAGAAAGAACGATGACTTGGAGACAAACACGAAAATAATGGGCTTCAACTTGGGCTTTAAGTGGAGGCCATATATATAAAACAAGGGCAGAAATTATGGAGGACGACATGCACAAAATATTCAAGTTTTAGGCGAGAGAAGGAACATAGAAAAAAAAATAGAAAGAAGCTGCGAGGCTGGAGGGAGAAAAACAAAGGAAAA
Source organism: Fraxinus excelsior (assembly GCA_019097785.1). Taxonomy (NCBI): domain Eukaryota; kingdom Viridiplantae; phylum Streptophyta; class Magnoliopsida; order Lamiales; family Oleaceae; genus Fraxinus; species Fraxinus excelsior. The sequence goes on along the minus strand of CM032640.1, from coordinate 28,597,533 downwards.
AAGAAAGAAGAGGCTGAAATTGAGGGAATATATTCACGTACAGATTGGAGAAGAGGGTAGCCAATTGAGAAAAATAAAAGAAAGAGGAGAAGAAGAAGTCAACTATAGCGCCTGGAAATAGGAAAAATAGAAGTTGAATTGTGAGATAAACAGAGGCTAAAAAGAAAAACACACGCGCAGTAGGAAAAGAAAAACACACGCACCAGGGAGGAAAAGTCAAAAGCAAAGAAAAGAAAAAGAAAAAGAAATAGAAAAGAAACTGCAAACACTAAAAAAAAATCACATTTCGACAACTTTTGGTGATTTCTTTCCACTTTTGCTTGTTTAAATTCAACGTTATAAGTTGCTAAATATTTTTTTTGTTAGGATCGATGATATAGCTTAAGGTTTTATTATATGTTTAATTTCAAGATTTTTATGTCATTTTGATACTTGTAATTAATTATTATGTGTTTAATACTTTAATTGTTTGCTCAACAATTAATTGATTTAGTGATAATACGAAGATCGAGAGGTGATGTATAATTCTAGCTCGTGCAATAATTGACATAGACATTATAAAATATCGAGAGATAACTATAAGCTATGCGATCTTTGTTAAATTTCTATAAATTAATCGTTCATATGTGTGTAAATTTACATAGAGATATAGTAAGTTAGGACATATGAATAGGATTAGTGTTGTTTGAGAAAGATCGCTAAATACAATATATTAATTCGACCGTTGGCACGTATAAAAATGATTGAATAAAGTGGAATTAAAATATGATAAATAACCTAAGTGAAATTGGAAATCCTAACTACCAAATCGCGGATTTTTATCTACAGTTTTAATTTGAGTTTGTTATTTTATTTATTAGAATTTCGTTTAGAAAATAAAATCTGATTTGATCGTTAGTTACTATTTTAATTTAAATTGATGTTAGGTTAGTTTGAAACTTTATAGCAGATAATAGTATCTTTGGGACGATATTTGGACTTGATAAATCCATTTTATTATTTGTCACTATCCGTATACTTGCAGAAAGTTAAACTAGATGATTATTGTGCCATTATATCTCATAAGTTACAATTACTAATATAAATTTAGTGAAAATGGTAAACCATCGTACTTGTTATTTCGTAGTGAAAAATACTTTTTTAATCTAGCCTGATTATAGCCTTGAATATAGATATGTACATTATATTTATTTGACCCTCTTGGACCTTCCATTTATTCCCAAACGTAGGGGCGAATCTAGGAATTGCACCCAGCACGGGCGGAGACCATTGACCAGTGACCGTTGACCGAAGACATTTTCACGTCGAAGACTCTTCACTTATCCCTAAATCCTAATTTCCTAAAACCCTAAATTCCCAAATCACAATCTACAATACACAAACACAATTCAAAATTATAAGTCATAACTCATAGTTAATATAAATTCTCATTTCTCATAATTCACAAATTAATAAAAAGTGAAAAAAAAAGAATACAAAAATAGAAATATACAATTCAGGGCTGCACCCATCCATAAATTCATATTTACTCATTTATCATAATTCAGTAATAACAAATAGCAAATAGGAAATTAGTAAATTCAAATACATTAAACAATATACATACGTAACATACCTGATACCTCCAGTGGCCTAGCCCAAAAACTCAAGCATGCCCGTCCAGCGCCAGGCCAAGACTAAGGTGGAAGCTCCAGCAGTCTAGGCCCAGCCTTTCCACTCCAGCCTCCTTAGCCCAGACTCCAAGAAGCCCAAAAACTCACAGGCGCAAACAAGGCGGAAGCTCCATTGCTCCAGCTTCTACTCACCACAGCCCAGCCTCCACAGTCCACTCCAGCCCAAAAACTCACAGTCACAGCCACAGCTCCACTCTCTAGGCACCACACTAGCCGGCAACTTCCACCATCCTCCTCAGTCCTCAAAATAATTTCGCCCAAATTAATTTCGTCAACAATCGTGACATCGCCCACTGCCCAGAATAAATGAGATATGAATCGGAAATTAGATTGGACCGATTCCTTTAATTTGGTTTTGTTAAATGGATAGCAAAACCGGCCATGAATTGGGCCTTTAAAAAAAAAATGAGGCCCAAAAGTTTTGAAAACTCCAACTCCCCCGTCTAGGCTCCAACCCAACAGCGCCTCCTCCTCCTTCTATTCTTCATCTTCTTCCCGGTTCCCAATCCCCGCCGGCGATTGTCTGAAGTTTCCGACGGACCCAACACGGGCGGTCGGGGGGCTGGCCAGGTGCTGGGTCTACCCCTGCCCAAACAGTTTCTTAGCAACTAATGATCTTAATTCTCACTAATTGTACTTTCACATTTTTCATTTTTTATTTTTTGGGTCGAAAGCATATTTTTCAATATATGTGCTAAGTCCTTGAAAATCGAAAAGTTGCTAGTTGACCCCAAAAATAGACCTAGTAATAATAAGTAATTCTAGTCATTATCATTCTTATTATTTACCTCCTAAATAATCTCTTGGATAGCGGGCATTTTCATCAATTTGCTTTGGTCCCCAAAAATGTTAAAAAGTTTACTTTCTAGCCATAATTTTCCAAACTTCATAATTAAACCACATAATATATTATTGACGAAATTTCATGGTAATACATAGCAACTGTTTATTCGAACACCATAGAAGCTAGATTTTGGGATCTTTACATACAATACAGTCAGAAAATACATAGACAATCTTGACATAGACATCACTATAAATATATACCTATGGAGGTGATCCGCAGTTTTGACAACTTACTGGTCTAACAGTTCGTAGTTTTGTACTAAATTGGGTGCAACGCCAGCCAGTTTATCTCCAGTAACAAGCAAACTACTTGTGGACCTTAGTAATTTTATTTCATTTAAGCTTGTATTAAAATACTACCAAGTCATGTGGAAACTTGAATACTACGATTTAAGAAATATTAGACGTTCCAGATAACCAAATCCTGTTTAAACTTTGATACTATTCAACCAAGTTGGTGTATCAACACTGCCAACTTAGACAGTCATGGATCACTTTCCGTTCATATCTTCGAGGTCTTATATGTAGCTTGCTAGGATCATCATTTACTTTCCAACACAGCCAAAATGGCAATTTCTAATGGATTTTTTGGTTCCAAATTGCTCGTAGATGCTGTGCAAAGTGTGGTGCCAATGAAACCAACAGACCCAAGAAAGTCCACTCGAGTTGTAGTTTCAGGGAGTCGTAGTTCCACCTTTTTTGGAAGGTGCTTTCACATTGTTATGTGCTATAACAAGGCGTCGGACGAGGATTCTGGGTGGGTTGCGGCAGGTTGGATAAAAGAGTCACTTGGTAGAGCACTATCAGAACAGCCATTGCTTGCTGGAAGATTAAGGCGACACGATGACAAGGGTGATGAAGATCTACAGATTGTTTCAAATGATTCAGGTGCTAGATTGGTTGAGGCCAGAATTGATATGAATTTGACAGATTTTCTTGATTTGAAGGCAAAGAAAGATGCAGAAACTAAATTTGTCTTTTGGGAGGATATTCTTGACCAGAACCCTGAGTTCTTTCCATTATTTTATGTCCAGGTAAGAGGTAAAATTTCACATAGTTTATATATGAATAAAATAATCAACAAATAATGTCGTGTATTTCTTTCTTCTTTTCTTTCTTCTCTCTTTCAGGTTACTAACTTCAAGTGTGGTGGATACTCGATTGGGATAAGTAGCAGTCTACTACTTGCGGATCCGTTTGTCACAACTAGTTTCCTCAAGAAATGGGCTGATGTTCACAAGAGTTTAGTCTTAAAAGCCGACATGCCCAGAATGCCCATATTTTACCTTCCTAATCTCCAAAATTCTGCTGGAGAAACTCCCTCTCTGCTAATGGACTCAAAAACAACCAAATGTGTTGCACAGAGTGTGATTTTCAACATTCCAACAAAGATTTCAAATTTGGACAGCAACAATTATCATAATCTTGCGGCACAATGTATTGATGAGGCCGAGCACATTGTTGGTACAAAAATGGCTTCAAATTTCTCACTATGTGTTAAGAAACCAGACAAGGATGTTGAGGTAGAATTTTGTTCTAAAGAAGGGCTGATTCGGAAGCCAATTAGTATCATGAACGAATTTACTTGTTCAAGTTCATGGGATGTTTTAGGGGCCGATGAAATATGCTTCAATGAAAGAAACAAGGCTGCCTATGTATCATGCTGGATCAACTCAATATTTGATGAGGGTTCTGTGATGATTGTTGGATCTGATAATGAGTACACTTCAGGAACCAAGATTATTGTCATATTCACTGCTCAGAAATAAGAGCAAGGGAGGTGACAGAAATAAGAGTTATATTTCCTTGGTCATATCTCAATTTAGTCTCCTTTTTTTTTTTCTTTTTTTTTTTTTTTACCAATTATTGTGATGATGAGATTTTCCAACGATTATGAATGGAAGAATTTGAATGTTTATTATACCTTTCTATATATAGTGGAGACCTTTGCATCCAAACCTTTAACTTAAGTACTCTTAACCATGGAAGAGTCTGAGCCCACCTTATCCCTCAGGAATTTCTATCACGTCTCCAGAATTCGAACTCATAACCTTTTAATAATTTTGACAGTCTAAATTTTTTTTTTTTTTCAAAACATATTAACGTGTGTTAAATTGGTCCCCACCTTCATCATAATCAGCATTCCATTGTTCCCTCCAATATCAAAATTTTGCATTTTCAATCCAAAATATTTTTTTCCAAATTATTAGAATTCGCATCAGTTTCAAAAAAGAAAGTTCAAGATATTCGGTGTTTCCCTGTTCTTGAGATTGTAATGTAGCTAGGAAATGGTTGTTATATCTTGGGAGAAGTGTTGTGTAAAATCGTAAGCACTAGTATGGGACAACTTCGTCATAAGAAAAAGAGTCAAAGTCTTGTCTCGATTGAATTTAGTTCTTCATTTTCCCACATGATAGAATTTAGGATCTAGAAGGATTTAGGTATCATTATACTTAAATTCAAGAAAATTGAATGATCCTTTTGATTTGTGCACCTGTCAGCATGGATTGATTTGAACCATTAAATTATACCATTTCAAATTTGGACACAATTTAACTACCTAGACCGCACCTTATTGGCTATTGCGATGGTCCATGACCCTTTTAGTAAGCACCCATTGCACTTAAACGGTCTAACCCAGTCATTACACCTAGTCAATGATTCGAATTGGTCATATCTTTTAACTCGCCACTTAGTACTTTGGTAATATTTAAATTCCTACACGTCCATTTACTCACCTCAGTATACAGTTGTTATATCCTCAACACAAGAAGTAATTATCACCTGACTAACGTATCCGCCTACAAGGTCCCTTAAAGTGGACCAAAAATTCGTTATTAAAACTATTTTAATAGCCTTAGAGATTGGACTAGCCGTCCCCGTCCCCGTCTCAAACGAATGGCAAAACTTTTTCAAACAACAATGAATGGCAAAACTTTTAGCCTAATGCGTAGTTACATCTACTATGTAAAACTTGAAGAAACTCGAGGGTGGTATGAAATATCTTTTATTGACAATTTCACAAGATAATGGTATTTCTAGTAGTTATCCAGGAAAATGAGACATTGGATATATTTGTCACTTTTGCAAATGAAGTTAAAAATGTACGGACCAGAGCGAGAACTACCTACATCGGAAAAATGAAAGGAAAAAAAAAAGGAAAAGGAATGCTATAAGCATCTGGGGTTGATAATGTTGAAAGTTTGATGGATTGTGAGTAATTTGCCTAATGAAAGTTTATGGTCTAAGCAATAAAAATCTTTAGTGAATAAATACATGACTAGACAGTCAACTTCATCGGTTCAAGCCAACCAAATTTGAGAGGGAAAGATTGAGTGATTTGAGGGAAACCTTAAATTTTTGACACCTTGGGCTAGAGTGAAAATATCAAGTTTTGTGGAGTGTGCATCCCACAAGTGAGAAAGGAAAAACCATTGAGGGTCGGGAAAATCACCAACTTGTTTATTGCGATGAATTGGAATGACAACACACACACACACATGAGTCCAGCATGGTGTAAGTTAACAAGTGTTTGTTGTAATATTTTTGTAAACATTTCATAAGTTATTAGTATAATGTAAGCAAAGTGGCAAACTATCTAACTTTTGGACTGTTTTTTATTATAGTATTATCGTTTGGTTTTAATTTGTGTGTTTGCATAATTGTTTGTATAGCTTTGTTCGAGGACTAACAAAGATTTAAGTTTGGGCGTGTGATAAGTGCAGATTTTTGCACTTTTTAGGATCATTAAATTTAGATAGTTGTGAGTTTTCATTAACAATTTATTACTTAATTTAGGTGTTTTTATTGTGTAGGTGAAAACTCGAGTTTGAATGATGATTAGAAGGAATTTACGTGAGAAATGAACAAAAAGAACCAAAGACACAAAAATTTCAAAGTTTGAGGACCAAGATTATCACTTTTTTGAAAGTTGGAGGACCTGACGTGCAATATTCTAAAAATTTGGCTTTCAAAACAAACACCATCTGTTTTTTGGGCAGAAAGTCAGCGTTTAGGCACCACTATAGCAAATGTTGTCACTTTATAAGGCTAGGGACCGATTTTGTTATCTTTTCAAAAGTGAGGACTTGGTCTGCAATTAGTCATTAGGTTTGAATTAAAACAAATGGGCAGCCCCCATTTTCTAGAAAAGCAACGTCTCCATCAGTTTTCTCTTTCTTTTTCAAATTTTTTTTACTTTCTTTTTCCCCTAATTTGTTTTGGAGATTTTTGGACAAAGCTTGGAGCTTGGCAATGGTAGAATAGCTTGGAGAAGAAGACCTATTGATATTCTCTTTATCAATAAGTTTTTCTTTTCCCTAATTTATTTCTCATTAATGAGTTGTAAGAATTTGTTTGTTGTTTTTGAGTATTTAATGGGTAACTAAATATATTTGTGATTAGAGTGATTCCAAACTCGAGTTATGATTTTCAATTAATTTGTGATTTATAGTTCCCTTGATTGATGTGTTTAATTCATTGATTTATATGTTTATTTTGTTTTTCTTGATTGTTTGGGTGTACAACTAAATGATCGAGTTTTTTCAATGAATGCTATTTATTCTAAAACTTTGTAGCAATTACATTTCAATGGATTATAAGGAATTTTCAATTGATTGTATGTGGATTAACACTTAAATAAGTAAATCGGGCTTGTGAGTTTGCCCTTAATTCAATTCATCTCTTTTGTCGTAATGTTTTTGTTAAATTAAATCTAGAGAGCTTGTTGTAGGTTGTTTAATGAATATGGTTGAGTAAATAGCTTGTTTTATTCAACAAACGTGTAAAAAGAGATCGAGATAATTGAGATTGTAATTATTTTCGAATTGTTGTTAATCTAGAGAACGAAAACCTATTGTGGCCCCCAATCACATCTTGACATCTTTGATTTAAAAACTACTTTGTTTATTTCCAAATTCAAGTATTTTCTATTTTAAAATTCAAAATAATAAATAATAAAATATTATTTAGTTATAAATAATAAAGTATTAAATATTTGATTGTTTATTTAATATTATAATAATTAAATTAAATATTATATACACAATAAATTAAATATTCAATTAACAATTAATAATGAAATAATCCATTAACAATTAAAATAAAAATAACAAAATATTAAATATTCAATTGTTTATTTAATATTCTAATGATTATAATTAAATATTATATAAACAATAAATAAAATATTCAATTAACAATTAAAATAATGAAATAATCAATTAAAAATTAAAATAGTAAATAGTAAATAATAAAATATTATTTAGTTATAAATAATAAAATATTAAATATTCGATTGTTTATTTACTATTCTAATAATTAAAATTAAATATTATATAAACAATAAATAAAATATTCAATTAACAATTAAAATAATGAAATAATCAATTAACAATTAAAATAATAAATAATAAAATATTATTTAGTTATAAATAATAAAATATTAAATATTCTATTGTTTATTTAATATTCTATTAATTATAATTAAATATTATATAAATAATTATAATTTGTTTATAAAGCATTAAGTAAACAATTAAAATAAATAATTGAAAGAAATTGTTTCATTTAATTTGTTTATTTTAATAGTTTGTTTAATATTTAGTTACAAAAAAGAGTTTAGTAGTTAATGTCATTCGATTAGTCCATTATTGCACTATCCATTGTTCCATTATATGTTGATTCTTGCGGATAGTAGTTAATATCATTCGGTTAGTTTAATTTTCTCATATTATGTTTTATCTATTATATATTGCACAAGATTCTAACATTTGAAATGTTGCGAGATTGATTACCATTTGGACGATGTCGTCAAACATATCCCAAGCAAAGTGATGTTGAACTGTGACTTTGCCACCTTTACAACGGTATTAGAATTGCTCGATGAGGAGAACGCGGGCATATTGAGGCGATCCTGCTTATGGCCATTTTATTATTATGGGTATTTCAAACAATCTCATCCATCAATTATATTGATATAGGATCAATGCGATTTTCGTCACATTTAACGTGACTAAATCCATCAATAGTCACGTACACCCATACAACCAAATGACATAGATCAATCATGGGAATGTAGTATGAATTACATATTATGTGATCCGAACATATTTGTTTCCAACTGGTCCAACCTTATTTCTTAAATGAGATCAACTGTAAACTTTAATCGAAATAGAACTGAACTGAATACTTTATTTCTAAAATTAACCAAATATCCATGGACAAAATATGTGTCTTAAACAGCCAACATTCAAATACAAACTCTCACTAAACTGACATATCATCAAAAGATGCAACACTCATGTGAGCATTATGCGCATAAAAGACCTTGAGTGGTAGCCATTTAGTAAATGGATCCATGATTATGGAGTTTGTCTTAATATGCTTTATAGAATCTAACCACTCTGATTTCTTTCCTTACAACTAGGAACTTAATGTCTTTAGATTTTGACATCGTCATGTTCCCGTTTACAAGATTGCTATTATCACATAATAACTTAAATGATCTTTTAATTCCATCTAAAATATGCAGCCTAGTAACAATATTTTGCATTCACATTCCATGATCATAATCAGAATAACCAACGATCTCCAATTGGTCTGATTTTCTTGAATGTGATCATGTAATCCTTAGTTCTCTACAACTACTGAATAACCTTATGGCTACTTTCCAAATTTTCATCTCAAGTTTAGTTAAATATATGTCTAGCATTCCAATGAATGCTATATCTGAATCTGTATAAACCTAAATATACATTAAATTCTCAATTGCTGAAGTATAGAGAATTTCACGTATTTCATTTTCTTTAAATTTATTCCTAATGCATTAATTGAGACTAAATGTGTCTCCCTTATCAATAGGAGTGTCAGCTGAATTGCATATCTGCATTTCAAATCTTTTAAAAACCTTACCGGTACATCTCTTTTGTGATAATTCAAAAATACACTAAGAACGATTTTTGTGTATCTAAATCCTTAATACGAAAGAGGTATCACCGAGATTTTTTCATCTCAAAATTTTTTGATAGAAATCTCTTGGTTTCACGCATTAAGTTTATATCATTGCGGACAAGCAGTATGTCATCGACATACAATACCAAAAATATGATTGCTCCCACTGAACTTGTGATATACACAATCATCAACAGCATTCATCTCAAAATCAAATAAGATAATTACTTGATGAAGTTTGTGGTACAATTGACGGGAAACCAACTTAAGCCCATAGATGGATTTCTTTAATTTGCAAATCATATTCTTTGGTCTCCTAACACAAAGTTTTCTGGTTGCACCATATGGATCGTTTCATCAATGTCACCATTAAGAAACGATGTCTTAACATACATATGATATAGCTCACGATCAAAATGCGCAACAAGTGTCATAATTGTCCTGAAAGAGTCTTTTGTTGAAACTAGAAAGAAAGTCTCTTTGAAGTCAATGTCTTCCTTTGAGTAAAGCTTTTAGCTACAAAACGAGCCTTATATCTTTCCACATTACCATTCGAATCTCTTTTGGTTTTAAATATCGATTTGCAACCATTCGCACCTTCTGGTAATGGGATAAGATCCCAAACTTAATGGTAAGTCTCGTCTTAAGATACCTAGCACATCATTAATATCAAGTCTTTGGACAGTAATATTAATTGTAAGTGGTACTTTTGGTGTAGTAATCAAACATTGACAATAACTTCTGTCAAATAATAAACTCATCTTTGGATTGATTTATTATTCACAGGGAAACCTTATAATTGTCACGTGTTTACCACCACAAGTGTATATGCGATTCAACCAAATATTAACCTTCCTTTGAGCCGGCTAATATCTGCATGAATGAGCATACACATGAATTCCTTCTAATATTATAAGTTAATTAATTTCCACAAGAGATGTTGCTTTGGCAACATATTGCTTCAATCAATTCACTTTGGAATATTATATTCTCAAATAGGTCCTTCATACCAAAACTTGAAAAGGGAATACTTAATTTTATTTATCTTGAAACTTTAAGGGCCTAAGGGTTAATGATTCAAAGCTTTATGGGTCAAAAATAATTAATTCAAAACTTTAGGGATAAATAATTAATTATTGAAAACTTTAGAGACCTAAAAAATTAATTATTCAAAACTTTAGAGGCCAAATAGAGTAAAATCAGAAACTTTTAGGGCTTTAATTGCAAATTCAAAACTTAAATGGCCCAAATTAATTAATTTCAGAACTTTAGGGGTTGAATTATTAAACCCAGAACTTTAAAAGGCCCAATTGGATGAATATTAACTTTAGGGGGGCTTAGTGACCAAAACTTTAAATTTCAGTGGTTGAGTTATTAAAACCCATAACCTTAAATCCCAACTTGAATGAACTTTAAAACCTTAGGGGCTAAAACTTAACATTTAACCCTAATCCTTAAATTGCAGCCAAGGACTTGAATTCATCCAATTTACACAAGAAGCCCCTCCTTCTCAAATCACCCAAAACTTGAAATTGAAACCCTTCATCTACTATGGTCAGCGTCGCCAAAAAAACCTCAAGGACGGGGGCAAGCGGTGTCCCTCCCTTTCTCTCGCTAGCAGAGCCCGTTGTTGGCTCTGTTGTTACAGCTGCGAGTTTGCTGCTGTTCCAGCAGCGAGGTCGCTGCAACAACAGCATGGACTGCTACCACCGACACCGGCGGCAGCAGCTGCAAAAATTATTTTTTTTATTTTTTTTATTTCAATAGATCTGTAAATCCATTCCTTTTAAAATCTGAATTTTGAAGGAAAACCTTAATTTTATCAAGATCTATATAATAACATTCTTGAATTTCATGTAATGTTATTCCAATTCCAAAAAATCACAAGAAAATCACATTACTCATAAAATTCAGAATTTTTAAAATTCAATTTCTCAAGAATTTCAACTATGGAGTGACTCTGATACCACTTGATAGAAATTCAGAAAAGTATTATCGATTCAATCCATATACTCAAACAAATCCTTTTCTCATATATAATCTTTAAAATCATACTTCATGTTGAAATCAATAAGAATAACAAAATAAAAGCGGAAGCGTACCTTGATTCATAGATTTTTAATTGTTTGCCTGAAAGGGTTAGATCTTCCAATTGATTGGTGATCTTCTCCTCAATTTCATTCTTTGTTGATGGGGATGCAAAGAATATCAAGAACACCAACAATTGAGGACCATGATCCCATATAGTCATAAGATAATGAAAGGTCATTATCTTTCATTTGTTTCAAATCGGCCCTTTCAATAATCTAAAACAAACTTTCGGTCTCTACACTTTCATTCCATAAAACCTAATACCCATTAGTCAAAATTCATCTTTATTGGATCACTTTAATTGACTATTTTTCTTTAAATAATAGCACCAAACATTTTAATATATTACGTGTGGCCCATATATGTTAGAATTTTCCAACAAAAACCCCTGTATTAGTCCCTACCCCGTGCCTGGTATTTATCTTTTTCTGTCTCTTATTGAATACTGTCCTTTTACTTTTTGAAAGATTGATTTTAAGTGGGGTTTTCGATTCGTTAATTTGGGGTTTGAAGTTGCTTCCGTTTGGGCTTTTTGTTGATTGTTTTCTTGGATTGCCCTTCCTGGATATTATACTCTTGATTCGAAGGCACACAGTCAAGGAATATATTTACTAGTCTAATTATTGTTTCAACGTTTTTGGTTTTTTTCAAATAGATATGATATGGGCTTCCTTATGATTTTTTTTCCCCTTTGGCTTGAGCAGATTACAAACACCCTTTTACAGTTTCAAAGCGTTTTCTTTTTGTGTTTTTATAATGTAACTTTATATTTTGGCTATTCTAAGTTGCATCATTGAAAGCATATGCACTTTGTTTCTATTGATTGTCTTCGTATGAAATCCACAAGCCTACAAATTGTTGACAAGTAATAGATTTGATGAGTTAAAAGTATCGTCTCATAGGAAATAAATTCAATTCAAGTTTACTAGTTTCGCATGGAATTCGAAATATGTAAACAAAAGAGACTATGATTTTGTAATTATTCTAAATTAATCTAAGAAAGTTATTGAATTGTGGGTTTTATCAATTTATGGATGATTGGATTGGAATTCGAATCTGTTTCAATTCACAATTACATAGTTTAATCATATGCATGCGTTCTTGACAATCGATAAAGCTATGATATATAATTTTCGTTTCCAATACAAATTAAATCTATCCTAATGACCTAAATCTATTTCTAGTCCGAATTCGAATGATTATAATGCATTAAAGTTTAGATTCTCACTATGATTGCACATGTGATAAATGTTGTTTCTGACATCTATTGTACATATGTTAATTTTACCGCATTCTAGACTTATTGTAAGCCTTCCAACACTATAACAAGCAATTGATAAGCATTTGATTATCTAATCAACAGCCAATCAATTAAATAATGCAATGGTTATGCAAATTTAATCAAAAAACGCAATAAATAAACTAAACTACTAGTCTTGAATTAAAACAAATTTACACAAAAAAAGGGATTTAGCCAAGCATATTAATATATAAATCACAAGAAGAATAATAAAAAAATATTACCCAGATGATGAAATAATTCAAAATATGTTAATCTTCAAATCCAAGGTTAAATTTTTCAAAAATCTTGATGTGATTGACCTCAATTACTTGCTAAGGATTGATCTCCTCTCTCAAACTATAGTAATTGTTGGCCCCTTGTTCATGGTGAATTTGATGATAATATTTTGTACGAAAAGGCAAAAGAGGTTTTTTCAACGTGTAGCTCAAGTTCTCTATTTATAAGAGTCAAAAAAATATGTTAAAATTGCGTCCAATTTGGTTCCAAAAGAGTATGAATCATGAAAGGAAACTGCTGATTCATTTGCGAAAATGACCTGCACGCACATGCATAACCACCGCACGTGCGCCGTAGAGCCAAATAGCTCTCGATTTGGGAAAATAAGGTACCTTGCGAGTAGGTTCGCTTTGGTTCATCCTTGAGCAACTTCATAACTTTTTCTACAGATATCTGATTGATATTAAAGATAATTTAAAGGGCTACAATTCTTCTAGAACAGAATTTTTCCAATTCAAACGTTTGCTATTCGAAAAATGGATCTCAAGTTGAGACTAAAAATTCGGAGACTGAAAATTGATTTGTGAAAATAATTTCACTATATTTCACTCATTTGACCTCCAATTTCATGCAATTGATCCTATATGATCTTGTCCGAATCAACTATTGGATATTTACACTTTGGGCCCCAAATTTTGGATTTCTTTCGTATTCATACGTTTTTCGTTCCTTTCTTCCAAATACACTAATTTGTATTGAGTTCAACCTAACAAACATAATTAACACTGTAAAATAAAGAGAGATTGGAAAAGATTCTCTTTTCTCATATATCAATTGAAAGATCGATACATATTTATATACACAAAAACTAACGCTATATTAGGAAAGTATGTAAATAAGGAATTTTAGAATTAAGGTAATTAGCTAGCTAGACAACTAATTACAACCTATAACACTCCCCTTCAAGTTGGAACATAAATATTAATCATGCCCAACTTGTTACAAAGATAATCAACACGAACCATGTTTAAAGCTTTCGTAAATATATCCCATAATTGTTCTCCAGTCTTCACATACCCTGTAGAGATCAAACCCTATTGAATTTTCTCACGAACAAAATGACAATCAATTTCAATATGCTTAGTTCGTTCATGAAACACAGGATTAGATGCAATATGAAGGGCAGCTTGATTATCACACCACAATTTTGTTGGTATCGAAATTTTAAGACCTATTTCAGTCAATAACTGACATATCCACATTATCTCACAAGTAGACTGTGCCATAGACCTATATTCTGCCTCTGTACTTGATCTCGATACAACACTTTGCTTCTTACTCTTCCATGAGACCAGATTTCCTCCAACGAAAACACAATAACCTGATGTGGATCTCCTATCCACTTTGGAACCTGCCCAATCTGTATCTAAAAAATATTCAATATGAGTGTGCCCATGATTTTCATACAAGATACCTCGTCCGGGTGCTCCTTTCAAGTAGCACAAAATTTGTTCTAATGCTACCCAATGATAAACTGTCGATGATGACATAAACTGACTAACAACACTAACCGAATATACAATATCTGGACGAGTCACTGTAAGATAATTTAGTTTTTCAACCAACCTTCTATATCTCTCAGGATCTTTAATTTGTTCTCCATCTCCTGTAAGGTGCATGTTTGGAGTCATTGGAGTACTACAAGGTTTCGCCCCCAATTTTCCTGTTTCAATTAATAAGTCAATGACATATTTTCGCTGAGATAAGAAGATCCCCTTTTTACTCCTTGTGACTTCAACACCCAAGAAATATTTTAGCATCCCTAAGTCCTTCGTGTGAAACTGAGTATGGAGGAAAGACTTAAGGGATAAGATTCCCGTAGTATCACTCCCGGTAATGACAATGTCATCCACATACACAACTAAAAGAATGATACCAGCTGCCACACCAAATACGGCCCAGTAACTTCCTGGCCCAGTCCACCTCACAGACCAAAAAATAAGACCCAGAGCACTCACAACCCAACCCAATTCTACGCTAAATTCTTTGGCATTATCACTTCGTAATGTATGAATTGAAACATTAAATTGAGTTTTAACCTCAGCACAAAACGCACAAAAAATGGAAAACAACTCAGAACGACTTTCCATTAAATATAACCAAGTGACACGAGAATAATCATCTACAAAAGTAACAAAATACTTAAATCTAAGTTTAGACAAAATAGGGCTAGGACCCCAAACAACAGAATGAACTAATTCGAAAGGAACACTAGCACATTTATTGACTCTAAGACTCGAACTAAGACGATGGTGTTTTGCAAATTGACACGACTCACAATCTAAAGAAAACACCTTACTAAACTGTGGACAAAGCTTCTTGAGAGAAGGAAGAGATGGATGACCCAATCTACAATATACCTCGAAGGGAGATGTTACACCAGAGCAAGCAATAGATTGAGGTATTGGTGTGTCAAGAATGTAGAGGCCTCCAAATTCATGTCCGCTACCAATAATCTTCTTTGTCAAAAGATTCTGAAATAAGCAATGATCGGGAAAAAAATGAGATGCAATAGTTAAGATTGCGAGTAACCTAGCTTACAGAGATCAATTTAAAGGATAAATTAGGTAAATGTAAGACAAATGACAGAGGAAGCTGGGGGTAGGAGTAATTGTGCCAGACCCACGAACACAAAATGGTGACCCATCGGCTGTAGTAACGGTAGAAGTGGAAGTGTGTGACTGAAAAGTAGAAAAGAGACCAGAATTACCTATCATATGATCTGTGGCACCAGAAGCAATGACTCATCTAGAGGGTGAGGAAATAAGACACGTATTTGGTTTACCTGAATCAGCAATAGCGGTGATAGAGGGAGAAGAAAACTTTAGTGATTCTTGATACTATGAGAATTTGGCAAATTCATCTGCAGAGAGAAGAATTAATTTTTCAGAAGTCTCAGTAGTGGAAACAACATGGGCCGAATGAGCTTTCTGATTCTTGCATTGGAGCTTCCTACAATCACGCTTCGTATGTCCCGACTTGTGACAGTAAAAACACACAATTCTTCCAGAAGCTTGTGTTCGAGTTTCAAACCCTTGCGAGCCTCCTCCTTTATTTACACTTTGATTGGTTGATCTCCCAAGCTCATAATTATTATGTCGACTGACCAGAGCACCACTTATTTGAACAGGTGGAGTACCTTCAGTGTGGAGTACTCGACTAAATATCTCTTGTAAGGATTAGATCTCAGAACCAGAAAGAACTTGTGACTTAGCAGTCTCAAAGTCGGAGGAAAGACCAGCAAGAAAACTCATGACAGCCATTTTCACTCGTTGACGTTGTTGAACCTTTACATCGGGCCTAAAAGGCAATAACATATTAAACTCCTCATAAGTCTTCTTAAATTCCATAAAATAATTTGTAAGAGACTTATCTTGTTGTTCTACACGGTAAAACGCTTTGCATACCTCAAACATGCGAGAAATATTTCATTTACCAGAATAAAAGAAATCCAAATAATCCATCAATTCTTTGACAAACTCACGGTGATTGATCAAGCCAATTACTTCACCATCAATGGAGTTTCGAATTTGCAGAAATAAACGAGCATCCTCTCTAAGCCACGTATGCTTTGAATCATCTATGGGAGGATCATCAGTCAAGTGAGTATCTTTGTCAATACCCCGTAGATAAAGTCGAACGGTCTTTCCCCAATCCAAATAATTCGAGCCATTAAGTTTATGGTCCGTGACTTTGGAAGTACATGCACCATATCTAACGCAACAATAGATTTCTTTTCGATCATAACGTCAAAATAAAGCAACAAATACATGAAGGCCCAACAAGCCCAATAATCAAATTAATCACAAATAACTTATACCCAATAAAATCCAAGTCCAAACCAATTAATATTCCACCAACACCAAGCTGGCCCAATGAAATTCCAACAGCCACACCAAATACGGCCCAGTAACTTTGAGCCCAGTCTACCTCACAAACCAAAAAATAAGACCCAGAGCACTCACAGCCCAACCCAATTCCACACTAGAAATTCTGGAAAGCAACCATCAAACGCACCGAAGTGCTCGCTGCTTTCTTCTCTGGAGTGATGGTATCACTTTCGGCAGCTACTGTCGGCGAAGAAGCTCCGGCCGAAATAGAACCAGAACCCGAAGTGAGGAACCGAAGCCGGCGCTGGACGCACACCACCACCGAAAGCTCTATTGATCTTCACCGGCCAATAAGTGACTCAGGTAAGTGTCGATTTCTCTCCACAAGTATTGACCCAAAGCTTTGCCACCACCGAGAGCAATCACAAATTTTCGAAACCTCTCAAACCCTAGATACACCGAACAAACACCAAATTAAATTCCAGATGAACCGGACATATACTAAACCAAATTCCAAATGAACTGGACATGTACTAAACCAAATTACGAATAAACTGGACCAAGTTTTATATTACCAAAAGTTGAAGAAACTCCAAACAAGCTTAAGAGGAGAAAATGTCCAACTCCGAACAAAAAAAGAAAAGAAAAACAACATTGGTAGCCAGACGAGCGGTTCAAGGCCACTCCCCGGAAATGAAATTCAAAGGTTAATTTGTTAAGGATCGAAATTGTTCTGATACCACGTGAAGTTTATTATAATCAATTTATAATATTCTTCACAAACACAAAATTAAGCTATAACTTATCCAAATCACTAACAAATACTCTAATTTAATTTTTTAGATTTGAAAGCTGCATTGAGGTGTGAGTGTTGAGCTCCATGTATTGTGTCAAACAGTTAGGTTATCAATATACTGAAGTTAATGTGGAAGGTAAAGGATTAATTAGCAGCATTCGTAGAGAAATTTCTATCAATTATTGTTTTTCAGAGGCTTTTGATGTGAAGGAAATCATTTGACTAGTTGAGTGCTCAATTACACGGGTTGTATGCTAGAGTTGGATTGCTCGCTGAATTAATAGAAAAGAAGAGAAAGAAAGGGAAATGATAAAGATAATTTGGGTTGAAAAACTGTATTTTGCACATTCTTGTATTACCATAAGTGAAGGGGAAATTATTATGACCAATAAGTTTGCAAATGCCAATTGTAATGTTTGTCGCGTTACCCTGATGAATAGATGTTCTTTATGAGTAAGTTTTGGGTATGAGGTTATTTCAACAAACTTGGGAAGTGTCTTCAAGCTAGACTTAACTAAAAAAATATAGATCCAAGATGCAGCAATACTTGATCAAGAGGAGTGTTTAGGTGTGTTTTGCTATTAATTAGTACTACCATGTCTAAGAAATTCAATTAGTAATTGGATTATTGGAATTTACCGAAACCATGATGAACTGACTATGGTTTTGGCCATCTTATATTGGATAACAATATGCATGTACTGGAATGTAAACTTCAGGTTACTTTCTAAGAATTTGCTTTATTTACCTACAACAGCCAATAGTCTTGCACTTTCAAATGAAAGGGAAAAGAATTTGTGGAGAGTTCACTTAACATCTGAACACACTACATTAGAATAACCCAATAAATCTGAATTAATGAGCTTATAATGCTTGAATGTTTGACACAAAACCTTAATGTATTTCCTCTTTTGCCTTATCTTGTATTTGCAGTTCTCCCAGCCATACATAATACAAACAACCATAAGAGAGGGGGTTATGGACGTGGCCGTTGGCAAAATGATAGAGGACCTGGTCTCCTTCCCTGACCTGGTGTCACGGGCTGCAGCTGTGCTTAAGCCCCGTGTTGTAAATATTCATTTAATTCATAAAATAGATGGAAAATAGAAAAGAAAAAGTATGATTCTAGAGCCAAATAACGTCTACTCCCGTTATTTGGGTTTTTGTCCCGAAGTCTATTATAGGGGGTATTGGTCTTTCAAAACTATTTTCAAGCTACTAGTGTTTTCCCCCTGCACTAGCCATTTGTAATTTCCTGCTTTCGTCTCTTGTAATGTCTTGCTTTCTAGCAATCAATGAAGATGTTATTTCAATTGTGTTCAGTTTCATGTTGCTCGTTTTCTTAGAATTGTAATCAAAATTTACTTTCGTCCCGACGCGACCGAGGAATAGGCGGAAGGTAGTCTAGCGGAGCAGACTACTGCCGCACGGTGTCCCTTTCTGTGCTAAGAAAAGGTTACCCGTGAAAGTTGGTATCAGAGCTGCGGCTCAAGATCTCATTAAGAAAACGATGGAAACTGATCCCATTTCCTCGAACACCACGGAGGTGGTTGATGTTCAAAAGAGGAACACCCGACAGCGTTTGAAGGCGCTAGAGGTGACGAACACTAGGTTGTGTTTTGCCATGGAGAACCTCGGGGATAAGGCCGAGGCGGCACAGACGGAAAATCGGGAATTACGCATCCAACTGGATGAATGCCAAGAGGCATGCGCAGCTATGACTGAAGCTGTTGCGATCATACCTGATTTGCAGGATGAGATGGGAGCGTTGAGAACTCAGTTACTAGTTCTTCAGCGCGCGATTGGCAACGGACAAGCCATCGCACATGAGCCAGTGCATAGGCTCAGAATTCCAGAACCGTGTGCATACGGAGGTGCACGCGATGCTAAAGAAGTTGAGAACTTCTTGTTCGATATGGAACAATACTTTCTTGCGGCGTCGATCAGGGACGAAGCGAGAAAGGTCACTACAGCTACCATGTATCTGAGTGGAGATGCAAAGCTATGGTGGCGAACGAAGTATGTTGACATTCAAGCCAACAGAATTCGAATTGATTCTTGGGATCTGCTCAAGGAAGCTATCAGATCTCAGTTCTTCCCGGAGAACGTGGAATATGAGGCACGTCGGGCCTTACGGGAACTGAGACACACAAGCTCCATCAGGGAGTATGTGAAGGCCTTCTCGGGGCATATGCTGAATATCAGAGATATGTCAGAGAAGGATAAGTTGTTCACCTTCATGGAAGGTTTGAAACCGTGGATGCGCACGGAACTTCAGAGACAGAAGGTCACTGATTTGAGCACGGCCATGGGAGCTGCCGAATGCTCAAGCGACTATCAACCCGAGTCGAGAGAGGATCGACCTTCGGGAAATAGTCAGTCTGTTCAAGGTGGAAGGAGACCTTACAGACCCAGCTCGAACTCAAATGGGGGAGAGCGTTACTCTCAGAATAGGGGAGGATCCTATCAAGGCAACCGCCAGAGTAACTCGCCGAGGAAACATCGCAACGGCCGTCAAGGAAATCATAACGGCAGTTCCAGTTCTGACTGGAATCATGGAAAAGCAAAGGAGGGCAGATATGATGTCGCTCCTAGATTGAAATGCTTTCTATGTGAAGGACCTCACCGGGTGGCTGAGTGTCCTAAGAAACGGATGTTGAATGCATACTGTCAACTAGCAATTGGGGGCTCAAGTTCGAAGCAAAATACCCCACAAGTTAGCTGTCGTAGTGACACCGACTCCGAAGGAAACGAGGATGTAATTGGTGCACTCTCGTATTCGTGCAATACACTATTGCACCGAACTACCAATAGGGACGTCGGTCCCTCAAGAGAGCCGAAGATTGAAGAATCGAAGGCTCGCACTTGCAAGGCTAAAGGCCTAATGTACATTGATGTGAGGATCAATGGGAAGCCAATCAGGGCTATGGTGGACACTGGTGCCACGCACAATTACCTCGCAAGTTCCGAAGTAGAGCGGCTCGGACTTGATCTGGAGAGAGGTAAGGGGAAAGTCAAAGCGATCAACTCTGTTGCTCAACCGATAGCGGGAATAGCACAATATGTGCCGATCAAAGTAGGTCCATTCGAAGGAAGGACAAATTTGTCGGTAGTTCAGATGGATGACTTCAAGCTGATTCTCGGATTGGAGTATCTGCGGGATACAAAGACAGCAGTGTTGCCGCATTCTGACTCACTTATAATGATGGGGAGCAAACCATTCATTATTCCCACACAGTTTGGGAAAACTGGCGAGAAAGGGGTCTCAGCCATGCAATACGGTAAGGGTGTCAAGATGAATGAACCCTTATTCTTATGTTCTCTTCGAACAGAGGAAATCGAAGAGACAACTGGCTCAGTGGAGCCCCATTCCATCCTGAATGAATCAGTCGAAAGTGAATCGACGAACTACATCAGTGGATTGCCAAGAGTTGAAGACTTTGGCACTAT
The DNA here is from genome assembly GCA_019097785.1 of Fraxinus excelsior. Classification (NCBI taxonomy): domain Eukaryota; kingdom Viridiplantae; phylum Streptophyta; class Magnoliopsida; order Lamiales; family Oleaceae; genus Fraxinus; species Fraxinus excelsior. The sequence goes on along the minus strand of CM032640.1, from coordinate 28,576,317 downwards.
CATCATCGGGATGGATTGTTCATCTAAAGAGACAACGTTCAGCACAGCACCCAAGTATGTATCAGCCGAAGAGACAGCTCAACTCTTCTTGAAGCCTATTGTCAAATACTGGGGATCGCCTACTGTCAATAATCGAGATTCTCGATTCATTGGCACACTTTGGACCAAGTTGTTCAAACTTCTTGTTTCAACTTTGAGCACAAATGCTACTATTCACCGAAGATCAGACGGAGCAGTTCAATTCTATGCTGGGAAACTATTGTCAGCACTTTACCTCTGCTTCGCATGAAATTCGGGTGAAACTCTCGGATGTGGCCCAGATGTATTTCAATGTTCAAAAGAGCTCTTCTCCAGACAAGAGTCCTTTTGAAATTTCTACTGGCCAACAACCGTTACTCCTCCATACTGCAGACACCGATCAGAAACAATGCAAGAACTCTGCAGATTTGAAGCAACCAGTTCTTACAGTGAATCTACCAGAGAAGAAGGTTGCTGAAAAGATTCTTGGCTACCAAACTACTCAAGCTTCAAGGGAACATCTTCAAGAGTACTTGGTCAAATGGAGCGGATGCAACAGCGAGAAGAATACTCAACGGCTCCGAGGACATCGCCAAATCAAGTGGGGGAGAATGTCACGGGCTGCAGCTGTGCTTAAGCCCCGTGTTGTAAATATTCATTTAATTCATAAAATAGATGGAAAATAGAAAAGAAAAAGTATGATTCTAGAGCCAAATAACGTCTACTCCCGTTATTTGGGTTTTTGTTCCGCGGTCTATTATAGGGGGTATTGGTCTTTCAAAACTATTTCAAGCTACTAGTGTTTTCCCCCTGCACTAGCCATTTGTAATTTCCTGCTTTCGTCTCTTGTAATGTCTTGCTTTCTAGCAATCAATGAAGATGTTATTTCAATTGTGTTCAGTTTCATGTTGCTCGTTTTCTTAGAATTGTAATCAAAATTTACTTTCGTCCCGACGCGACCGAGGAATAGGCGGAAGGTAGTCTAGCGGAGCAGACTACTGCCGCACGGTGTCCCTTTCTGTGCTAAGAAAAGGTTACCCGTGAAACCTGGACCTTATTCACAAAGGCAAAACTATGGTTATGGTAACAAGTCCTTTAATGGCCCTCGTGACGAGCGTCTTGTTTCTGAATTGAAATTGTCTAAGAGTGAAGGAACTTTAGCAAGGAAATGTACAACATTTCAGGAGGTAAGAATGACTATCTCTTCTTCATAACTGGCAAGTCTTCACAAGGTAAAAGTACCTTGGTGTTCTGTAGAGCTTGTAATAGGATGCTTGCATCGATTAAAATCTGTAGTTTGATTTTGAATTTGGTAAATCGCATGCTCAAATAGCTGTTATCATGGATTAAAAAAATCCAATCAGAACCCGCTTTAAGGCCTGCCTCAGAGGAGTGAGGCATGCAAAAAATGCCTCAAGGAGCTGATTGCGGGGCAATTTTTAGAGGCGTACATCTCATATGTGTGAAGCGCATGCCTCACAGCACCTTGTGGTCTACAAACACAAAAATTTTGATTGACTCATTCTGAGACCACTGTCCACTAAAACATTAAAAATTATGTTTCTCGTAGACCACTTTGGGAATAGTCCACGGCCCCTACCAACTAAAGTACTATATTCTTTATAGGTTTTTCTTTTTCAATTTTTTTTTTTTTTTTTTTTGGTTATTTTTTGCACCCTTCAAATGTTCTATTATGGATTTTGAAGATTGTTTATGATGTAGTATGCGCTTGTTTTGCGTTTTAATTATTTTTTGATGTTTTTATGGTTTACGATGTTGTCTAATCCTCAAAATGCCTCGAAGCTTAAGCCTCGCTTCATGAAGGAAAAGAACTTTTTTACCCAATTACACCTTTTTAAAAATTGGTTGTTATATTCATGGACTATGGTTATGCATTTATTCAAATGGGGCACTAGATGGACCTAATTTCAAAAGCAATAGCTTTTAGGTATAACAAGATCCTGTTTTGTAAATCCCTTATTATCTTTATTATTACTAAAGTTGCATTGCATGTATTCTATGATGATTCTACTGTACCTTTACAAAGTAATCCAGAATTCTAACTTGCAATATAAACTCGTGGCTCATCAATTAAAACAATATCATCGACAAATAACATACATCAATGGAACCCATCTTGAGCCCCCTTTTTTGCCCCATTTTCTAAAACTCATTTTTTTCACAAAATCTATTCTCAAAAAATGTCTACCAAGCAGGGGTTGAAATGAATATATTGTGTAGCATTCATGACTGAGGAAAAGATGTGTACTTGAGACAGAACCTTGATTAAATCCTATAGTGATAATTGAAAATCATTAAAAACAAAATACCTGTGTTTACACTTTTGGATCAAACTAGATGGTTGAATGTTTTTTCTATAGAAAAGTTACATCTGTTTACATATAAATATTTTCCTCAGTATATAATCCTTCTGATTTTCTTACAATATTTCTTTCTTTGTCATGGACCTGAATACTTCATATTGATCATCCCAGTTATAATCCTTCTGATTTTCTTATAATATTTCTTTCTTGTCATGGAGCTGTATACTTCATGTTGATGAACCCAGTCTTGAACCCAGTCTCTAAGGTTTAATCAGGCAAACTCCTATAATAACAGTTAATTGCTCCTATTCTTGTAGCTGTAGATACTAGAGACTGCTTATATCAGGCACGAGCCTTGGGAAATGGGAGTGCATAAAAGGAATGGGGTCATCTATCTTGATGTGCATAAAATGCCAGAAAGGACACAGTGAACTGGATCGTAGAAGGTAAAGGAGTACGTTTCTCTTCTTTTTTAAGAACTTTCCTTCTCGGTATGGTGCTCTCGCCCTTCCTCCAATCCCAGAGGGGACAAGTAACATATATGCAAGTTTAAACTGTCCTCCAAATCAATTCAGGGAAAAAAAAAATGGAGAAGTAATGGCATATAACCTTAGAAGTTGCTGATTGAAGTGGAAAGCCAGCATGTTATGACATACTTTCTGTTATGTGCACTTATCAGTCATTATGCTGAAGGGTGAATTATTAAGGACAAAAGAAGGCAGTGGATAATATAATTGATATTGTGTGTTGATGTTGTAAGGAAATAACAGATCCAGTAGTGCCAATATCACGAGAATTGTAATTAGATTAATAAGTATACATATACCAGTTTGACCAGATTATTTGTTTCCAATGTGAAAAATGGCAGTCATAAATAGTTCCAAAAGTAGAGCAATAAATTCATAGGGTTGCTTGCTAATAGATGAAATGTCCCCACCTCGTTTTCTTATGCAGCTATATCAGCGACCATTAACCTTTGCTTTAAATTTTTATTCTCCTTTTTATTATCTGTAAGTGATGTCTCCTTCCTTCAGTAGATGTTACTATAATTTCCTCAATCTAATAAACAAAATCTCTTTTCCCCCTCTACTTATGTCTGCGTATATTTCATATTTGTTGGCATTTCCTTGATGCAGGGATGATACTGGCCGACTTGTCCGTACAGAAAGACTAAGAAGCAAAGACAACACAGAGTAAAGATGAAAAACTATTGGCAGTAAATTGTCTCTGCGTATTTTTCGTTGTTCTTTTCTCCTTTTGTCTTATTGGATTGGTAGTAATATTTCTCGTGTAAATTATGTCCTTGCAGCTTTATGGGACAGTTAAAGAGAGAAAGATTTCTTCAATTTTGATCATTTTCTCAACGTGCTTAAAGACACTGATTTGAATTCCATTATGTGGCTGCAGATGAAGACTACATCTTGCAGTTTGAGCCACCTTTCACGCGATTGGAGCTTCTGCAAGCACAATCTTGCCCAGATGAAATCACTAACCACATCGAACAATTATAGCTACTTATCTAGACAGGAATATATTGTACATGAATTAAAATATGAATTACGGTATTTAAACTGGAAGATCAGAGGATTGAGGTATCTTTCAAAATCCTTGCTGCTAACTTTGGCTGTAAATTGTGTTCGGGAATGAAAGATCAACTTCATGTTTACATCATCTTGGTGCGTGCTCTGGAATTAGTATTCATTTTCCTTGCCTCTCTTGCCTTGGTCGACATGACGGTTAGCTATTCACTTTCAATTTTACCATAAATTTCACCTGCACGTCCCATGGTGCTGATAGGATGGTTGGTCAATAGGATTTAAACCAACCAGGTAACCGATGGTTGGTCAGAAGGAGGTTGCCCATGGCAGTCATGGCTCATCCATTATATATGCATGAATTCTCCCTGGCTAGTCCTTAATCCCCTCAAAATTCCTTTTGGCTTTTGCTTATACCAACTGAAAGCAATCCAAGATATTTGTCGTGTTCAGCAGCATTTTCAAGCCCTAACTGACCTTGAAACGTTTCTGTTGTTCCGACGCACATTTGGGCTGAAAAAGATTGCAGATTTGACCTGAAGCTGCCTCGTAAGATTGCAGAATTCTCTGTATAGCAGTTGCATCCTGAGTCAATGCTCTAACGAAAAGAATGGAATCATCTGCCAAAAATAAGTGATTTGACTCGAGGGCCCAGCCGAGAACACTATATTCCCATCAACTCTCCCCTCCCTTTTGCTGACTGCAGGAGGAAAGACAAGCGCTATGCTTTATTCATGCCCAGCTTAGGTGCCATAATACCCTTCCTGCCATTCGTTCACTTTATAAAAACCATGAAAAGCACTCCGATATATGGCATTAAAACGTGAACCAATTAGCAATGGTTCTTGTGACAAGTTTATATAATACATTGCACAAACTGATCGGCCTGAAATTTGATGCGCTCTGGCAGTTTTTTCTTCAGAATAAGCATTACTATCAGTATGGTTAATGGCTCCGACAGATTTCCCATCACTAAGCACCACGAGACGAGGAAGTGGCTATCAGTAATGCCCACAAAATAAAGCATGAAGACCATGAGGCTCCGGTGCTTTGGGACCATATCCTTCAAAGCAGCCACCACCTCACCACTCCACTTCCTTCAGATCCCCCTTTAGACAACTTACCAATCCCCCAGTTAATAGGGCCCCGGGCTCCTGGGATGTGAAAATGGCCCTTGATATTGTCATTTTTTTATCAACCCCGAAGAACAATGACCGAGGTTGTTTTCGGTCATCTTGAGAGTTTGTTCTACTCCTCGAGTTCCTTTGTCGGGCTTAAATGCCGCATGTGACGATTCCACGTCATCTCAGGTTTTTACCTTTTTCTCCTTCTCTATTTCAAAAGGCATACCTAGTAGGACTCTACTTTCATCTTACCCCAATAAGATTGGATCCTAACTAGCTTACAACTCCTCATATTGGAATACTCTTAAGTCTTTTATAAAGAGTGTGTTACTTACCTCTATAAATACATGTCCTAATTCATTATTCAAGTTATGTTTTTACATTCAATTTATAGTCTTACGCTTATATTTCCCATTTTCGCTAATTTAAGCATCGGAAGGGCACTGAGGGCAAACCTCGACGCCTTTGTTTCAGATACTGGAGATTTGGTTCGTGATCATCCTCATTCCTCAAGCTCGAGAATCAATGGGTGACTTTTTTGTAACATCGATACTAAAGTATTCGGTGATGACATCCACGGCCTTCTCCTCCGACTCTCTCCAAATACCTGACTCCCCTACTGCGCAAAATCTCATTCTTATTTATGCTTTTTCATGGCTCTAGCATGAATGAAAATAATAGGAACAACTTCACCCACCCATTATAAAGACTATTTGAACATACACGAGTTTAGTTGTCTCCTAGGTACCGGTGGTTGTGGACAACTATCTAGGACAATTAAATACTAATCATATTCTATTTTCTAGCATTTGATTCAACCGCTAATCATGTCCCAACGATTCTTTTTCTTTTTTTGGCAATTATTTTTTGTAATCTATGAATTCAATTCTTGATTTCTGGTAACTTAGCTCGGTGGAAAAAACCCAAACCCAAATCAATGGAACAGCAACTGTTGATTACCAAAGCATTTCATTTAAGCCTTCTCTACCAAACTATAAAAACTTTACATTGTCAAGTATCTTCTTTGCCCTAACTTGTATAATACTTGTATTGATGCAAAGCACCAACTGCAGATTTGATCCGCTATTTACAAACAAAACTTTTAACCTGAGTACAACAGCAATCACTCGGCGATGGTAGGGGCAGGATTATCTTCAGTCATTTTCTTTAAGACATCACTGGCTCCCTTCTCAGGACTCTGCGTCCTCTTCTCAACATCTTCAAACTTTGCAGTAGCCAATGGTGCAGTGCCTACAGTCCTGGCCGAACTTGGCTCTTCTATCGTCAGTGCAGAAGCATCGTCCCTTGAAGAATACCAGGTGTTACCACAGGCGATGCACTCCAGCTGGAACAACACACGTGATCAAGATTGTTATGGCAACTCATGCATATTCAGTGAATTGTTAAAAATGTACTTTTTGTCCCAGCCAGGATCCTCATAACATACAGGCTACAACGTATTAAAATGGAAATATCATGCTACATGTACACAATCCTTTACATCATTTTTTGCACCACCACGTGTCAACATACAATTGGACTGTGTAATTTTTGACAAATTTTTCACCCAATCAACACTTGTAATGTCAACAAAAGAGTGTACAAGCGGCATTTTCCAAAATGGAAATACTGTAATTCCAGAAGAATTAAAACTAGTTCCGTAACTGCTAAAAAGAGATGCCTACATGAAGAGATACAAGGAAGGAATATTCAAGCAATTTGTATACTCATGTAACTTGACAATGATAGCATAAAAGAAATGTAGGAACCTGGTAGCGGTCGCTATGTCCAGCATGAATAATATCTATCAAACCCACTTGTTTCTCCATGCATCTATTGCAGCGAGCATCAGTCATCTGAGCCAAAGACAAACGAAAGGAAAACATCAAAACTGTAACTCAGAAAAAGAAACGTCAATACTGAACACCATAGGTTACAGAGGATCCACAAATTAATTCTACTGGAATATTATTGTACGCCTAAATATTTGAACTACACGATCATCAGATATGAGAACACTGAGTAACCTGCATGTGTCCTGACTCCTCAGGCTCCTTGCTGGCTATTTCCTCTGCTGTTAGACCCTCCTGAGAAAAAATTCCCAATGGCGGGGGGGGGGGGCGGGGGGTGTGTGTTAAACTATGAGAGTTAAAACAGAAAACAGTAAGAATTGTTCAAGAGATCATCTCAGAGTAAGAACACATAAGAAGACTCAACCTTTAATTCATTTGGAGACATATTCGATATCTGCGGAGGCTTTAACTCCCCAGTCAGAAAACGTCTTGCTAACGCAGCATTGTTCTGGCAAGAAACAGTGAATGTGAAAAGAAGTACAACTCAGGTAAACATATGTAGAAGAAAAATTTAAGAGAGGATTGAAATAGATTAATTACACTATAGATAAGGTTAGATTAAAGTATTGCATCTTACTGAGACCAAAGAAGTACATTTGCAAACGTGCAAGAAGTGCAGTAATTTTTTATATTTGATACTAATATACTGATGTCTGCAGACTTGTGAAAAGAAAGTTGGCAATGGCCTAACCTTAAGATTGAATCTTAACTGTCGCATCTTTTGATTATATTTGTGATAATCAGAGGAAAGGGCATCATGTCCAGCCTTCTCAAGAGAAGCTATAGCAGGAACAACTGCATCTGGCCAGTGAAAAGACACATCTCCCTGTGCAAAAAAGGAAACACCTCAAGTATGTTCTGATATATGCGTGTATTTTCTTATAACTAATCTCAAGTATATCAAAATATTCTAATGAATGTTCTACAATCTTAGAAAATATTCCCAGCCCTTACATCAGGAGTTTTTTCATGCGATCCGTTTACATAATTTGAACTACCACTCTTATCACCAGCACTGCCTTTTTCATTCCCATCTTTCTGTTTGCTGTTTAAGGGAGTGCACATATATTGAATTGCTTGTACCAGCTTTTCCAACCACCGGTCCCTCTGCGTTTCTCCAGTGAGTACCTTATGATTTGATAGGATGGCATAATACTCCGATGTATTAGCAGCAATGCTTTCTGGAGTTTCTAATTCAAGCGAGTGATGAGATCTACTAATACCTTCATCCTCCCTGGGTACATCCAAAGGAGCTACATTCCTCCTCCTTAAAAGGCGTTTCTTCTTTGTCCGATCTTGCTGATTCACAACAGTATTTTCAGGCTCAAGGTCAGGAAGGTCTCCTATACGTGAAATAGTCTTTTGAACAAGAATATCAATTTCATGTAGTTTGTTTTCTTCATAATCTTTATCTGTTAGCTCAAACAGTTTCCTCTGTTCAGTGTCATATACTTTCTTCACAATGAAACCAGGATGTTGTTTCCGCTTGGGAAGCTGCTTGTTTAAAGGTATAAAGTGCACAACACACTTGTGCATAACAGATTCTGCAGGCACTTCATCTCGATGGAAACTATAATATAGTTCCCTTGTATCACAAGATTGCCAATTTCCACCACCTCTTTTTTCAGCCTCCTCTGGACGATAAAACCATTGTCCTGTTACCATCATGGCTCCTTTTTGGGTCTGAGTAATGTCCTGTGCAAAATAAGAACTAACTAATAATTTACAAAAGATTAATACACAAATGGTAAAAGTCTGATCTTTATGTCATGGCAAATGCACTTCTATACAAAGCAAATAATACGTAATTGAAACATAAGCCACTGCCTGACTTCCAACACAAAGATTACACGTCATAGAAGCCCATCACCAAGAAGGATACTATAAGATGCACTAGTAGACTTCTTATCCTATCAGATTTGATAATAAGATCAATAAAATTGAACAGACATTTGCAAAACAGAAATAGTTTATCTTTTTATGTTTTGAATTTTTAGGAGAGGAGCTTCTAGTCCTAGAAAAAGGTTTTCCAATGATGCAAAATTATAGTTCAAAAAATCCAAGACAACGAATCAATGTGGACAGAGATACAATGGAGTTTCATTTCTAAACCATAAATTCTAACAAATCCACAAAAGCTTAAAGTAACTTATATTGTGACCACAACAAAAATCTAGAAGCATTTGCAAGAGCTTCTGCTAGATTGTGTGCAATATAATAACAAAAACTTTCACATCAAATGTTCATCTTTCTTGAGAATTTAATATATATTCGAAGTGCAAGTGCATGCCATATTAAAACAAAGAACTCAAATCAAATTTCAATCTTACTTGCAAGAGTACATTTTTTTTTTTTTTTCAACATCAACAATATAAGTAATGCGTCATCTAAGAAAGAAGCTTTTGCATACACCAGAAGATCCATAATTAACACTTCCAAGTAAACTACAGATACCAGAGTGAAAGTTAATAACAAAAAAGTAGAAACATAACTATTGAATGTGATCTGAGTCCTATTTTACCTAATGCAGACAAACAAACCTTAATAATGGCCACGTAAGGCTTCTGGTCTCCATTTTCGGGAAATAAGAGCACAGGATCCTCCTACAAATAAGCAAAGAGGAATCATATCTAACCACTCAAAAGATGCAAAAGCTATAAGATTTAAGAGGATAATAGAAATGATAAGCCACAACCACATGACAACATATAAAGTAGCCAAGCTTTTATGAGTTTTATAAGTAAAATATAAAAACTACAGGCGGGCATAGATGCATCCACATCTGAGTGAGGTTGAGGCAAACGGATTAGGAAAGGGATACAATCCAATCTTCAATACAAAAAATTCGGCCAATGCGATGATAAAGAAGTATTACAGTTCAATTGCTTTTTCGAACATTATATTTTTAAGTTTCAGAGAGAGAGAGAGATGTACTCCCTCTGAACTTGACTCAAAACCCAAAATCCCTACCACTCAAAATTAAGTTCTTATACACAATGGAAACAAGCCATAATTGAAATCTTCATTTCACTAAAACAAACTGTCAGCACAGTGCATAAAATAATTGATAAATCATAATTATCAATTCAATAAACGAATCACTCACGAGATCATATGTAATGCCATCGTACTCAAACGACTGATAATGATTCCTCTTCCCTTTTCCTCTCCCTGAAACCCTAACCACATCACCAATTGGCTGCGCCGCCACCTCCTCATTTTCACTCTTGGCCTCTGGCTCGAGAATCTCCTCTTTCTTCTTTGTCTTCTTTGGTTTCTCTTCCTCTACTTCAAAATCATCATTGTCCAGGTGCAATCTTTTACGCTTCCTTTGGTTCTCGCCACCTACTGAGCGGCACGAGGCCAGGGGCACATCATCCTCATCTTCACTGATCGCAACCTTCGCAAACCGGCGGTTTCTCATTTCTCCTATCACACTGGCTATGTGCAAGGGAAGAACTAGAACAACATGTTAGAGAATTATTCAACTGAATAAATATTAAGCTATACTAGTAAAAAACCAACTTCTCAAGTGCCTGATAGGAGCATGGTAACTAAAGCAAGCAAGATTATACAACAAGATTCTTTTTCCTGTCCAGAAATTTCAGATCATTACATTGATATGTCACACTTAACAACTGAGCAAGAATTAATCAATTAACCTCAAATCTTTTTTATAAGAAATCGAATCATTAAAATATTAAGAAATAATCAATCAAACAAATTAGAAAAGAAATTATATCCGTAAACTGTCTTAAATGCTAGCTAAACCCTCACTCACACATAAAGAAATGCCAAACGACAACCAATCGATTCAATCAATAATCAAATATTAACAAAACATATTAATCATCCAACAAGAAATAAAAAATACCCAATCCTTTATCAATTATCAAAAGGAAAAAAATAAAATAAAAAAATAACCAATGACCAATCCATTATAACATATCACAAAATTAATTATGTACCTCATAAAAACAAGAGGGAAAAAAAAAGGATTAAGCACCGATTCTGGCTTTCGGATTTTGTGGAATCTTTAAAGGAGAGAAATTTGCGTGTCGAAAGGCACAGAGTTTGCATGGATTCTTTAAAAAGAAAAAGAAAAATTGTTTAATTACTTAATGAATTGATATTAACAACCACTGGATAATGATTGAAATAGTCTCTAGAGAATTGTCCGTTAATTTTTAAGTTGATTTCATTTTGGTCACTGAGTTCTATGGTCGCTCAACCGACTTTCAATGAAATCTTAATTGAGTAACTAATCTTTGATTTGTGAGTTTTATAAGAGTTTAGAAGTTACACTATTGATTTTGCAAAAAAATCAAAATTTTAGTAAATTTTGATAAAAATTAAAAATATATATATACAACTCAAAATTCGGTAAAAATTGTGGGCCGATGAAATACACAATTAAAATTAATTGTTTACTTTAATTTAAATTTTTATCAGCTTGGTTAACAAACTTTTATTGTCAAGGATCTTAATGTCAATGAGTTTGTCAAGTTAACAAATTGATAATAAGAATTAACATGATAACAAGCTAATGGATTTTTTCTTATTTTTCAACCACACATTATTCATCAATCTATTATCATTTCATGGTGCATTCTTAAAAAAAATAGGCTCAAAAAGGGTATAAATAATAAAAACTAAGTTACGCTATAAATTTGATGACCCGGAAAAAATGTTATCTCTTCGTTTTACAGTTTTTCTTTTTCTTTTTCTTTTTACTATGATAAACAAACTAGAAGTTCTATCTAACTCCTTTTTTTTATTGGGGGATTCTTTAACATAATAATGATTTGTTCAACTTTCCCTACAAAAGTATAGTGAGCACTTTTCCATCTAAAGGGTAGCCCTATGAATGGTAGCCACACCCGCTTAGCCTTCGAGAGGGAAAGATTTTCACATGGTTTTCGATAGTTCTTCTTGATCTATCACGTAATAAGAGTAAAATGGGTCAAACATTACCAACCGGTAATAGCCGAAGGTAAAAAAATGGAGATATACGGAAGAGGAGATAGGAGGATAGTGGCTCCACTCCATAGATTCGTGAGATCCACAACTATCACTTATTTATTATGTACATATTTTGTATGATGCAAAATTTATAATCACTTACATTATAATTTAATCACCAACTAAACATTATATGAACATGTTTGATCCCAAAAAATGTTACCAACAGACGTCGGGCCCACTCGTGCATACGTAAGCTAAATCCAACACGTTATTGCCAACGGTCATGATCTCTCCAAAGTATTGAACGTGGGAGGGGTTCAACAACATGAGACGTTACCGTTTGGGTTTTGACAAGATAAACGGTGCACGATTGTATAAGAAACCAATCAATAAAGAACAAGATTTGTAGTTGAAATGTGATAATAGAAGAGAGAATAATATAACTCCAAGTATTTAGAATTTCATTCGCCTTCAATTGTTACATGATGGGGGTATTTATAGTGTTACAAACAAAATGGTGACCTTTGGATCAAATTACACGTGGCCTCATACCCTTGGCTGACCCATCAATTCATAGCCATCACATTGACCTTTCTATCTACTCAAAGCATTTAATACTCTTACATCTGACAAGACAAGACACTTACATAACAATAGTCCTCTAAGTCCATGTGTGATTATTTATGTCATGCGTGGACTTTTAATAATAAGGTCAAAAATTGAAATTTGTGGTGACACTAGTCCCCCCAAGTCCAGGTATAGATATTCCTATTGTACATGGAATTTAATAAGTTATTGGAGCTTTGCTTACTTTGCGATAGAAATATCCTTTGAATCAGAGGTGGTTAAATTTATTTGAAGCAGAGGCTGAATTTCTTTGGAGCGGAGGCGAGTTCATAGTTGAACTGGCTGAGGTTGATTTTCTTTGGAGTAGAGGCGAGTTCATAGTTGAACTGGTAGAGGCTGAATTTCCTTAGAGCAGAGGCGAGTTCATAGTTGAACTGGCCGTGGCTGAATATCTTTGGAGTAGAGGCGAGTTCATAGGGAACAGAGCCTCTAAAAGGAGAAATTCAAATACTAAAACGATGGGATTTAATGCCGAAGCGGATGTGTATCTGAAGGAGAAATTCAGATACAGAGCCTCTAATTATCATGGATAACGGTGCCTATGATTTGACGGTTTCGCATGTTTCCAAGGTGGGATGGTTGCATTGAAACTATTCCCAATACGCGTACGGTCGTTTGCATTTTATGCACAATGATGGTTAATTATTAGCGTGTGTGATTTCAGGAGAAACAGTCACGCACCGTGCCCCATTGTGGGAAACACGCATAGATCTTAGGCATTAAAAATGTGAACCATTTGAATTCTACAGCTTAGATCGATGGGAGTCTAGAAGCCTCAGATCAACTGGACCTCGATCCAACGACCAGGATTGAATATTCACCTTGTATAAAAGCTAATCATGCCCTTGCAACACTTTACCTTTGCGAAATATTCATCAAATCCTCCTAAGTTTTCTTGCTACCAAAGAATTTTTCGGCACCATTTTCCGGCGAGTCATCCGAATCTTTGTCACCTTAGGTACTTTTTAGTGGAAAAAAAGGATTTTTCAACTTTTATTAACTTTCTGTACATCTTTATTTTGCCCTTTATTTATCATGTCTGTCGAAGCGTCTATGGCCATTACAGTAGCTAGGCATGGAGAGGAGTCCGTGTCTAGGGGCCTTAAGTGAGTGGTGTAGTATGGCGAAGGAGCCCATAGATTATGAGGTGGATTGGGGGGCAGCAAAAATTCCGTCTTCTATAACCTCTTCCAAATTAGCCAAATTTAGGGAGACTTACTGAATACCCCATACGTAGAACTCATAGCCCCTTAGCCTCATGAGTGAGCCTGCTTTCCGAGGCCAGAGTGTATAGCTTTTAGTGAATACCTGCTCAAAGCTGGTGTGCGTCTGCCTCTGCATCCCTTTTTTAGGGCGGTGTTGAGGACCTTCATGCTATCCCCCACCCAAATTTTGCCAAATGGGTAGAGCCAGGTAATTGGGACATATTTCCTATGGAAGGAGGTTTCTCTAGGTGAGGACATGCCTCTGCATGTCTTCGAAACCATGTTTCATGCTAGGGTTGTAGGAAAAGATTACTCAAATGGGTGGTATTACATCACCCCTTAGGGATCTCACTCGCCCTTTGTAGTTGGGCTCAACATCTCCATCAAGGGATGGAAGGAGTCTTGGTTTTGGGTTAGGGGCAGGTGGCAACTGGTTGAGGGAGATGTCGTCCTAGCTTGTACTGTGTCAACCCAGTACTACAAAGCCTGTGAATGTTGTCTTATGGTTTTGATGTTCATGTTAAGTTTGTTTGTGCTAATCTCTTCATTTATATGTTTGCAAATTTCAGTACTAGGTACGAGATTTCTGAGGCTGAATGGGGTGTTACTGAAGACATTTATAAGCGGTCTTCGAGGCTCCGAAGCTTTGCCCATCTCCTAGAAAGAAGCCAATACATACTCGATTTTGGACTGATGGCTCCTAAGGGTAAGAGGTTGTAGTGCTAATTACTTTTTTCACGTTACGTCGGTAGTTTTAACCTTTGTCTTGATGTTTGCAGACAAATTTGCCAAGAAGGAGTGCCCTTTGCTAGATATGGCCAGTATCATGAAGGTCATTGCTACTGCAGGTGCTAAGGTGCTGAAGCCTTCTTCCTCAGGGGTGAGGCAAGTAAGGGCAAGGCTTGATCGCCTCAACAAGAATAATCTGGAGAGGGTCAAAGGAAAGAAGCCCTAAAAGAGTCTACAAAGGAGGCTCCTAAAGAAGGTAAGCCTAGGGCTGATAAAGGCAAAGGAGTAGCAGAGGAGCCTCAGAAGAAGAGGACATTGGCCCACACAAGCGGGTCTTCTACAAATTTTGGTGTGTCCCATGGCGAAAAGGAAGCCCCCAAGCAGCCAAAACTTCTGCAATCCTCAATTGATGCTGCCAAATGGGGATTGATTCGAAAAACCAATGAAGAGGCGAAGTCGGATAAGTTATCAACCTTTGAGGTTACTAAGAAAACCTCAGTCGAAAGGACCCTAGGGAAGTCTGGGAACTTCCTGGGAGGCAGGGATGATAAAATAGCCCCTGGAGTGGTTGAGATGTTGCGACTTGAAGTCAGGAGCACCACAAAAGTTTTTAACAAATTCTAGACTGAGAGGTGGCAAAATTATATGGCGACCTGCGATGCGATAGATCTCACTGCCACTTTAGTGAGTCAAAGCGTCAGAGCCTTTGGGGTGGCACTTGAGTGTCAAACAGTGTTATATGATATCCAGCAAAAGAACAGAGCCTCATTTGAGAAAGTGAAAACAACGGAGGCAGAGCTGAAAAAAGTGAAGGCAGAGGCTGCTGAGTTGAGGGCTCAAAAGGTAGAGGATGAGGCTAAACTAGACTCTTCCCTTTCTGAGATCGAGGCCTTAAAGAAGGAGGTCCACGAATCTCAAGGCGAGGTGGCTGCCATAACAAAGAAAGTTGATATATCTAACAGCCACCAAAGGGTCACTGTCGAGGCCTTGGAGAAGGTGAACTTAAAGCTTGCTGGGTGTTGGGATTCCAGCAAGTTCATGGAGGAGCGGATAAGTTGGTATGCCTTGGAGGTGAAGAAATACGAGGCCGATGTTCTTGAGGTGGGTGAGATCGTGGTAAGAAATTACATTGTAAACTTTCATCTCACTGAAGAATATCGTACCTTCGCCCTTTACTGGAAGAAGGTCGCCTATAATGAGGTGATTGAGAGGGTTGAGAAGCTTTGTCCAGAGCTGGATGCATCCAAGCTTAAAGCGGAGTTCCTTGAAGAGGAAGTTCCTCAACCCCAGCTAAAGAGGGCGAGGTTGTTGAGATAAAGGGCGATGATGAGGCCCCTGAAGAGGCTCCCCCAGCTCCGTCAGTCGATGCTCCAACCGACGAGATTCCATCCCTAGCTTATGCTTCTCCTAGCGATGCTCAAGTTCCTCCACCCCCCAGCTTGAACTAGATGTAAATCTTTTATATTGCCTTAGGCTCTCTGATGTAATTACATTTTTGATTAATGAATAAAATTTATGTTGGCTATATTTGCCTTCCAAGTAATTGGTTCTCAGCAATATACTTGTCGTAACAAATTAAACGTATCGTCTGAGCATCTGCCGGGATAAACTTCCATAATTAAATGGGGCTTCGATTTTGAACTTTTAGTTGAAATGTTTTGAACTTTGAATGGACCGTTTGAATAACATATTTTAACTCGAATAACTGGGAGCATTGTAGCTGTAACTAATCGACTTTCGTCAGACACTATTAAATCTCAAAGTGCCTTAACACATTTCAAGATCCAACTCCTCCATTGACGTTCAACCTCGTCAAATGGAGACATGTGTTGTACGCTTCGGAGTTCAAATGAGGTGGTCCTTTTTGAAGATCCAACCTCTCCCCCGAGGCTCTCACGCTTCTTTACTTAGAGGATGGTTCATCCAAGCAAAGGCTTCTTTCTTGACGCTCAGCCCCGTCAAAGGGAGGCATGTACTGTACGTTTAGGAGTTCAAACGAGGTGGTCCTTCTTGAGGATCCAGTCTCTCCTTCGATGTGCCCATGCTTCTTTACTTGGAGGATGGTTCATCCAAGCAAAGGCTTCTCCCTTGACGCTCAGCCTCGTCAAAGGGAGACATGTGTTGTACGCTTCGGAGTTCAAGCGAGGTGGTCCTTCTTGAGGATCCAGCCTCTCCTCCGAGTTGCCCACGCCTCTTTACTTCGAGGATGGTTCATCCAAGCAAAGGCTTCTCCATTGACGTTCATCCTCGTCAAAGGGAGGCATGTGTTTGGAAGGAGAAGTCTTAGACAATGTATAGACTAGTCCAAAACCCACGCACGCGCGCCACCGTCGACCGGCCGACTCCACTTGGCACGGCACGAGCACGAGCTCGGGTTCGGGTCTTGGGTCGGGTTCAGGTTCGTGTTGTGTCTATTCAGAAATAATCTTTCAAGGAGTTGCAACTATTAGCCTGCAGTTTTTGAAAATTTATAAATAGGATCCTTGATTTCCGAACTTGTTTCATTCAAAAATTCTTCATTCTCTTCTCTTGCATTCTATATAAACAAAAATTATTTTCATTCATTGAGAGAGTACGAAACGTTTTTGGTTCATCGTTCTTGCTGTTTGGAGTACTTCTACACCGCAAGAGAAAGATTATTGTATCTTGGGAGGCGATTGGCATCAACTGTAAGCACCGTAGCAGGCCAAAATCGTCTTAAGGAAATAGAGTCGAACTCTAGCCTCAATCTACTGTTTCTGCAATTTCATCAAGCATTTATTTGGTTTACCATTTCCTTCTCTTTATCTCTACATATTTCGCATGCTAAATAAATAAAATTTATAACAATCTTAAGACGATTTTATTTATGTTTTATTATTTGCACGTGTTTAAACAATTCGTATTTAACGTGACTTTTGCATGTATTTATTTATTATAGTTTACATGCATAAACTGATTATACATCAATCTAATTTTTTCCCGTTGATTACATAATATTTTATATAAATTTATTGTGTTCTCGGATTACTTATAATTCGACCCAACCTTTTATTTTTATCAGTTCTTTTTAATCATTGTTAATACTTTGATTATAATTGTTTATCTTCTGTTTTCATAACACAAATGGATGTAACAAGTGGAAGTAATGTTGTTTCCCCTAATGGAACCAACAACACTACGGTTCAATCTAATACTACGGTTCCACCTATGACTGTTCCTATTCAAACCACTCCGGTTTCACATGGAGAAAAGTCAGAAAAATTCAGTGGAATGGACTTCAAGAGATGGCAACAGAAGATGCTATTTTACTTAACCACACTGAATTTGGCAAAGTTCATAACTGAGGATGCTCCGGCGATTCAAGAAGGACCAAACAATAGGGAGTCTCTTATTTCGTTGGATGCATGGAAGCACTCAGACTTCCTATGCAAAAACTATATTCTTAATGGGCTGGACAATACACTATATGGAATTTATAGTGCTATGAAATCTACAAAAGAACTTTGGGAGTCTTTGGAGAAAAAATACAAAACGGAGGATGCTGGTACAAAGAAATTTATTGTTGGAAAATTCCTCGACTGCAAAATGGTGGACTCCAAGACTATTATTAGCCAAGTTCAAGAACTGCAGGTTCTTCTTCATGATATTCATGCTGAAAACATGACTGTCAGTTAATCATTCCAAGTGGCTGCCATAATTGAGAAACTCCCTCCTCTGTGGAGAGATTTCAAAAATTATCTCAAACACAAACGAAAGAAAATGAACCTGGAAGAACTAATTGTTCGGCTAAGGATTGAGGAAGATAATAGGAAATCAGAAAAGAAATTTGGAGGACAATTTGTGCAAGAAAAGGCAAACATGGTAGAATCTAGTTCAAAGAAGAACAAGAAAAGAAAATATTCGGGTGATGCTCCTAAAAAGGACAATAAGAAAAATACTAAGAAGTTCAAAGGCAACTGCTACAACTATGGAAAAATTGGACATCGTGCTAATGAATGTCGCAATCCAAAGAAGTAGAATGCTCAAGCACACATGACTGAAGGAGATACTCTATCTAATGATATACAAAAACTGAACTTATCTGATGTTGTATCTAAATGCAACAATATTGGAAATCCCAAGGAATGGTGGATAGATACTGCAGCTACCCGTCACATTTGTGCCAACAAAGGGATGTTCTCAAATTATAATGCCGTCAATGGAGAATATTTATTCATGGGAAACTCATCAAGTTCAAAAGTTGAAGGATAAGGAAAGGTGGTGCTAAAAATGACTTCGAGCAAGGAAGTCGTCCTCAACAACGGGCTGCATGTGCCCGACATTCGCAAAAATCTTGTATCCAGGTCTTTACTTAGCAAACATGGTTTTAAGTTAGTCTTTGTGGCTGATAAATTTGTACTCACCAAAAATGATGTATATGTGGGGAAGGTTACTTGAGCGATGGGATGTTCAAAATGAACGTCTTCATTATTGTACCAAAAACTATGAAAAATAATAATACATCTTTTGCTTACATCATTGAGTCTTCTTGTTTATGGCACAATCGATTAGAATATGCAAACTTTAAATCTGTGCGGAAATTAATTAATTTAAATTTACTGCCTTCTTTACAATTTGATCCTAATCATAAATGTGATATTTGTGTTGAGGCTAAATTAGTCAAAGCTCCTTTTCATTCTGTTGAAAAGACTACTACACCTTTAGAATTGATTCGCAGTGATATTTGTGACTTAAAATTTGTGCAAACTAGAGGTGGTAAAAAGTACTTCATTACTTTTATTGACGATTGCACAAAATATTGTTATGTCTATCTTTTAAGAAGTAAAGATGAGGCCTTTGATGTTTTCAAACATTATAAGAATGAAATTGAAAATCAATTTAGCAAACGAATAAAAATTATTTGAAGTGATAGAGGTGGAGAATATGGGGCACCGTTTGAAGAATTTTGTTCTACTTCTGGAATTATTCATCAAACAACGACATCTTATTCACCTCAGTCAAATAGCGTTGCTGAACGTAAAAATTGAACTCTTAAAGAGATGATGAACGCTATGTTGATAAGTTCTGGTTTACCTCAGAATTTGTGGGGGAAAGCTATCATCTCTGCAAACGTCATTCTTAATAAAATACCCCAAAAGAAAAAGGATGAAACTTCTTATGAGCTATGGAAAGGTCATAAGCCTACATATAAATACTTAAAAGTATGGAGATGTTTGGCTAAAGTAGAAGTACCAAAGCCTAAACAAATTAAAATTGGGCCTAAAACTATTGATTGCATATTTATAGGATATGCTCATAGTAGTAGTGCATATCAGTTCCTTGTTCATAAATCAGACATTCCAGATGCACATGAGGAAACTATTATTGAATCTAGGAATGCTGCATTTTTTGAAAATATATTTCCAAATAAGGAAAAGAACGAAACAAGTTCAAATAAGCGAACTTATGATACTGCAAACAATGGACATCTAAACGATGAAAATGAACCTAGACGCAGTAAGAGGACTAGAACTTCTACATCCTTTTTTCCAGATTTTCTAACTTATATGGTAGAAAATGATCCTAAGACATTTAGTGAAGCAATATCTAACCCAGAAGCTCCTTTTTGGAAGGAAGCTATTAATAGTGAGATAAAATCTATCATGTCAAATCACACTTGGGAATTGGTTGATCTTCCACCTGGAAATAAATATCTAGGATGCAAGTGGATTTTCAAGAAAAAGTTAAAATCGGATGGATCTATTGATAAATATAAGGCCCGATTGGTAGCAAAAGGCTATAGACAAAAAGAAGGTCTTGACTTCTTCAATACATACTCACCAGTTACAAGGATTACTTCTATTAGAGTCCTTATTGCAACTGCTGTAATACATAATCTTGAAATCCATCAAATGGATGTTAAAACAGTATTCTTGAATGGCGAGTTAGAAGAAGAAATTTACATGGAACAACCAGAAGAGTTTATAACTCCTGGACAGAAGAAAAAGGTGTGTAGACTCGTTAAGTCTTTGTATGTGTTAAAACAAGCACCAAAATAATGGCACCAAAAGTTTGACAAAACAATGCTGTCAAATGGTTTTAAAATTAACGAGTGTGATAAATGTGTTTACATTAAAAACACACCAAATGCATGTCATTGTGTGCCTATATGTGGATGATATGTTAATTATGGGTAGCAACCATACTATTATCATATCTATTAAGAAAATGTTGACAAAACATTTCGACATGAAGGATATGGGTGTAGCAGATGTAATTTTAAGAATTAAAATCTCTAAAAGATCTAATGGACTTGTTCTATCACAATCTCATTACATTGAGAATGTTCTTAAGAAATTTGATATATATGATGAAAGTCCAGTTAAAACACCTGTAGATTTAAGTCTACATTTGGCAAAGAATAAAGGTGAACCCGATATCAATTAAAATATTCTTAGATTATTGGTAGTCTGATGTATATTATGAACTGCACACGTCCTGCCATTGCATATGCAGTCAATAAACTAAATAGGTTCACTAGTAATCCAAGCAATGACCATTGGAAGGCATTGAATAGGGTACTTCAATATTTAAGATATACCTTAAATTTTGGATTACATTACACCAGATATCCAGCAATCTTAGAAGGATATTGCGATGTAAATTGGATATCTGATACGAAAGATTCTAAATCCACAAGTGGTTATGTTTTTATCATTGATGGTGCAGCTGTGTCCTGGAAATCCTCAAAACAAACATGTATAGCTCGATCAACGATGGAATCAGAGTGTATAGCTTTAGATAAAGTTGGAGAAGAAGTAGAATGGCTTCGTAACTTCTTAGAGGACATTCCATGTTGGCCTAAACCGGTACCTGCTATTAGTATCCATTGTGACAATCAATCGGCTATTGGAAGGACACAAAATATTATGTATAATGGTAAGTCTAGACATATTCGTCGTAGACACAATACTATTAAGCAGTTGATCTCAAATGGTGTTATTTCTATTGATTACGTAAAATCAAAGGAAAATCTTGCGGATCCGCTTACTAAAGGCTTACCAAGAGATCAAGTATACTGCTTATTGAAGGGAATGGGATTAAAAGCCCACTACGCATGAAGTCTTTATAATGGAAACCCAACCTTGTTGACTGGAGATCCCCAAGACATTGGTTCAATGGGACAACTAAGTTATGAAGATTCAGTTGAACACTTAGGAGTAAAAATTCTATCCATTCCCATGATAAATAAAAGTGCATTCTGCATAGTGTGTGAGGTTAAGTCTTAACTTTTAATGATTCCTATAGATTGAATACATCAAGTGGAGTAAGGCTGAATACTCTTAATAGGAGATCATCTATATAAGTGAGAAGTGGGGCCGCTTCTATGAGAATTATAGGGCTTGAATTCTCTAAAGCACTTATGAAACCCAAGAGTTGTTCAAGGTCAAAATGAACACAACCGTGAGAACCTAAGAATTGTTATGAAGGTTATTGTGTGGATATTGTTGTCTTGATTTACACCAACTGCTGGGCGGTTCAAGACATCACGTTCACCGAATAGCCAGTAAATTCGATAGTATTTCACTAAGGCGGGTTCAAAGCCGCAAGCTACCTCTTCTGATGCAATAACTTTCTGCTTGTACTCTCTCTCTCGTGTCTGCATTTCATTTGCATATTTTCGGTAATTTCTATTCATGTGGGGGATTGTTGGGAAATGGGTCAAGTTTGACCAAGTATTCGGGTATGACCCAGTATCCGATTTGTGCGGGTCAATGGTCAAACGCATTCTACTCCGCGAGTAGATATTCGTGATATATTTAATTTCACAAAATCATTTCCGAATGAATGAGAAATTAATGCTAGAAGTTGGCAACTTGAAAGTAAAAATCTTGGAATTTGGAATCAAGTGTGGAAACTTTATCCCACATAGGAAGTTGAAAGAATCCTGAACCAATTTATATATCTCAAGTTTGGATATTGGTTTGGGCCCCAAGGGGTACTAATAATATTTAGAAGAGAGAAGTCTTAGACAATGTCTAGACTAGTCCAAAACCCACACGCGAGCGCCGTCGCCCCCGTTCGTCCGACCGGCCGGCTTAGCTCGGCAAGGCACGAGCATGAGCTCGGGCTCGGGTCGTGGGTCGTGGTTGGTTCCTATATTCTTTTTGGACAAAATAAATTAAAATTATTTATTTAATTTAATTTATTTATTTATTTCCAAAATTCTATAATTAATTAATTGAAAATGTGTGTCTTTTCAAACTTATTCGAAACTGTTCGGACTAACTGACACAAACCAATAGTTGTGTCTATTCAGAAATAATCTTTCAAGGAGTTGAAAACTTTCGGCATGCAACTTTTGGAAATCTATAAATAGGATCCCTGATTTCCGAATTTCATTCATTCAAAAATTCTTCATTCTCTTCTCTTGCATTCTGCATAAACAAAAATTGTTTTCATTCATTGAGAGAGTACGAAACTTTTCTGGTTCGTCGTTCTTGCTGTTTGGAGTGCTTCTACACTGTAAGAGAAAGATTGTTATATCTTAGGAGGCGATTGGCGTCAACTGTAAGTACCGTAGCAGGTCAAAATCGTCTTAAGGAAATAGAGTCGAACTCTAGCCTCAATCTACTGTTTCTGCAATTTCATCAAGCATTTATTCGATTTGTCATTTCCTTCTCTTTATCTCTACATATTTCGCATGCTAAATAAATAAAACTTATAACAAAAATTGCTCAACTTCCCACGAAATCGGATGTTTGGAAGAGCATTAACGTGTTGGTTTAGAAAAGCCAGTACCCTTCCGGTTTCAAAGATTTCAGATTAGTCATGATGACCTAAATTTGGGTGCTTACTAAAAGAAATCAAAGTGCTCTTGCTACTGCTACTTTAAGATGCTATAGGGTTTTTCGGTACGGGTTTCACTCTTTTTACCCTTGTAACTATGTTGAAACTGGAAAAATTTTCCAAGGTCTCGAGTGAGAATAATACAGAATTCACCTTTTTTACTACCTTTCAGAAGCTGCACAATATGTACAACAGCTGAACAAGTTTATGTGAAGTGTTGCATTGCTTCTCTTTATCTTTGACATGAATCCTGAGCAGTGCTCAACTCAAAAAAGCTCTAAAATTTGGTAAATTGTAAATAATGAATAGTCGAAAATTTTGTGAGTATTTTCATTTATTAAGCTGGTATTTGCTATAAAGATATATAGAAAATGCTAAAAATTTATATTTTTGGCGAAGGAAAAATCCAAGTCACCCGTTCAAACTGCTTTACTGAACTTACTGATATTGGATACAATAAGTACCAGGAAACTTGACCGTAAAAAATAAAAAGAAAAAAGATTAATGTTCAGTGATTCAGAACAAAGTGCTCTTTAAAGGGATTTAATTTGGGACTTAATTTTAGTAACCTTAATTAAATAGCATTTTTATTTCTTGTGAAAGGATCAGCCTATTTTAACAGAGCTTATAAGCACAAAATGGTTAACGAGAAGTAATTATCTTTTATTTGAACACCCACACTGGCTCTATACCGTTTGACACCTAATGCATGGAGTGGGGTGGTTTGAAAATGCAAAAGACATGCTTCTTCTGGCGTTATATCATTTGCCTCTTTCGAACCACAAATTGCGTCCTTTAATTTTTCACTTTTATTATTCGTCCATGAAACCTGAGCTTGTATTCATTCTTCTTGTTTCTTTCATCTCAACATGGAAGCTCGACTCCACAGAAGCAAAGATCTTTGTGGTTTTGATGGAGGATGACCCTGTTGTGATGATGTCCCTGAGGTCATATGTGCTTAGTTATGATTTTTTTTTTTTTTTTTTTTCCTTTTCTAATAAGAAATTTTGCCTTCAATTGCTGACTAATTCTCTGCTTTGGTTAGGAATGATGAAAATATTGCGATCTACAAGGAGAGAATGACGAGAGAGCACGATATTTTCCTAGAATCACTTCTAGAGAAAGGGTCATACATCAAGCTGTATAGCTTCACTCATTTGTTGAATGGCTTTGCAATTTACTCTACGGACAAGAAGGTAAAATTTTATCGAGTTTCTGTTTCAGACAGATAAATATTAACCATTTAGTTTTCAGCAGGTGCTTCACGTGCTGGAGAGCGCGGAAAACGTTAGATTGATCCACGAAGATACAAAATTGCAGAAACTTACAACACATACGCCTGAACTGTTAGGAATTACTACTGGTGTTTGGCCGTCATTAGGTGGATCTATGCTTGCAGGCGAAGGAGTGGTTATCGGCCTCATAGACACGGGAATCAATCCTTTCCATCCAAGCTTTACAAATGAAGGTTTAAATGGCCCTGCGTGTTTATTTACCAAAACTAAGTTTAAAGGGAAATGTTCGGCTGGTGAGCAATTCCCACCATCAGCGTGCAGCTGCAAATTAGTCGGAGCACAGTATTTTGCAAGAGCTGCAATTGCTGCAGGAGAATTTAATTCAACTCGTGACTTTGCTTCTCCCTTCGATGCTGATGGTCATGGAAGGCAAGTACCATGTAATCAGAAAGTTCTCGTAAAATACTCCTAAGGATTTTTAATTAGTAATAATATGTATTATTTTGGTGTGTTAATTCACTGAAGTTGGGGTAATTTAACAGTCATACAGCCTCCACAGCAGCTGGAAACCATGGTATTCCGGTGATAGCTAATAACTTCAACTATGGATTTGCAAGCGGCATGGCACCAGGAGCGCAGTAATAAACAGATTGCTTTCTTATCTTTCGTAAATTAATTTAGTCTTTTTAGATACATTATGCTAACATTTTTTCATATCTTCAAGTTCGATCACAATCAGAAAACTGCATAACTCAATGTATCGTTATAGACTATCTTGGCATTGCAGGATTGCTGTGTATAAAGCTCTTTATCCTTTTGGTGGTTACATGTCTGACGTTGTGGCTGCAGTTGATCAGGTCTTGACTTTATTCTGTTGTACAAAATTACATCTGTAGTTTCTTAGGGAAAAGAGAGTGAATTAACTTATCTGAAGATTTTTGTTTATGTGAAGGCAGTAGAAGATGGGGTTGATGTATTAAGTCTTTCTATAGGGCCAGCAAGCGTGCCTTCTGGCCCTTCTGCATTCTTAAACGTGCTGGAACTGGAACTTTTGTTTGCTACAAAAGCAGGTGTTCTGGTTGTTCAAGCTGCTGGAAATGGAGGGCCTTCTTCTAGTTCAATCCTCTCTTTTAGTCCATGGATAACCAGTGTTGCGGCCTCCATAACTGATCGGAAATACAATAATTCAATCAGATTGGGAGATGGCCAAAGCTTAATTGGAACAGGACTTTCACGTAAGTTTACTTACCAGTTTTAATTCAAAAATTACTTATTATATGTCTGAAAATACCGATTCTGCCATATACTGAAGCTCCAACGGTTGGAGGAGTTTTCTTCCCGGTCGCTGCTGCTGCTGATGTTTGTCAAAGGAACATTACAGCAGGTCTCGTAGAGAGCTGCCAGAATTCAGACTCATTCATTCTGACCTTAGTTCGTGGGAGACTAATCATCTGCACGTATACCTTTGACTTTGAATCTGAGGCAGCAACTATTACTACAGTTGCAGACACTATAAGTAAAATTGGGGCAGCTGGTTTTATACTAACCATGGATCCCGACATTGGTTCTGAGAAGATTAAGGGTGCCACTGTACCCTTACAAGTCCCTGGAGTCATTCTAAACAATATGGAATCATCTTCGGTATCTCTCTTGACATATAAAACTAGTTTAAAAAATTATTTTCTTTAAAATTGTCAAGATAATTTTTTATTTATTTTTATACAGGCTCTGTGGGAATATTACAATTCGAATACGATAAGGAGCAGAAGTGGAATTGCTATAGGTTTTCGAGCAACAGCAAGGATTTTAGATGGCAGGGAGGCCATTTATACCGGGCAGGCTCCAGTCGTGGCATCATACTCATCAAGAGGTCCCGATGTTAACAATGCACTTTTAGAAACTGCTGATGTCCTCAAGCCTACCATCATGGCTCCAGGCTCCTCAATATGGGCTGCCTGGAGTCCTAATAGTGAAGGAGATCAATACATCAAAGGTAGGTGAAAATATTTCGACTCGGATCATTTCCAATACAAAATGATCCATCAAATGACCTGTATAGAGAACATAACATATCAAATATCATGAGCTTTATTTGGCTAAAAGTTCGATTTTATTTTTTTATTTTTTTTTTGCGCTAAGACCCGATGAGGTGACAGATCGAAAATGACATTTAGCATTACAACAGCCTTTAAGTTTAAAAAAATGCTCCAGAGTTTTTCTTTCTTTTCATGAAATAAATTGCTGTAGCTGTAATCTAATTCACTTTCTATAATCTTAATAAATTGGAGTTCTGAATTTTTGTTTTTACTAAATATCTTCTCCTTCCAGGGCAAAGTTTCGCGTTATTGTCTGGAACTAGCATGGCTACACCGCACATAGCCGGTATTGCTGCATTGATAAAGCAAAAACACCCCGACTGGAGTCCGGCTGCCATCACTTCAGCAATGATGACAACGGCAAATATCACAGCTACTTCTGGTGCTCCTATTCTAGCCCAACAGAAAAACAAGTTATCTCCTGCCACTCCGTTTGACTTTGGAGCAGGTTCCATCAATCCTTCTAAAGCAATTGATCCAGGACTCATATTCGACATTCAATTCAAACACTACGTACAATTTTTATGCACAGTTCCTGGGGTCGACGACATGTCAGTGAGACGAGCAGTGGGAGTTGGGTGCCCATCTAAGAGAACGGAGTGGTGTTCGGATTTGAACACAGCAAGTGTGACAGTTTCGAATTTGGTGGGATCAAGGAAAGTTACTAGAAGGGTGACTAATGTAGGTGAGTTAGTTGAGAAGTACACAGTGCTTGTGAGAGAGCCTTTTGGAGTGAACATAACTGTGACACCTCAATCTTTTAAGATCAGCGTCAATGCTTCGAGGCACATTACACTTTTCTTGGTCGCAACTCAGACAACTAATGCTTACACATTCGGCGAGATGGTGTTTGAGGGAAACAACAATCATGTAGTTAGAGTTCCTATAGCAGTCTATGTAAGCAGCACATTAGGATTTTGATGTTGTTTTTGCGAAGGTTAATTTCTTAATTCTGTGCTATTAGTCTTTTGTAATGTATTTGATTTGCTGGCATATGAATTATCTCAACAATAGTTATCATAATCTTGTTCAAGTAATATGTTCTTGTACAAGTTAGATTTAAGAGAAAGCTGCATACATATGAGTTCTTGAATAACTTGATGGATTTGTATCATCTGAATGTTTTTTCTAGCAATGATCCCGTAGTGTCGCTAACAATTTTGAGAAAAAGTTCTTCTTTTTCTGTACCTGTAGAAGGAAAATTACTCGTATGGAATATGAAATTAGAAGATGTAGCTTATAATATAGGACGCTTTGAAGGGATCTGCAAGTTACCTGGAGGTGTTTCATCACAGTTGTCGGCTTAGTAATTGTGGATACGCTGTTTTTATTCTTGTTTTTGTTCTTCATTTTCAATGTTTTCTAGGCTGTCATCGAGGTGAGAAATCTCGGTAATAACACTTTCCAGTTTCCCAAACAAGTTGGAACAGTTGTTTTTCTTATCTTTCTTTGAGCTGGAGTAATCTGAACTGCTCGTGATTGTATGGTTTGTGAACTCAAATGTACTGGGGAGGATCCCCCTGATCGTGCAGATGTTCTCAGGTCTCTAGCATAGTCGAGCAGCTCAGCTCTCATATTGTACCTTCTACCACCACCAGCACAATGAGCCTGGGGGAAGTGCTGCTGGTTCTGGTAATTACTCGAAGGCAACCTCCTCCTCGGCCTCTCTACATAAACTGCCACCAATACAGCTCTCTCTTTGCAGCATGTTGCCTAACAAAATCAAAATTCCAATTTCCAAGAATCATTTTTTGTCAGAGCTCCAAAATAAAATTTGTAACTACGATAAGCATTGAGGAAAAGACTCACCATTCTGGCCAGCCAGGGGCAAAGGAGAGGAGAGGAGTGGGACGGAGAAAAGAAGAGGGCTGGGATTATTAATAAATAGGCAGGCCTCAAGACAGTGTCAAACAGGATTCACAGTCTGGATCAAAACCGTATCCTTTTGATTTGGTTATATGTTCCATATAGAAAATACGAAATAATATAAAGGCCAAAAAAAAAACGGATCTGGTAAACCGTATCTATTTGTAGCATCTTTGTGCATTGACTTACAACCTTTTTCTTCTTATTTCCTCATTGATTTGTGAGTTTAACATCCTTTGTTCTTCGTGTCTTTATTACATCTTAACTACATATTTTCAGACAACTGTTGTTTACCAACCAGGTATTGATTAATTATTAAGGTTTCTATGCTAGATATTGATTAATTTGGATAATAATTAATTTCCTTTGATTTCCTCCAATAATTGAGAGTTAATATCATCTATAAACACAAGTTATAAATCCCTCTATGGAATACAAATACTTGAACACATTTTGGGTGGCTAGAATGGGGGAGAATTTTCAAAATAGCCGGTGAACAGTGGCTTTTTAGAATTTTTGTTAAAAAGTCAATTTTATCCTTAATGAAATATGTTTCTTTATTGCAAGACATATCCTTATATTTTAAAGTAGGTTTCTGATCTGTTCTATATTTCTTATGTTTTGGTTTTTAAAATATAAGTCCATTATATTATCATAATCTGCTATTTTTTGTTCACATTCTTTTATAAGTCTAATATATCCTTCAGATATTTCATCTGTATTTTCTAGTTGGGATATAAGATTTTCTACTTTTTCAAGTATTCTTTTTAACAGATCGTTTAATCCTTTAATTGTATATCCTGGCATGACTGAATATTATATAAACATTATCATAAAAATATAAACATCATAGCAGACAGTAATAATCATAAACATTTATAATCCCTGCGATTCTCTAAGATCTTAAGAAATTCTTTCAAATTTTAACAAGAAATAGTAGTTCTACCTTAATTTTAATCTGGCTCTTTATTCTTAGAATCGAGTGACCTTCAGGCTCTGAATGTGCAAATTGTTTCCTTCAATGGCCTCCTGCCTTAACGGAATCATTGCTATTCAGCATCTTGCCTTCACTGTTTCGTTTCTAAGGATAAATCCCTAGACTTGGATTAAAGAAAAACTGTTTTTGTT
The DNA here is from genome assembly GCA_019097785.1 of Fraxinus excelsior. NCBI lineage: Eukaryota > Viridiplantae > Streptophyta > Magnoliopsida > Lamiales > Oleaceae > Fraxinus > Fraxinus excelsior. Next base: position 28,546,801 of record CM032640.1, on the reverse strand, counting down.
GTTAAAATAAGAAAGAAATTTCTTATTAGATCTATCAAGAATCTATGGGAATGAAGATTTAGAAACTCATTCTTCTATGTAAGAAATGGATTTTTTTATTGATATTCTGAAATTGGTACCAAGATTATATCAAAAGACAGAAGTGTTTTTTCTCGCAATATGAGGGCTCAAGTGTTTTTTCTCAACTCATTCTGCCTCTATCTTAGCCCAAAGGCTTCTATTTATACTACTACATGAGGCTCGATTATTGGCCTCTTACATCATCCATTACATCATACTCCATTAATGGAGTCCTATTATTTCAATAATTTCTTCACTACATAATTGTAGCTCTATTATATCTTCCAGCTGTCCACCTTTCTTTCACATCTTCTTTTCCTCTATTGTCTTCATATAGAGTTTGTCAAGATTCTTCATAGTGGCGGGGCCTCTTTTCATTTGGATAGCATGTGGGACACTCCCTCAACTGGCATGACTCTTGTATGGTTGATGGACTTCCATGGATTTGATGGATATCAAACTTTTGGATATATTCTTTTAAAATTGTAGATTTATCATTTCCATTATTTGTCATAAGTGTCCATCCTTCATATTGGCATAAGCATTGAAATTTTTTATCGTATAAATTTTTTGCCATGTTGTAGAGAACTTTCATCCCTAAGACTCTTCGGGATCTCATCCATGATCTGTTAATGTTTGGCAATGACTTTCTATTTTGGCCTACTTCAATTTGGAAATTTCGGCCTACATATCCGACTGTAATAATATGTTCTGCAGGATAATATATCCTTCCATCAATTTCTGGACTGATTGAGTAAAATTTAAGATATATTGGTCTTCCTTTGGCGAATTTTGAAACTTCTCCTCGGAAGATATCATCAAATTTCTCAATTTCTTTTAAATCTTTTCCTGGATAAATTAAATCCAAGAATCCATAGTCTGCCGCCATTTTAACCATGTTAGGGTCTCCATCGTTTGTAATGATCATTCTTGGGTAAACATGTTCTCCTGGGGAGATGAAATATGATTCATCATCTTTTAGTTCATAGACAAGTTTTGCAAAAACTTTATATTCTTCTTCTCTTGGTGTTAAAGGGGTTTCATCATCTTCATCTGCTCTGATTTTGATCACCCTTGTATGTTTATCATCATTTTTTATTATCACCTTTCGGGGACTTTCCATGATTGTATCTCTTTTTATTTGACTGGGTCCACCGCTGCTTCCACTTCCACTTGGTGTACCTGTTTGTATTCCCTGTTTGGTATTTTGAGATTGTGCTAAAGCATCAATCCTGGTATTTTTGGTATTTGTAGACTCTAATTGTGCTTCAAGAGCATCAATTCGGTCTTTTAATTCATTGGTAACTTTGGTATGGGACGTACTGATCTCAAGTAATAATTTGACATTATAACTTAAGGTTTCAGCTAATGCCTCCATTCCAACTTTTATATCATCAGCTTCATATTTGGCAAATGCTGCCGCAGATTTTATTTCTGATATCTCCTGCTTGATATTATCCATCTCCAAACTCGATATTCCTGCTTAAAAAATCAGCAAGATAATTGTTTATACCTTTAATATGAATAATATCGAAATTATAGAATGACAAATATGCTTGCCATCTGTGCAATCTCCTATATTGAGGCTCCATTGGCAACTTATTTTGAATTAATCCTGTAACATTAGAATTGTCAGTTTCAACAATAAATTTTTTAGATAATAGGAATAATGAAAACTTTTTTATTCCTCTAATAATTGCTAACAATTCTTTTTCATGAGTAGTATAATTTATTTATGCTTGGTTAAAAGTTCCACTTGAATACCTGCAGATTTCATTTAAATCTGTTTTTAATATGGCTGCCCAATATTTATCAGAAGCATCTGTATTAACAACCAAATTATCCTTTTCATCTGGCAATCTTAATTTTGGTAAATTTTTGCATTCTTCTTTTAATAATTTAACAGCTTCTGTATGTATGTTCTTCACTCCATCCCTTTAGTATTTTTTTTCTAAGTAAGACTTGTATTTTATGTCTCTTTTTTGAAAGATTTTCAATAAATCCTTCTGCATAATTTAGACATCCTAAGAACTTTTTTTTATTTGTTCTTTTGATTCTAATTTATTTGGAAAACTTTCTATCTTCTTAGATATATGAGTTTGTAATTTTATTCCTTTTTTATTTTTTTTTTTTTTTTTTTTTTTTCAATTTTCTTGTTTTTCTATTATATCTTTCTTTTTTTAAAGAAAGACAATCCCTTCTGTTTTTACCTTCATTTATAACTTTTATCAATAATTCATTTCCTCTTTATATTAGACATATTAATATATCATCAACATATGCTATTAAAAATTCATCAAAGTTTCTAAATATATTATCCTTTTCTTTTGATATATTTGTGGTGGCATTTTTAAACCAAAGGCCATTACTACCATTCATATTTACCTGAGGTGTACTAAATGCAGTATATTGTAGACTATGTTCTTCCATTTTTAACTGCCAAAAGCCTGATTTACATCAAACTTGGAATAATATTGTTTTCCTTTTGCAAGATTTATTAGGACTTCTTTATTTGGTAAAAATTATCCATCAAATTTAGTAATTGTTTAATTCTTTATAATTGATTACAATTCTGACTTTTCCTCTGACTTGCTCAGAATGTTTCATGACCATAAAAGCTGACTTCTATGAGGTCCATTACTTGTTCTAATATTTTTGTTCTAGTAATTCTTTTATTTGGGTTTTAAATTCTTTTGTATCTTGTATAGTATCCACATTTGGTCTGACTCTAATTTATAACATTTTCTGTTAGTTCTATTTTAGCTCTAGGATGGTATGGTTTCCAAAATAATAAGGAATTTTCTCCACATGTTTTTTCTAATTGTTCTATACTTATAGATTCATTGAAATATATATAATTAAAAATTTTAATAATTTTTTGTAATAGAATTTTTTGTATTTATTTCTTTATTTTATGATTGGTTTTTTCTCCCATTTATCACCACGTTGGGCTGGCTGAACTCTATAGGGTCTAAATTCCCCTGGAATTTTTGTAATAAGTGTGCCGTGGTGTTTGAACATTATCATATATTATTTTGTTTATAATACTGAAATTGTTGAATAAAGTCATTTTTTTTTTTTTTTTTTTTTTATTTTATTATAATTATTATACTTACTTTATTATTACTTTTTTACTTCCAAGTATAAATACTGACTTTTATCAGCACTATAATTATTTGTGTACTTTCTCCTGTTACTCCGGTTATTTTATTTTACTATTTAAAAAAAAAAAAAATTTTTTAATAAGTTTTTAAATATTGTTATATCACTCCATGTCCTATCACGGCACATGGTGTTATGTTTGTTTCTACTATAGTAACTTGTATATATACGGCTAATTGAAAACTTATTTGTTATTCTTTATCTCTTTTCGCATAATATAGTTTGATCATTAGGTGTTTATGTAAATCCATCTCTTTTTATACTATAGTCTTTTAATCCATTTTATAAAACTTATTCCAATAATATATGAGGATCTGTATTCATACTATTATCCATATAACATGGTACTATCATTTTAATATCCTCCTATTTTTATATTGGTACTTTGGACTTCTATTCTGTACGTATAGCTTGGTCCATCAAAATTTACATATCTATATGGTTCAATTTTATGATTCATTAATCCTTTATTTCTGATTGAAACTATATGGCATTCACTTGCTCCCGTATCAATTATTAAGTTGGTCCATTCAATAATTTCTCTTCCATATATAATTCTCCTTCTATCTTCATGTTTTCAGCATTTCTATGAAGTTTGATATTTCTTTATATTAACTAGTTTCCTTCTAAAGTTTTCCTAGGTAATTTAAGCTTGTTGACCCTTTAATTAACTTCCATTTCTAAGAATTAATGTTATCTGAATAATCATCTTCTTTATCTTCTGCTATTTCAGGTTTATCTTTAAATATACATTTAATAAAAAAAAAAAAAATTTTGGGAAATTTAAACTTATTTGTTTACTTGGTTCTATTATTTTTACTAATATCCTTACATTCTTTGTGAACTTCTATGTATGAATTTTTTTAGAGTATATATTCCATAGTTGGAAGTTAGTAAATGTGTATAGAGCTCTATATTCTATAGTCATATTTCTGTCTCCTGCTTTTTTCCCTTATTTCAATGGTTATGAACTTTAAAATGTAGTCCTAAGACTTCATTGAAGTTCTTATCTGTAATTGAGACACAATATTTTGAGTAACAAGTAATATTAATTTTTTATTATGACAAGTTTCCTTCTATAGTTCTTAAATGGCTATCTTTTAAATTTATTATTCTTCCGTCATGTAAACTTACGGTTAAAGTTGAATCTATTCCTTCTCTAAATAAGGATTTTAAACATTATTTGTATACCTGCTAAATAGACATATTGTATTTTTTCTCCTTATTTTTTACTAATACGCTTTTTTAATAATTCATCTACTGTATTTCTTGTTAAAGATTTAATTTATGTTTCCTTGATTTGTTCTAACATTATAAGCTTTTTTCATTTTATGATACTCTTTACTTGCGGATTCTTTCTCTTTTCCATATTTTTATCTAAAGCCTTTCCATTTTTCCTATTTTTAAAGTTCCCCCCTAAAGATAATTTTCTCATTTTCTTGAATTTTTTATTATCAAATGTTTACTTTTAATCCATAACCTTCTATCCTTCATATTCTTTTTTATCTGTATTATCTCTTTCTATTTCCTCAATTTCGTTATTCAGATTCTTATTCATTATCTTTTTCTGAATCTGATTCGCTTATCTATACTTCTTGATCTATATTTTTCAATATCTGATATTTCACTTAATTCACTTTCTATATCTAAATTTCTTTTTGCCAATATTTAACCTTTTTCTTTTTACAGTCAGGGCTTATATGTCCTATTTCTTCACAATTCCACTTACTTGGCTTTTAGCTTTTATAAGTCAATAGTCTTTGTTGCTTATTTGGATTGTCTTTCCTTTTATAATATCTTTTCTTCTAGACTTTATATATTTTTTTTCTAAAATTTCTACATTTTTTTAAATTTTGTTATTTTTGAATTTTCTCTAATATTTTTTCTTTCAGGATTACATCCACATTGTGTAGGTTTTTCCATATCTTCACAACATATCTTAGTTAATCTTCCTGATTTTTTCATTAATTGTCTTTGTTGACATATATATGCAAGTCTTTCAAATAAGAATTTTATTTTGATTTTTTTTTTTATTTTATAAAAGTATTTTCTTTAATGTATTTCTCAATTCTATTTTAAAATATATTCCCCATGTTCCTGGTAACTTATTATATTACATATCTTTATATACATCTTGATTTTCATTACTGTAAAATTGGGTATAATAATATTTCTTTAATTCACATGTATATTCTTTGAATTTTACCATATCACATATTGTTGATTTATTAATTTTTCCGACCATTTTCTTTTTCTCTTTATTGCTTCTCCATCAAAATTTTTTATCCATCTTCTCCTAAGAACCATCTGAGATATAGTTTCCTAATCTTTCTATACTCTTCTCATTATCTATTTTATTATTTCTGTTGAACATTTCTTCTTATAGTGCCTTTGTATCATTATTTATTCCATCCCACCAATTTCTACATTTCCTTTCAAGCGATGCTAACTAAAAAGTCTATTCTTCTCCCATGTATCATCTTTGTTATATTATAAAAAGAATAATATCATTGAGTTTGCCCAAATTTCTAAGGCTTTTTTAATATCTATTTTACAATCTAAGTCTAATTTTGCTCCTCCATGATTGACAGGTTTATCATAATTATCATTTAGTTCCAATCTATTTCTGTATTTGTTTCCTTTTGGTGGTTGTCTATCTCTTATTGTTTCATAATATTGTCTATATGATTTAATGTATATAGGTGCATAACTTTCATCTGGATCCAATATTTCTTGTTTATTAGAGGATTCTGCTTTATTTGGTCCTCCTCCAGTGTTCATTAGGACTTGATATTCATCTATATTTTCTAGATTTAATTGATCAAAATTTTCTATAAGTAAATCTAATTCTTCATTCATCTTCTTCTATATTATCCTGATTTTCTTTAATCTCTAATTTTCCTATTGCTTTTTCCTATTGCTTTTTCTTTAGATTTTTCCATTTTTTCCTCTTCTTCTATTATTTTTGGTAAAATCTTTTTCCTAAATTCATCATCCATACTACCTGCTTCTATTCTTATATTTTCTTGTTCAGTATATTTTTTCCCTATTCTAGTCATTTCTTTTTCTATTAGTTTTTTGTCTATTGTTTTTTCTTTTCCTTTACTATTTTCTTTTATTTTTCTTACTTCAATTTTTAGAATATTAATATCATTTCTTACTTCTTTTATTTCATTATTTATGTTTTGAACATCATCTATTAATATTTTTATTAGTGTTTTTAATTCTTCTATATACTCACCAATCGACATTTATCTTTTCTTTGATTGACATAAGTAATATGTTCTACATTCAGTATCTTTACAATCTTTTATTACTTTATCACATCTTTGCTTTACATAATTATTATTTGTTAATTCCTTCATTTTTTCGTAATAACTTGCTCTTATTTTATACATTTCTTGTTTTAATTTTAATATTTGTTTTTGTTGTGAGTTTGTTATATTTCTAGGTTTTAAAAGTTCATCTTGTATTTGTAGATTTATTTCTCTTATTCTTACTAATTTTTTATCTAAGATTTCTTTTATTTTCATTAATTCCATTAACAGTTTTTACAAATCATTTGATTCATATTTTTCTTTATAATATAAATTGATTTCTTCTTTCTCAAAAGTTTCTATTATTTTTTCATATATAAATCTTTCTCTTATTGATTCTATAATTAGTTTATGTAATATTTGTGCTTTAATTTCCATAGGTAATTCTCTAATTATTCCTAATGTTATTATTTTTAACTTATTGGGTATAGGTTTTAAAAATATATAACTTCCTCTTTCTGTTTCTAATGTGTAATAATTTTCTATTTTTATAATTTTATTACTCATAATCTTTGCAATATAACATCATTTCTTCTTTTTCTAGTTCAATAATAATTTTTTCATATATATATTCATCTTTCAATGTTCCTATTATAAGGTTATCTATAATTTGTTATTATTTTTTCATATATAAATCTTTCTCTTATTGATTCTATAATTAGTTTATGTAATATTTGTGCTTTAATTTCCATAGGTAATTCTCTAATTATTCTTAGTGTTATTATTTTTAACTTATTGGGTATAGGTTCTAAAAATATATAACTTCCTTTTTCTGTTTTTAATGTGTAATAATTTTCTATTTTTATAATTTTATTACTCATAATCTTTGCAATATAACATCATTTCTTCTTTTTTAGCTTTCAATAATAATTTTTTCATATGTTTATTTCATCTTTCAATGTTCTATTAAAAAGGTTATCTTTAATTTGTTATTTTCGTTATAATATAAAAATTGATTCTTCTTTCTCAAAAGTTTCTATTTATTTTTTCATATATAAATCTTTCTCCTTTATTGATTTTATAATTGTTTTATGTAATATTTGTGCTTTAATTTCCACTAGGTCATTCTCTAATTATTCCTAATGTTATTATTTTTAACTTATTGGGTATAGGTTCTAAAAATATATAACTTCCTTTTTCTGTTTCTAATGTGTAATAATTATCTATTTTTATAATTTTATTACTCATAATCTTTGCAATATAACATCATTTCTTCTTTTTCAAGTTCCATAATAATTTTTTCATATATATATTCATCTTTTAATGTTCCTATTATAAGGTTATCTATAATTTGTTCTTTTATTTCTTGAGGTAAATCTTTAATTATTATTAACGTTATTGTTTTTATTTTCTTAGGAATATGTTCTAAAAATATATTACTTTTACTATCTTCTATTTTGTAATACCAATCTGTTTTTGTAATTGTAATGTCCATGATCTCTATGGCTCTAATACCATCTTCAGGGGGCTACTTAGAGCGAACAAAAATCAAATAATACTTAAAATCTAAAATCTAATTAATCTTTAAATAGTCGTATATTCTATGTATTCTTTTAATTTATCAAATTCTAATCTATTATTAGTTATAGATATATAAAATCTCAAAGTTAAATTAAACTTATTTTCTTATATTCTTGTGATAATCTATTTGTAATAGGTTTCCTCATTTATAGGCTTTTAATTAAATCTTCAAAGTCTAATAATGTTTGAGAATTCATAATATCAAGATCTGTTATTATATCTATATTTGATTCAAGAGGTATATTATACTTTGAAATATTCTTTTTCCTTTTCTCTAATTTATCTATTATATCTTGTATATCTTTTATAATTATAGATCTAATAATTCCTCTGGCAAAATTTTCTATTAAATTTTCTTTAAAACATTTTAATATTTCTTGAGCAGCATATAATTGTTCTTGATATCCTATTTTATCGATTTCATTTTCAAATTCAATTTCTTTTTTATTTTTTACAATCGTCTTAATTTTATATGGACCTCTTTTAGATCTAGGCCTTTTCATCTTATTATTAGTCATAGTTTTGGTTAGTTTTTTGAAAAGAAATTATTGTTTTAAGATTAAAATAAATCTTTTAGGACTAAATTGTTACTTTCTTTATATTATGATTACTTTGGTTGTAAATCTTATATTTAGGGGTATTTTTGGTAGTTTACTACCTTTGAATAGTCAAAGGGTATTTTGGAAAGGGTAGTGTTGAATTTGGGGTATTTTCAATAATTTCCCCTAGAATGGGGTGGCCGTGACCCCCCAACTTTGCTCCTTTTTATTTTTTTTACCACCACTAAATTTTCTATGTTTTTGTTTCAATTTTCGAAGTCATTATGGGATGTGATTAGAAATTGAAATATTGCATTCTTAATACTATTTCGAAGTGTTCATGGTCTAGTTTTCTACGTCGTTAATGGCGTACGAAACGATCAGTTGTAGCCAATGTTACGACTTGTCAAAGTAGACCGTTCAAAATTAGTATTTTTAAAATTTCGATAATATGCTAACTTTAAACATTTTCAGACGATCGTACGCTAATCGAATATACAAATTGCTTATGTCATCTCAAAACTTATTTTGAGAACTACATTATAGGCATATCGAATAGCCCAAACAAATATCAAAAATAGTTAAATATGTTTTAAACGTGAATCTTAAAGAAATGCGTCTAACTCGCATTTTCTTTAAAAAAGTTTAATTATTTCATTAAACATTTATTATTTTTGCGCCATATATTTCACAATATAATTTTCATCATTTTACTAGGAATTTTTATATGAAATATGACATAAAAAATTTCGAAATTTTACATCCAAAAAAGTCATATCCCATATAAATTTTCGGATGCAAAATTACATGGGATGTGATTTTTTGAGATGTGAATTTTCTATTGTAAAATCTCTCCCAACTTATTTGCAAGTTCGATTGTGCCCCCTAACTTTAAACTTCTGAGTCCGCCCCTAATAGCTAGTACTATAATTTTCAGATTTGGTTGCTATCTCCACTGCGAGTTCAAAACTCTTACGCGGATATCCTACATAGCAATAAACGTGATAAAATAGAGCTGTCAAGACTACCAAATCTATTTTTTTAGCAAAGTGTGTGTGGATCAGTGATACGGTTATGTAATGTAAGTATTATGCCCTAGGTCCAATCAACTTTGAACATAAGCACTTTTAATGTATATATAACAGATGCATATTTATGGCAAGATCTATTATTTAATTCAATTAATATTCTAATTAATTAAATAATAGAATCCGTAGATTCAAGTCTTGATGATTTATTAATCACAAGAAGTTGTGATTGTGAGATACAAATTACATATGACTGAATCTTAAATCGTCCGTGGTCGTATGTAATAACAGGATATGGATATCGTTATTACGGATAGACCATCACGTGTGTCATTTCTTACTTATGAAGTAAGTAGTTGATCTTACAAACTAAAGTATGGAGACACTTGAATGAACACGTGAATGTTTTGTTATATAACAAAACATTGGAGACCCGCTGAGAGATTCCACATGGAAAACTATCTGAGTGTCAGTGGTTAATCTCTAACGTTCGGTAGTGGATTGGTCCTTTGACTTGAGGTCATCATAGTACCTTATGTGAGGACAGTCATGCTTTGGTGATGTCGGATGTTGCTCTGTCAAGGGTCGCTAATACGGCATCGTTCGGGTATATCAAGAATCATATGAAGGTTGTGAATGATCAATAGAGGATTCGTCACTCTTAGATAGTAATAGATTATGATCTACATTTCATCCAGTTAAGTTGATAATGAAATCCTTGGCCAAGGTGAACTCATAAGTCGGAAAAGAGTTTTCGACTTACATTGACTTAACAGTAGGATAAAAGATATGATCGATAATTGAGATTGACACACGTCCATATCTCGTAATTGATCGAATCATATTGACGAATGGATTATAATTTCACGGTAAATGAACAAGTTTGGTTTTGTCATGCCACGTGACATTTCCCGTCACATGTATTGCCCTGACACATTGCTAGGTGTCAATCTGGGACGACGAATGTGAATTGATAATAAATTAAAAGGGATATTTTAATTTATCAATTTTGATTAGATCAAAGTAATAATTCACGTCGTTAGACATCGTGATCGGGAACCTAATGGGTCACACACAAAAGAGAACCAGAAGAATGATATTTACCAATCAATTAATTGACAAGTGTTGTATGATTAATTAATTGAGTTGCTTATTAATATGCCCGAATCAATTAATTGGATTAATTAATTTATGGACCGGATTTAATTAATTTGATTAATTAAATGTTGGACCGGGTTAAGTTAAGAGATGGGTCAAGCCCATTTGGACTTGTATTAATATGCTGTTAGGGTTTTGAAAAACAGAAGAGGATTATTCATTATTCTTGCTAGCACGAGAAAAGAAAACTCTAGCCGTCATTCTTGTTCTCTGTGTGGATCACCATTGGAGGTTGGACAATTGGACAGCTTGGATTGTAGATCGTGATCATTGAAGTTCGTGAATCAGCAAAAGAGTTTGCAGAATTCATCAAAGGTATTATTTCTATCACGGTTTCTATCTAAACATAAAGCAGATTCTTGTTTGGGAATCGAAATTGCTTTACTTCCGCTGCGCATGATTAAGTAAGTACCCAACAGTGGTATCAGAGCCTACTTTGTGTTTGTTAGAAATTGTTTTTGCATGTTTGAACAATCAAAAATTGATTGTTTAATTTTTCTTGTATCTAGCAATTTACAAAATTGATTTTACATTAAAAAAATCTGTTTTTGAAAAGGAAATAATTTTGTTAAATTTTGGATCTGAAAAAAAAAAACATGGGCGGCCGGACCCGGCGGCGACACCACCGGGCCATGGCGGCAGGAGCGGCCCCACGACCAGGAAGCAGCGGCGACCGTCGCTGCTGCTGCAGCGGCGCTCACATTCGCTGCGAATTGCAGCGGTGAGCGCCGCTGCTGGAAACGCAGCAGCGCACGGCGCTGCTGCTGGTTATTGCAACTGCGTCGTGCGCTGCAGCAATACCCGGTGGTGCGACGCTGTTGCACCACCGTTATTCCTATAGCTGGTCGTCGCAAAAGAGGGGGGCGATTTCTAGGTTTTCTGCGCGGGAGAGAAGAAGTGGAGGCGGGGGCCTCTCTTGCAATTTACGAAGGGTAAAACTTGCAATTTTAAAAGGGGGACCTGTTCTGAAATTTTCGAAATTGAAAGGCCCTTATTATAATTTTAAACTTGGGTCAGATTTGCAATTTTCAAAATGATTTTGAATTTAAATATTAAAATGGTTTTTAATTTTATTTTAAATGGGTTTTGACCCATATTATCAATGATGACCCGTTTAAAATTTTATTTAAAATTGACGACTTTTTATATTTTCGTTAAAATTGGATTTTAACTTAAATATTAAACTTTTGACCCTAAATTGAATGTTATTTTTGTTAGGAGTTTTATCATAAATTAAAATGTTAATTCAATTAAATTAGAGTTGGACTCTAATCTAATATTTAATTAAAATTTGATTTTAATTAAATTATATCACCCTAATATATTCTTGAAATTAGAGTTGGACTCTAATTTGACATTTTAATTGAAATTTGATTTTAATTAAATTGTCTCGCCCTAAAAATTTTCTTAGAATAAGAGTTGGACTCTAATTTTGTATTTAATTAAAATTTGATTTTAATTAAATAAGTTCGCCCTAATATCTTCGAATTGGAGTTTGACTCTAATTTTGTATTTATTTAAAATTTGATTTTAAATTAAATTTAATCGCCTTAAGTTTTGAAATTAGAGTTGGACTCTTATTTGATATTTAATTAGAATTCGATTTTAATTAAATTATCTTATTTTAAAACTTTGAAATTAGAGTTGGACACTAATTTTATATTTAATTAAAATTTGATTTTAATTAAAATAGTTCCGCCCTATAATAGTGGAATTAGAATGAGATTCTAATTTGGTATATAAAATTAAAATTTGATTTTAATTAAATATACCCGCTAATTAAATTAATTGATTAATTTGATTAATTAATTATTCCGATCCATTTGTCTAAATTAGTTTAGACGACTTTAATTGCTAGAAACTTGAAACATGTTTGCATATAATATTAGATATTATATATGAATGTATTTATATGATGAATGTTCTACTAGTGGATGATTATGGACTCGACCATGTGGATGTGTTGAATGGTTAGTTTTATTCTTGTTGTTATTATGGGCCTGCGAGCTCTAATTTATTTTGGACATGCGAGTCCGTTATTATTTTGGGCCTGCGCGTCCAATATTATTTAGGCTTGTGTGCCAACTAGTATAGGATACAAGTTACAGCTGAACTAATTGAAGATACAAGAAGAGGAGGAAACCATAGAGATGGAGCATTGTATGATTCAATGTTATACCCCCTAGGAGCTGACCAACTAGTCTTCCTTATGGCTCGGGAAGACTAGATAGTATAAGTCCATAATCGTCCACACTATTATATATATGTTTATTTGCATGCTAGATGTATAAGAAGATATATATAATTATTACGATGAGACCTTTGCATGCAAAATCCCTCGTTGAAAATATTAAGTCATTTTCTTATTCGCCTTCCATCATTATAGTGAAAAACTAGAATCCTAAATCGATCTCAGCTTGTTGAGTACACTCAAGGCTGGTCTATTATGGATATGTTTGGCACTATGAAATATTAGATATTTCTGAATGATGGGTGTGACTTAACTAAAATTTATCTTTTGTTGAGTACACTCAAGGAGATGAATTTTAGAGCCATATTAAAATATTAAGTCATATTTATATTCGCTTTCCATCATTATAGTGAAAAACGAGAGTCCTAAATCGATCTGAGCTTGTTGAGTACACTCAAGGCTGGTCTATTAGGGATATGTTTGACATTATGAAATATTAGATATTTCTGAATGATGGGTTTGACTTAACTAAAACTTATCTTTTGTTGAGTACACTCAAGGAGATAAATTTTAGAGGCATGTCAAGCTAACACATACGATGTGTGAAGACAAAGAGTTGTCAGTTTAATGATCTGGGAGTTGTACGGAGATACAATTGATAATAGTATCTACCTAAATGTTTTATTAAGGCTTGTTGAGTACACTCAAGGCTTGGATATAACAAATGGGATCTCAGCCCACTGGGAATCAAGTATGGATTCCATAAATTTATGTGAGAGGGTCATAAATTTGAGTTAAACAGTGGGAGCGAAATTAATTTAATAAAAGACCATGTTAAATTAATCGATGCATTTTGTATATTATTCTTTTACTTTTCGTCATTTGCATTTATTGAATCTTGAGTAACCATATGTATTTGAGCGGCATACTATATGCCAACAACCAAACCAAATTTTCTTGATTGGCACCGCAATCTGAGAATTGTTCTCATGCATGATAATTGATTATGTCCTTGAGTAGCCCTTTCCAGAGACACTCGTTGATGACTCAATAAAGGAAGAGGTGGCTGCTATAATAAACACAGTGATGACAATAGCACTGCAACATATATGATGTTTGCGACTATGTCACCTGAGTTACAAAAGCAACATAAGTGTATAGATGCAAACACGTGATTTTCCATCTCAAAGTGTTGAATGATGAACAATCACGTGTGGAAAGATATGAGATTTCCTAGCAACTATACTAGTGCATAATGGCAGAAGAGTCTCCGGCCAGTTCTGGTGTGCTGAAGACGTTGACTACTTTGAGAAGTTGTCTCAATTGAGTTCAATCATGAACAATGAACTAAGTATGACTTTGTTCTACAATCGTTGCCAGTAGGATATTCGTGACTAATTATGAATTTAACATGGATAAATTCGAATGCACACTTATTGAGTTGTTGAACATGCTTAAGACTGTTAAGCCCAATATCTATGTTTGTAGTGGGCAAATCTTAGTCATAGATTCCTGTAGGGAAGTCTAAAGGATGTTTTAGGAAAACAACCAAGATGACTAAGACAGTTAAAGCAAACAAGGACAATACTAAATCTAATGACCATTATTATCATTTTGGAATGATATGTCATTGGAAAAGAAATTGCAAGGCTTATATCTACTTCATTAGTTTCGTGGGTATTTGATACCAGATATGAATTTCATATTTGTATAAATATGCAGAAACTAAACAGAAGTAGATCACTGTAAAAAGGGGAAGAAGTTGACATGTACGTTGAATATGAGCAAATGTTGCTGCGTTGCCTATAGGAGCAACTTCTTACCTTTGCCTTTAGGCTTAATATTAGAATTAGAGAAATATTATTTTGTTCTTGCCATTACCAAGAGCATTAAATAAATTTCATGTTTGGACATGAATTATTTTAATGTTAAGGACAATTGTTGTTCATTTTATCTTGATAAAATCTTAATGGTCATGGCAAATTACAAAATGACATTTATATTCTAAACATTGAGTATTCTATAATGAGTATAGATACCAAGATGCATAAAAATGATAATTTGAATAACACCTATATCTGGCATTGCAGATTTGGACATATAAATGAAAATGCAATTCCAAACTTGCATGGAGATGTACATTTGGATCAAATGATTTTGAATCATTTGACAAATGCAAAATATGTCTGTTAGGCATAATAACCATATCTCTTTTTACTTGAAAAGGAGAAAGATCTGCATCATTACTGAGTCTAATACATAGTGATGTATGTGGACACATATCAATCAATGCTAGATAAAGTTTCTCTTATCTCATCACATTTACTAGACGGCTATTTCAGAAATGGTCAGGTATATTTGATGAAATTCAAGTATGAAATTTTTGAAATGTTCAAGGGATTCAAACTAGAAATTGAAAAACAAATAGGTAAATAAATCCTCACACTAAGATTTGATCGATGTGGAGAATATCTAAAATGTAGAATTTTAGATTATCTAAAAGAGAATGTGATTCTCCCACAGTGGATTCCTTTACATGCATTGCAACATAATGGTGTATTTGCAATGAGGAATCATGTACTATTAGATATAGTGCAATAAGGACAAGCCATGCAAATGCTTCAAAATCGTTTTGAGATCATGCACTGATTGCCACATGTCACGCACTAATCGTGTCACATCTAAATCGGTTAACAAAACTCCATACAAGTTGTGGAAAGACAGAATGCCCCATTTTTCTCATATGAAAGATTGGGGTTGTGACGCTTATGTGAAGCGCACTGAATCGGATAAGTTTGAAACTAAATTCGATAAATATATATATTTGTGGGATATTCAAGAGACAATTGGATCTCAATTCTATAATCTCATTGAGAAGAAGGAGTTCATCTCAAGACATGTCATACTCCTAGAGAAAATGTTTGTTCTAGGAGAGGACAGTGGGAGTAGAGTAAATCTTGAAAGAGTTCAAGGATTCACGGATATAGTTAACCAAGTAGATAACCTGAGTCTGATCCCAAAGTGTTGATGGACATACTCTTGATCAGGAAGTGGAGACTCCTGAGGATACGACAGCTCCATGTAAATCTTGTAGGATCATTCGACCTTCTGGAAGGTAAGAATCCATGATTACTAATCTAGCATTACTAATCGAGGATGATGAACCTACTAATTATGCATAAGCAAAGTCAAGTGTTGACTCGCTGACATGACATAAGGCTATGATATCCGATATGAACTTAATGTTGCCAAGTTTTGGACCTTGGTCAACCCGCCTAATGGATTATAACCCATAGGTTGTAAATGAGTTTACAAGAAAAGTTCAATATGGATTAAAATAAGCCTTTTGGAGCTGAAATATTCGATTTGATATAAAAGTCAAAATGTTTGATTTTATCAAAAATGAATTGTGTGTTTAAAAGAAGATAGTGGGAGCATTGTCGCATTCCTAATATTATATGTATGAAACATATTAATAGGAAACGACGTCTTTATATTTCAATTGTTGAAATTATGGTTGTTAAATAATTTCTTCATAATAGATATGTGAGAAATAGCTTGATCTATAGAGATAGATCTATAAGATTGCTTAACTCATCCAGATCTATATAGATAAAATCTTAAGAAGATTTTATATGGAGAAAATGAACTGGGAGTTCATGGATACATTGATGCTAACTTCTAGTCGAACTAGAATGATAGCATATTTCAATTAGGACATTGGTTTACTTTTAAGGGATATGTTGGAAAGGTTCCAAATTGAAAATAACCGTTGATTCAATAATAGAAGCCTTATACAACAATGCTTTAGAAAGCAACAAAAGTTGTGGTCTGGATCAGAAAGTTCATTAATGAACTTGGAATAGCTCCTAACATTGTTGATCACATGTTTCTGCTTGTGATAACAATAGAGTTATCGTGTAAACGAAGGAACTAAGGTCTCATCGATGATCCAAACATGTGTTAAGGCAGTATTATCTCATTGGAAAGATAATATAATGAAATGACGTAAAGATAGAACGAATTCCCACGAGTTATTAAATTGCAGATCCATCGACAAAGAGTTGTCGCAGTATAAACATGATTGTCATGTAGACTCTTATGGTATAAGATACATAAGGGATTGGATCTAGTGCAAATGGGAGTTTGTAAGTATTATGCCCTAGGTCCAATCAACTTTGAACATAAGCACTTTTAATGTATATATAACAGATGCATATTTATGGCAAGATCTATTATTTAATTCAATTAATATTCTAATTAATTAAATAATAGAATCCGTAGATTCAAGTCTTGATGATTTATTAATCACAAGGAGTTGTGATTGTGAGATACAAATTACATATGACTGAATCTTAAATCGTCCGTGGTCGTATGTAATAACAGGATATGGATATCGTTATTACGGATAGACCATCACGTGTGTCATTTCTTACTTATGAAGTAAGTAGTTGATCTTACAAACTAAAGTGTGGAGACACTTGAATGAACACGTGAATGTTTTGTTATAGAACAAAACATTGGAGACCCGCTGAGAGATTCCACATGGAAAACTATCTGAGTGTCAGTGGTTAATCTCTAACGTTCGGTAGTGGATTGGTCCTTTGACTTGAGGTCATCATAGTACCTTATGTGAGGACAGTCATGCTTTGGTGATGTCGGATGTTGCTCTGTCAAGGGTCACTAATACGGCATCGTTCGGGTATGTCAAGAATCATATGAAGGTTGTGAATGATCAATAGAGGATTCGTCACTCTTAGATAGTAATAGATTATGATCTACATTTCATCCAGTTAAGTTGATAATGAAATCATTGGCCAATGTGAACTCATAAGTCGGAAAAGAGTTTTCGACTTACATTGACTTAACAGTAGAATAAAAGATATGATCGATAATTGGGGTTAATACCCTAAATAGTCACTGAAATTTGTCAAAAGTTCCCATGAGATCACTGAACTTTAAAACTTCCTTAATTAATCACTGAACTTTTCATAAAGTTCTCAGGAGGTCACCGAACTTTAAAACTACCATAAATAGTCACTGAACTTTTCCAAAACTTCCCTAAATAGTCACCCAACTTTGCAAAAAGTTCCTATGGGTCACTGAATCATTGATGTATGAGTCCCAATTTGCAAAATTCGGTGACCTCCTAGGAAGTTTTAGCAAAGTTCAATGACTATTTATGGTAGTTTTGAAGTTCAGTGACCTCCTAGGAACTTTTTGCGAAGTTCATTGACTAATTATGGAAGTTTTGAAGTTCAGTGACCTCCTGGTAACTTTTGACAAAGTTTAGTGACTATTTAGGGTATTAACTCCGATAATTGAGATTGACACACGTCCATATCTCGTAATTGATCGGATCATATTGACGAAGGGATTATAGTTTCACGGTAAATGAACAAGTTTGGTTTTGTCATGCCACGTGACATTTCCCGTCACATGTATTGCCCTGACACATTGCTAGGTGTCAATCTGGGACGACGAATGTGAATTGATAATAAATTAAAAGGGATATTTTAATTTATCAATTTTGATTAGATCAAAGTAATAATTCACGTCGTTAGACATCGTGATCGGGAACCTAATGGGTCACACACAAAAGAGAACCAGAAGAATAATATTTACCAATCAATTAATTGACAAGTGTTGTATGATTAATTAATTGAGTTGCTTATTAATATGCCCGAATCAATTAATTGGATTAATTAATTTATGGACCGGATTTAATTAATTTGATTAATTAAATGTTGGACCGGGTTAAGTTAAGAGATGGGTCAAGCCCATTTGGACTTGTATTAATATGCTGTTAGGGTTTTGAAAAACAGAAGAGGATTATTCATTATTCTTGCTAGCACGAGAAAAGAAAACTCTAGCCGTCATTCTTGTTCTCTGTGTGGATCACCATTGGAGGTTGGACAATTGGACAGCTTGGATTGTAGATCGTGATCATTGAAGTTCGTGAATCAGCAAAAGAGTTTGCAGAATTGATCAAAGGTATTATTTCTATCACAGTTTCTATCTAAACATAAAGCAGATCCTTGTTTGGGAATCGAAATTGCTTTACTTCCGCTGCGCATGATTAAGTAGGTTCCCAACATGTAAGACCTCGACCTCTACCGCAAAATTGGCTTGATATTAGACCGTTCTGACATTTTATCAATATACAAAACAAAGACGAGATGCTAAGTAAAAATGAACCAATCCCTTTATAGGTGAGATTTGCAGTAGAAGAGTGAGAATGGCTTTGGGGTTGCTTGGAAGGACCTTATTCGAAAGTTGATCTTTCACAAGAAAAGAGTTTGAATGAAATTTAACAAAAACGAGAAGATTATCACTATTTAATTGACATATGTATTATTAGTTAATGTTTCTAAAGAAAGGTTATTTGCTGGTCATAAACCATCCAATATCCCTTTCCAACTCGAGATTATGATTGTGTTATGTGTTCCTATCAAATTAATATAGATGATGAAAATGCAGCACCGCCATTTACAGAAAATTCTAGAGAAATTGAGAATGGCAGCCAAGTCTAGAAGGAACCATTTTGATAAAATTTTCACCACCAACCTAGATGAATCCGGGAACTTCATTTTTGCCGACATCTGCAGAAAATTCTGGAGGCTAACATTACCTGCTGGAACTAGAGTTTACCACCATAATTGAAAAATCTAGAAACTAAAGCCACCGACTTCAGCACCTATATACATGTATGAATGTTTGCTTCATGTGTGTGAGAGAGAGAAACATATATAGAGAGAGAGTCTGTGTGTGAAAGAGTGAGCAGAGATAGAGTGGAGAGAATTAGAGATAGTGCTATCAATATAAAATTAGAGAGGTGTAGTGCTAGTGGGGTGTGTTTTCAAAATTATAAAAGTGATTTTTATCGATAAAATTATTCACGTTTGCGGTTTAAACTCTACAGATGACTCTCTGCCACTCCTTTTAACAATTTAAACCACCCCTTGGGGATGGCTCCGCCACTGGTCAACCAACAACAAAACTGCCATTTAGGATTCAAAAACCAACCTTCCCCTTTGAATGCTCAAAAAAACGTCAAAAAATTATTTTGCCTCTATTCTACTACCGGATTACTCAGTCAAACCCTCCACTAATTCATAAAGATCAGCCAGCGGTCCTCGTAAAGATCACACAATTTTGCACTTCCCATGTTGGTGGATTTGAATTTGAAAACATACTTGAACGACGCGTGGTATAACGTCGTTGATGACGGAGTGAATCTCATAATTTGTTTCACGACATTTTCACTCGTCGAAGGTTAGGTTAGGTCCACCCCCTTCTAAATTGTTTTCTGCTATTATTTTCATTATTAATAAAACACGCCATCAGCAAAACTAGAAAAGAAGAATACATATACATCTGTAAAGAAAAGAAGAAACAAACAATCAATAAACATTTGCTGCGAGGCCAATTACAATTGGTGTACGTGTTTTCGAACACCTATAGGAGCAACGGCAACTAGTTAGACACTTCAACATGATCAGAGCCCGTTAACCTCTATCGAGCAATTCCATCCAATTAAAATTAAAAAAAAAAAAAAAAATTTGAGCACACAAATTTCAAGAATGGTATACTCAAACGAGCCATTATCTCGCAGGGACATGTTAAAGGATAAAATTTCATATCAAATAAAGATGAAAACATAAATTAATTTATAAAAGTTTGGATTACTTCTCTTAATAAGGTTGATCTATTAAGATGGAACCTCAAATCTTAACGACGACGACGACTACTAAGTTTATACACATTATTTCTTAGTCTCCAAATACGGGAGAAATGCATTAATAAAGACACAATAATCTAAAACATCGTCTAATCTCCTACTATCCTTGAACCGTTCTTCTGACATCCTCGAAGCTCCAGTCTCTTCTCATCCCACTGCTCCTGGCCAGCCTCGGCGTGGCAACCCCAGTGTCAAAAGGCGTGTGCCCCCTGCCATTCGTGGCAATGTTTGTAGGACCGAGTTTGGACCCACTTCTTATTTTCTCATAACTGGAGCTTGGTTCGAAATTCCCTGACCAGGTTCTGTCTACCCTCCCCAAACACAGGCTGAAATTTGGTTTCTCCAAATTGAATCTATTACTATGTTCTTTATTCATGTCTGTTATTTGGCAGTTAAGACTTTTGGTGTAATTTTTGAAGACAAGAATTGGGTTGAAGCTTCAAAAGTTCTCCAATAGATGGTTGAAAACTATAGGCAAATGGGAATTGTTGGAGCAACTTTTTGTTCCTTAATATTAGCCTTTATTTGTACAAATCCGATGTCGAAGGTCGGCCATTAAGTTTGGTAGGTTCTTAATTATATGGATCAAATGAAAACTAGTCAATTAAGGAAATATTTTATTGGTGAAGATGATTACTATTTATTAATTCTTTCTTGGAAATAAACTGAAAAATTGGTAGATAAAAAGTGCTACAAGTTCGAACAACATTGTAGGATCAGAATTTAATTTATTTCATCTGAAAATTAATTGATATCCAACATGGGAAGAAGAAACATTTTATGATATTTGACCGAGCAACTTAATGAATGTGGTTAAAATTGTTACTCCCAAAAAATCCATAGGTACCAATAGAGAAATCATGCAGTGAACATAATTAACTTTACAAATAAAAAAGTTGCTTAAAAGTATAACAAACAGGTGGGTCATATGAATAATTAATTCATTGGTAAACAAATTTTATACATGGAAAAGATGTCGCTAGTTTCTCCTTCACTATCATGTGCATGTGAAGTCTAGATTCCCATTTCCCAAGATTATATGGTGTGTCCAATTCTTTGTAAACAAATAATCTTGCTTATAAATAAATAATAATAATAGGTCCGAAGCTCCACAGCTAATGACGGCCCACGTGCAAAGATTGAACTCACAAGGAAGATCTTATTCAAATGATTGATGTGACATTTGTAAAAAGTGTATTTATGTCCTACCTTGTCAATTTAAGAACATCAAATGCTTTGAAAAGCTAGGAATGTCAACTTGATGGCTAGGACTTGATGCTTCGGCTGAGAATATGAGGTCACGTGTAATTTGATCCAACTGTCACCATTTCATTTGTAACACTATAAATACCATCATCATGTACCAATTGAAGACTAATGCAACTCTAAATACTTGAAGCAACACATTTTACTCTCTCGTACAGTTATATAACAATTACAAATATTGTTCTTATCGATTGATTATTATACAATCGTGTCCCGAAAACCTTGCCGAAAGTCGAATGGAAACGTCCAATATCGTTGAGCTCCTCCCAAGTTCAAATATTGGAGTGATCTTGACCATTGATCTGCATTAACGTGTTGGACCTAGTTCACGTATGCACGAGTTGGCCAGACATCTGTAGTTCGTTTTTTTGAAGTTAACAAATAATAATAATAATATTAGAGGGCTGAATGCATTTGAATTTTTTTTAGAAAGGACCTAGACACTTGTGGTCAAGTTACTCTAACTTAATACAAATTGCTTGGAATGATAGGTCAATCTACATTGTAACTCGAATTTGGACAATCAAAATTCAAGTTTACACCTCCACTTAAGAATGTGTCACGTTGGAAAACATTAAAATAAAATAAAAAATAAGTAAACATCTTGTACATTGCAATTGAATAGTGTCTAATATGGTCATAATTATTATAATTCGAGGATTAGAATTCTGAGAAGAATATTCCCTGATATAAGACGGGAGTCCTCGGGTTTGAAGTTGTCCTCGAGATGCCTCGAGGGCTTGCATCATACTTTTTATGATGTTTGGTAATGACCATCCTTGAGGGTAAGTTCTCGGGATATTTTGACTTCAAAAGATGTGGCGTCATTGAGCACTTTCCTTTACTAAACTCAAAGATCTTCATGCTTAAACACAAATGGATCCTACACTCCAGGAGTCTAAACCTATCCAAAATCTCAATCTAAGACTCATATATCTAGGAGGACTCTATCTCAATAAATGTTATAATTTTATCATAATAAGACCCGTAATTGTAGTGCAAACCCAGCACCCATCTCAGAAAGGACTCTTAAGGACAAGAATATTCAACTAATCCAATCCTACTTTGAGTCTACTACCTACATCTATGAATACAAAGATTTTATTCATTATCGAGATATGCTTTTACATAATTTTCAGCATATAGTCTTTCACATAAATTATCTCTCTAACTTAAGCATCGAAGGAGCGACGAAGACATACATCGATGCCTTTGTTTCAGGTATTGGAAGATTTTGTTCGTACTCATTCTCAATCCTCAAGCTCGAAAATCAATAGGTAAGATTTTTGGAAACATCATTGGTGTTGTTTGTGGGAAACACTACCAAAAGCCATGATTAATACGCTTTCAGGTTTTCCTCTGATAAGTTCATCCACTCCAAACCCATCTCCTATTGTAAGTTCCCCAATTTACCAAGAAGAATCATCAGAAATACCAGCTCCCCAACCAGCAGTGATTGTCGCAGGAGCATTCAAAGAACTCTATCAATAAGTTGGCACGCTGACTCAATAGCTAAGTCAAAGAAATTATCATCCGGCATCGGCACCACCGGGAGGTTTCATGGCTGATGCTCGAGCTCGAGTTACTCGTGACACCCATGATAATGGTGGATCTAGGACCTTGGACGTATCTCTGTGGCCTCAACCTTGAGATTGGTTAATATGGACTCAAGTGAACTCACTCGGATCATACAGAATGGGATTACAGCTAGTTTACTGTAGAATACCTAGGGTACAATAGGATTTACCCCTAACACTCTATTTACACCGAATGAACTATCATATCCACTTCTAGACATAATCAAGTTTCCCTACATAAAAGAATACGATAGCAATCACCTCAACGTATATACGGATGTCATGAACTTACAGGTCATGCCAGACCTAGTGATGTGTAAAGTCTTCCCTCAAACTTTGACTAATTCCACCAAGGATTGGTTTGCCACACTATAGCCCAATTCTATAGCCTCTTTCTCGGATCCATCCAATAAATTCTCTATTTTCTTCCCAAGTAGTAAAAGCATTAAGAACACCACCGCATCCCTCAAGCAACTCTACTAAGGGCCGAATGAGACCCTGTGGAACTTTATAACAAGGTTCAATAAAGAAAGACTATAGGCACCCGACCTACATATTACAACAGTTGTCTCGGCTTTAACATGTGTAATAAGGAGTAAAGCCTTCAAGATGTCTCTACCACGCCAAAATCAGTAACTGGGCTCCTCACCCCGAGGAGAAAAATACATTGACATGGAAAAAACAATGAAAACTAGTCTGACCCATGAGAAGCCTGAATATGAAAGGCCACGTGAGTCAAATCCATGATAATATCATGCTCGGGATAAGCAGAGATAGGAAAAACCACCTACACCATTTACTCATCCAAATACCTCTAGGATTAACATACTGATGAAGATCAAGGATATGAATGAGCTTAAGTGGCCTCCAAGGTTACGATCTCCCTTGAAACCAAAAATAAAAGCAAGTATTGTGAATACCACCGGGATTATGGGAATACCACGAATTATTGTGTTGACCTTTGGTTGATTATATCCTTAAAGTTCTGATTATAACAAACAAATTAGTCTTGCTTACTGACAAATTGAATTCAGATTATTATAGTTTTTCAAAGCATGGGATGGAGAATTGATCGATGGTCATCAAAAGATCAAAAGCTATCATCACAAATCTGACTCATGAAGGAAGTCAAAATCGAAGTCACACATTCAAGAACTTAAGAGCTAAACTTCGGAGTAAGATCAAGGACTTGATTTTCTTAGATAAAGTCTAAAAATATTAAAACTTTGATATTTGTAATGATATTTGGTAAAGAATGCTTAAGCTCAAAATTCTTCTATACATTAAAACAATTTTGTTCGTTAAAAGTCATTCAAATACAATGATTTGATCAAATGTAAAAATTACTTTTAAAATGATATTTGGACTTGAAAAACAATTTTTTATCTTGAAAAGTTAGTTAAAAATACTTTTCAAAAGTCCATACTTTTCAAAACTTTCGAATCAAAACAAACGCAGCCAAACGTAAAAAGATTGTTCTGTCGGGTGGTCGATTGGCCGAAAAACGCAGTAGACAGGACAAAGAGGCAGTCGACTAAAAGTTTTTGATGATACAAAATTTGACTTGTTCTGATATCTGATGTTTATTATACAAACGGTTATATTGGTCATTTGAACAAGAAGTCGTTAATCGGACGAGTCATCCGAACTCCCAGATTTTTTTGACGTTTTAATTTTTATAAATACCTCTACTTCTTGCATTTAATACAAGATTTTTCAAGAGCATCAAAGTGATATATCTTTTAAGAGGTTTTTTTAGACTTATCTTTGCATTCATTTCATTTATTTTTTCATATAATAAAATTGACCCATAATAAAGAACTTCTAGGTGTAGCCTTTCGCTCTATGCTAGAATCAAAATTGAAACATAGCATCTGAGGTTGCATTAATCAAGGATACACGATAGAAGAAATTGTTCTATTTCCAAACTTCACCTTCAACAAGCGTAGATTTATTTCAAAAAAATTCCTGAATCATGTGTCTTTCTCGTAAGACTAAGAGAAAAAAAAAGAATCAAATCACACCATCTTTGTAATAGGTAAGTAAATGCCTCTTTTTCTCCCGAGGTTGTTGGAATTATTTGTAATATGGCTACAATTGAAAAGGTCTTATCAACAAAATTTCCATTTATCCGTGATAGAAATGTAAAATGTATATTTTTTTCCTCCTTATTTTATGTGCTCATATGTTTATTTTGTGTCAAAATGTACTCATCGCACACATATTTTGGTTTAGGTGACAATTATATGGATATTGCGTAATTTGGAAGAAATAGGTGAAAATGAACCAAAGTGAAAAGAAAGAGAAAGTTCAGGGACTGAAGAGTAAAGAATCTAAACTTGTTTCCAACCTTTTGATGAAGATTCGAGAGCGTTAGAGGTCAATTGGACGAAAAAAGGAGTCAAAGGGATTAAATATAGTCAAAACATTATCACAAATCAGCTTTCAAGCTGAAAAATTTTGTATCGATTTTCAGCCTCATATTGAGACCCGTTTTTGACATAGAAACCGATTTCATTTGAAGATGGTCTCTGAAGTAAAGTTTTAGTCCTTTGAATAAACTTTCCAACACAACTTAAATTGTCTCAATCGGACATCGATTTTAAAAGATATGATCAAAATACTAAAAGTTGTCTAGCTGTGTAGTTCTGGCAGCCACCCAAACCTAAACTTCAAATACAGAAACCTTTTATTTCTAGTGGGCGCCCGCCCAGGCCAAATTGCAGAAAAAATTTCAATTTCCTAATTTACGTCAAAGTCTTATGGAAATAACATCTCTCTCAACTTTTAAACCCTAAAAACGTCCCAGAAAACCATAAAATGCCCCCAACCTATTTTCTCTCAATTTTTCTTAGATTTATCATGTGTAACTAACTCTTGATACTTGATTGAAGGATATTGAAGCCTTGGAAAATATTATAACCGTGAGATCCACCTGTTTTCATTGTTTAATTTATATTTTTCAATATTGATTATTCTTCTATACATAATTTCATAATTGACATGTTTGATTGCTAAGAGATCTATTAGTTTTTTATACATTGCAATCTATAGCTAAGTTAAACCTCAAATCCATAATTGTTTGAATCATTTAACTTGTGAAGCACTAGAGTTTGAAAATTTTTTGTGATAGAAGTTATTGAATCTTTAGAAAAATGTTTACATAGATTGAATGCAACCACTGATGTTTGTATTATCTAGTTCATCGAATTTCTCTATTGTTTAAAGTTGTTATTAAATTGATTCTTTAGCGCTGGTCTGAGATTATTTGATAATTAAGTTTAATTAATGCAGATTTTTTATTAACTAAAATTAAGGAGAAATAGGAATTTATTCCAACGATGAATATTGTGAATATGAATTAATTATTCTTTGTGGATTGATGAATGCTTATAAATCTCCAATGGTGAAATTTGACTTTGATCAAAACTCGTTTCATTGATTTAATACAACTCGTTATTTTACATTGTTATTTGTTATAAAATTAATTTCGTTATAAACAAGACCCTCCCCCCCCCAAATCGTTATACGAAGCATAAATTGTTGAATTGCACACTCTTCGTGGGATCGACCCTTACTTCCATTGCTACTAAATTTTGGCGCCGTTGCCGAGAGTAGTGTTAATTTATTTTTTTGCTTCTTAGTTGTTTATTTTATTTTTAAAAAAGAAAAAAAATCATAATTTCTAGGATTTTAGGTATTTTATTGTTTTTAGAAATTTTAGCCTAGAATTTTATTTGTCTTTCTTAGTCTAGTTTTTTTAATTTATTTTTCATTTGTTCTGTTTGTTTATATCCGCAACTCGATCTTCTAAACAAAGTGATTTGCAGTACGATCCAAAAATTGAGAGAATTTTGTGCAGGTTAAGGAGTAACATCCAACAAAATCTTAAAAAAAGCAAGCTCAATCCCAACAATCCATTTGCAAGCGATTTTGAGTTTGAAGGAGAAAGAACCATGACCGAAAATAGGACTTTGAAGAAACTTGTAGCCCCTACATTGAATCAAAACCTTTATGCATAACTTTTCCTATTTTAAATGATATTACTACATTTGAGCTCAAAAATGGACTAATACACCAATCGTCGAGCTCAGTACAACGCATTATTCATGATTACATGCTCAAGATAAAGATATGCACAAAAATATCAAAACTAAGAGGTCGAGCATATCAGTGCTCATTCATTCAAAAACTAAAAATTCGAAAGTGGTCGGGCAATTTACTTGGACAAATAAAATATCATTACATCATATTAAGATAGATCACGGAGTACATAGCAAGGGTGGGAAGGACCTAATCCAAATCAACATGCTCATAAACCACAGTAATCGTCACGTCAACATCCTCGCCCTCGCCCTCGCACTCCAACTCGTCATCTTCCTCAGCAGTAGCATCTTCTGAATCAAAAAGCTCGAGGTACTATGAGATAAAAGGAACCGTTTTAAGGTCATTTGGCTACATGTCCAGGAGTTTGGAACGGAGAAAGGCTCGAGCTTCCTTAAAAACATGAAGATGAGCTTCTGAGGCGTATTCAGCCTTGAGCTTGTCCATTCCTCGGAGCTCCTGAACTCCTCCAAACTTGATCCTTAGCCTCAGCTAACTTGGACTCATACTATTTGCATTTCTGTCCGAGCTCAAGCTTGGCATCCTCGACCTCATCCTTGGCTGCCCCAACCTCATCACGGACCATGTGAATCTCACTATAGGCCTCATCGAGCTCCTTTAGATGAAGCTCGCACTCAATTTGGAGGTCAACAATCCTCTTGTCCCTGAGCTCTACAGACTCTACGAGCCCAACCATTTTATGGGACTTATCCATCCTTTGCAGTGAGAGACCCCGTGCATCATTGATGGTCTAACTTAGAAAGAAAATGTCTAACATTAATGTCGTGATAAATACTTAAGAAGTTATTTCAAATAAATTTGAGAGTTGCCTTTAAGAGTAAGAAGTTTGATAGCCTTCATGCCCTCGTCAAACCCCACATCATCCTTGTACTTGGCGAATACGCTCTAGATGAGGTGGCACTGCTCAAAGTCTTTGATGATTGAGGTCGCTGTTGGAATGGAATCATCCCCGAGGTCGACAACCTCCAGAGTTCGTTGAGGTGGTAGAACTCAAGGTGACGAGGAAGGCTAGTGAGGTAGTTGAGGACTCAAAATCCATAGTCCAGACTGTGATGGCTTCGAGACCCTGGGTACAAATTTACGGAGGGAGAGGGATTGAAAAATATTCTACAAAACCAAACAAGTTATTAGATCGACCATAGCGCCATAGAAGGGAATGAAAAATCTTTAGAAAAAAGAACCCTGCCATCAACGTCTCTCACATCCGCAAGGTCTAATACTTTGTCCTCGAGAAAAAGTTTCATGTTCGACACCTGGGGATCAAGCTCCTCGAGCATCTTCCTATCTCGCTTTAATGACTCAAAATAGGTGAAACCCTTACAAAACCTAGCAGTGTCCGAGATACCCCACCTAGGCCAGAAGAGAAGGTGTAGGTCTTGGGCTTCTACATAGAACCATTTATCCTTCCACCCTTTTAACAAGCTTGGTAGGGTCGAGATCCTAACCCACATTGAGTAGTAATTTAAGCAAAATAGTTGAATTGTGAGAGTTGTTTGGGCCCGAACACCATTCAACACAAGTCGAGGTATGGTGTGATGCTTAAGTACCTACATGCTATGAAGAAATATATGAGCATCCTCCAGGCATTGGGGACTAATTGTCCCGGGCATATGAAGTGCTTGACCAACAAACCTACAAAGAATGGGTACAAATGCCACATAAACCCGACCTTAAGGGTGTTTCCGAAAATTACGAACTCTCATTCCTGAGCTTGTACCATCCTATCCCTAGGATTTGGGGACCTAATATCGCAATTTGGCATCAGCCCGAACTCTCTAGCAGCTGTCATTGCTAGGTATTCCTTAGATTTATAACTCTTCGGGAAACTTAAACTCGATGTTATCTTGATTCCTAAGTCGAGCATCACGAGGTACTGCCTAAGACGAATTGATTTTATCCTTGCCACGAATCGGACGAACTGATTTGTCTCACCACATGGGGATGAACTGATTTGTCCCACCACGTGGGGGATGAACTGACTTGTCTCACCACGTGGAGGACGAATTGAAACCATCCGCCTCCCATTGCGGATGCAAAGGCCTACTCGTCGCAAATGAAACCATGTCCGAAGTGATACATCCAAAACACGATTAACACTTCTGCCTCAACCGCTCCACTTCAACCCTACGTACAAGAAGATCTTCCATAGAAAGTTCTCAAGAATCGAATTCTTAGGACTGATTGATGGGACATATAACAAGCTCCAAAATGTCAGGTCGGCGCTTTACAATGTCGAAAAACATTAAATGAACCACCCACATATGGATTGATGGATTGACACTTACAAAAGGACCACCCTAGATTCAGAGCCACGTATTCTACATCCAACAATTTTTTTCTTATTCTCTTCCCATTATAAATACCTACACTTGCACTAAAGAATGGGTTGGTCCCTAAAAAGAGAAAAGAAGCACGTGTTTTATATTATCACTACCCATAAACTCATCACCACTAAAAATCACATTACATTTCGGTGAACATCACCGCTGAACGTTCCATATTATGTCACCAACTCACTAATTTGACTGATAGGAATGTAAAATGCATATTTTTCCTTCCTTATTTTATGCGCTCGTATGTTTATTTTGTGCCAAAATGTACTCATTACGCTCATATTTTGATTTAGGTGGTAATTCTATGGATATGGCGTAATTTGGAAGAAATATGTGAAAAAAAGACCAAAATGGAAGAAAGTGAAAGTTCAAGGACTAAAGTGCAAATATTCTAAACTTGTTTCTAACCTTGTGATGAAGATTCGAGAGTGTTAGAGGTCAATAGGATGAAGAAAGGATTCAAAGGGATGAAATATGGCCAAAACATTTTCACATATCAACTTTCAAGCTGAAAAGTTTTGCATCGATTTTTAGCCTCATATTGAGACCAATTTTGGACATGGTAAACGATCGAATTTGAAGATAGTATCTGAATCAAAGTTTTAGCCCTTTGGGTTAGCTTTACAACGCATCTTGAATATCTTCAATCGGATATCGAAAGAAGACGTTATGGTCAAAATATTGAAAGCTATCCGGAGGAAGTTTCGTAAAACCATGTGACCGCAAGCCTTTAATTCCATGCGGCCGCACAGACCATTCCCGAGAGTTAAAGTGCTGATTTCACTTGTTCTTTGTGGCCGCAAGCCTCTGAACCATGCGGCCGCATGGTTCATTTCCGGGACGAAAATTCTGATTTCCTAATTTCAATCAAACACTTATGGAAACAAATCTTTCTACACTTTATAAACCCTAGAACACATCCTTGTAACTAAACTTTTACACTTGGTCGAAGGAGATTGAAGCCTTGGAACCACATATTGTGAGATCTAAATGGTTTTTCTTAATTTAATTCATGTTTTTGAGTATTGAATATTTTCTGCACTTATTTCTATGATTGTTATGTTTAATTACTAGGAGACCTACTAGTTTATTATTCGTTGCAATCTACCGCTGAGTTAAATATTAAATCCGTAATTGTTTGATCCCTTTAACTTGTGAAGCACTAGGATTTGATGATTTTCTGCGATAGAGGTTATTGAATTTTAAGAAGAATGTTTAAATAGATTGAATGCAACCGCTGGTGTTTGTGTTATCTAGTTCATCGATTTCTCTATTGTTTAAAGCTGTTATTAAATTGAATCTTGAGTGCTGGTCTGGGGTTATTTAATAATTATGGTTAATTAGAATGCTGGTTTCTAACTAACTAAAATTAAAGAGAAATAGGAAAATTATTCCAACGGTGAATATTCAATATATAAATTGAATTATCCTTACATCTATGATCAATTGTGGATTTTCGAAGGTAGATATTGACTTGGACCAAGGTTAGTCTTTTGATTATTTTCGTTAATTTAATTTTTATTGTTATTAATTGCGTTGTTTACAATTGTTTGCATACAAAAATCCCCCAATCATTGTACGGAGCATAAAATATTGAATTACACACTCTTCGTGGGATCGACCATTACTTCCACTACTACATTAGTTTTAGAGGTTTAAGGACTATTTTTTGGTGCCTACGAAAGCACACCTGACCGTTGATTTTTCACAATCGCTTCCACCCCCATCGAAAAAGGCCACGAGGTGTAAGAAGGTGCTCACGTGGAAAAACTCTGTTGACCACGTGTTTGTGGTCATTTTTTGGGTCAACGGATTGACGCCGTCTGTGGGAAACGGTTACTATAACAAAGAACATCTACCAGAAAGAAAAAGCTTACCAAAATATTCACTTATCCTAAGAAGAAACAAGCGGAGGCCCCAATGAATAGATTTGGAGTTTTATTAATTTCCTCTTAAAAGTTCGATAATAAGTTCAAGCAACGAAAACGTGAATCCAAGGAGAGTAAGGGAGGTTTCTGAAGAAGAGATCCTCTGAAACAATGTCACTCATCAAAGGCCTCACCATGGCCAACGCATGGGCGGAAGAACTACAGCACGACTAACTGCTAAGATTGCTCATATGGCCACTAACATGAGGAGCATTGCAGCCCAGAATGCGGCTATATATGAACTCCTCATGCAAGTCCACAACCAAAGGGGTTTCCAAGTACCTCATGCACAAAGCCAAGCAGCTTAGGTTCCCTCACCTAGAAACCGACGGGATAAGGGAGAACTTATGAATTGGTGAAATCAAGCAAGGATATCCCAACCATCGCCTCGCTACTTGGTAGAGGAAGATGATTCTGATGCACTATACAGGTCCTATGAACTCGACAATGATCACAAAAACCTTTCATTCTCCAAAGAATTATGTAGTTTTCCCATGCCTCCTAATTTCATGCCCCTAAAATTCTGAAATATAAGGGAAAAGGCGATCCAAAGAAACACCTCAACAAATATAAAACACGAATGAGTCTCAAAGGCGAATCATCGGCTTTGAAATGTACATCTTTCTGCTTAACATTAGGTGGAACAGCTGAAGTGTGGTATGGCCGGCTAATGTCACTCAGCATTAGGAGCTGACCTAACCTCCAAATGGCATTTTTGAACTAATATCTATCCAAAAACGATGGAGAAGCGCCAATCCAGCGCCTCCAGGATATGAGACAGGTATCAAGGGAAACATTAAAGAGTTACCTAGCTCACTTTACGGATGAAATAACTTACTGCGAGCAAGTCACAGACAAAGAAGCCCTCTCAGCTCATCAAGCTAGTGATGAACTTCCTCCCCAACTTCGAAAAATTCAAACTAACATAGATTCCCCGCCTTAAAAACCACACGCCGACACTCTAGCGAAGTTGGCCAGCAGCAAAGATTTAGAACTCCTTAAGGTTGTCTCCATTGAACACCTAACTAAACCATCAATTATGGTAAAGAAAAAGGTGATGTGGGTCGAGGACACCCCACCTTGGATGCAACCCATTATCGCATTCCCCAAGGAACAGACTTTGCCTAGCGACAAAGTTGATGCTCACCAGCTTAGGAAAAGGATGGCTCGTTTCATCCCTTCCTTAGGTGCACGGGGGAAAAGGCGAACATATGCTAAGAGAAATACATGGTGGAGACTGTAATAATCATTCATGAGGACCAGCAATAGTGAACAACATGCTTAGACAAGGATACTACTGGCCCACACTAAAGAAGGATTCGATACAATTTGTACTCAAGTGTGCCAGGTGCCAGGGCTTCACCAACGTGCAAAGGCAACCCTTTCAAGAGTTCACAGCCATTTCAAGCCCGTGACAATTTGCCAAGTGGGAGTTGATTTCATAGAACTACTATCGAAAGGAAAGGAAAATGCTTGTTTCGACATAATCGCGATCGACTAGGTTGAGGCGGAGCCCTTGGCTAAAATAACTAAAGCAAACACCTCCAAGTTCCTTTGGAAAAATATCATATGCAAGTGGCATTCCCCATTCTATCCTATTAGATAATGGCAAACAGTTCGACAACAAGAAGATTAAGAATTTGTGCAACGAGCTCGGAATCAAGAAACATTTTTCAGCACTTCATCATGCCCAAGTTAATGGGCATGTTGAAGCAGTCAACAAAACCATTAAGTACACCCTTAATAGGAAGTTAGATGCGTCGAATGGGTATGGGTTGATGAACTTCCCCAAGTCCTCTGGGCCATACACACCACTAGCATAACTACAACTAGAGAAACCCCATTTTCTATGACGTATGGAGCCGAGGCCATGAGCCTAGTAGAGGTGGGAGTACATTCACCTCGTCACATCTACTTTAATGAAAGAGCCCATGATGAACTGAGGAGATGTGAGCTTGACTTCCTTAAAGAGAATATGGAAGATTCTCAAGTTAGGCTCGCCACATATCAATACAAAATGGTTCGGTACTACAACGCCAAGGTGAAGAAAATGACCTTTCGTTTAGAAGACCTAGTACTCCAGAAATTTTCCTATCCTCAAATGAGCCAGGAACAGAAACATTGGGACCCAGTTGGAAGGGCCCATACTACGTAACAGAAGAAGTGCGACCTAGAACCTATAGGATTGAGAACTTGGGGAAGCTAATGCCTCACCCCTGGAACATTGAGCACTTAAGGAGATATTATCAGTATGAGAGATTCCTAACGGTGTAACTTTAATCATGTAAATATTTTTGTTAATAAAATGAATCAGTTGTTACTTCGATATTACCATCCACCGTGGAGAACGCCCTTGAAGAGGTACGCGATGCCTCCCACGTGACCACCTATGTCATGGATGTCTACTTCGTTAAGAGAGACGGGTGATGTCCCCACATGGGTTCCCTCATCTGCCCTGCGAAAGTGATGCTTTCCACGGATGCACCATCCACCATAGAGAACGCCCTTGAAGAGGTGTGTGATGCCTCCCACGGGGCCACCTCTATCAAGGATGTCCACTTCGTTAGGAGAGGCGTGCGATGCCCCCACAAGTGTCGCCTCATCTGCCTTGCGAAAGTGATAATTTCCACGAATGCACCATCTACCATGGAGACACCCTTAAAGAGGTGCGTGATGCCTTCCACGAGGCCACATCTGTCAAAGATGTCCACTTTGTTAGGAGAGGGCATCCACCATGGAGAACGCCCTTGAAGAGGTGTGTGATGCCTCCCACAGAGCCACATCTATCAAAGATGTCCACTTCGTTAGGAGAGGCAAAAGAGAGGTCGCCTCATCTGCCCTGCAAAAGTGATACTTTCCACGGATGCACCATCCATTGTGGAGAATGCCGTTAGAGAAGAGCAAGGTGCCCCCATAGGGCCATCTTTGTTTACCTTTCTCCATTAAAGAGGTTCTTGCACTTCTTCATTAGGTAAAGCGAGGTGTTTGCACTAGTTCATTAGTGTTTACATTTCTTCATTAAGTGAAGTAAGGTGTTTGCACTTGTTAGTGTTTACACTTCTTCATTGTAAACATCTTCATTAGGTGAAGTGAGGTGTTTGCACTTGTTCGTGTTTACACTTCATTAGGTGAAGAGAAGTGTCTGCACTTGTTCATTAGTGTTTTCACTTCTTCATTAGTTGAGGCGAGGTGTTTATAATTCATTTGAGCCAAGTACTTACTCATCTAAGTTAAGAAAAAGGCATTTCATCCATTACAACGCTCAAGGCCAAAGTTATTACAAAATAAAATAAAATAAACAAACAATCAAAAATGACTAAGGATCTACAAATACAACAGCCCATCCCCCCACAACTTCCTTTTGAGGAACCTCCTCATCAGCTGCAAGGTCAAGCAGACCTCCCGTGGGTCTACCAAACTCCTCCTCTAGAAAGCCAATGTCCAACTCCGAATGCACCTCATCAGGTGAGCTAGCATCTGTTGAGCATTCCATGAAGCGCAGTAGTTGGCGAAGTCATCGTACTCCTTCATTTAGTTGAAATTGTCAATGTAGTTCTGCACGGATGCCTCACCCATTGTCTTTACTTCTACTTTCAAATAATCTATCTTTTCCTTCTAAGTCTCAGTAAGCATCGTCAACTCAGCTCTTTCCTTGTTAGCCCCCTCCAAAGCTTTCGAGGCGATCCTTTGGTGTTCATTGGACTAGTCGATTCTTTTGGTTAGAGCTGCTACTTGGGAGACAGACTTGTAAAGTTCATTTTTCAACTGATTCACTTGCATCTCGACAGCATCTGATTTAACCTCCGCCTCAGTCCTCTTCACCTCGGCCTCTTCTACCACCTCCTTGGCCTTCTTGGCCTCCTTCTCTCACTTTCTGAGGCCTCCACCCTTAACTTAATTCCACATTCATTTATCGGTGGCTCCAGACCAGGTCATCTGCCGTAGTGCCCAAACTTAGAACACGGGCCACGCATGTGTTGTTGGCCACAACAGATCCTCAACTTCACACGAGTCAATGTGCTTCTGCCACTCATCAGTCCAAAACATGTGAGTCCGAACGGTAGAGGCGATCTTAGGGGGAAGCATCTCCAAAACAGCCTCGGAGAGATCATCTTCTCTGCTGCCAAGGAAATCATATGCTTTGCTTCGAGGATGGGGATTCACAGACTTCTTCAACCTCCTCCAAGGTAGCTCCATTGGTTGACTAACAGGATCAAACAAAATGATTCTTCTTTCTACCCTTCCTGCCGGCACTTCAGAAGTAACTGTTGTAACCACTCCGGTGGGAATAAGAGGGGCTAAGGTGGCTTGGCCACAGTCGCAACCAAAGATGACGCCCTGGATGGGCCGGCCCTTTTCTTCACCAGTGAGGTGTCATCCTCTATTTCTTCCTCTTCCAAAGGCAATTGCCTTTTACTTAGCAGGTTCAACTTTCCTTCCTGTTTCTTATACGTAACCGAGCTGGTCTTTAGGGCCCTCGCCTCGGCCACACTACACCGGATTGTGGTAAAGTCTGGCCTCAAAGCATTCTTCTTCAAGAAATTATTTGGAAGAAAAGAAAAGAGTTAGTACGTTCAAGTAAGGTATTGAAAGAACTCAAGAGTGCAGATAACTTACCATGGGATGCCATCAGTCCGTGTAGGGTGAAATGGGTGTTCTTATCTATCAGTTCGTCGAAGCTCCGATCCTTAAGTGGCTGTTGGTGATGTGGCTTATGATATCCCACTCTTCAGCAGAGATCTCACACCTTGGCAGCAAACCTACAAGCAGGAAAAACGTTAAGCAATAAGAACTCACTTCCAAAAAATCAAGTGTTTAGGCAAAAGAACTTATTGGTGAAAGAATAAGTGGTTGGAACTGTTAAAGGAGCCATGAGGTCATTCTCCATGGTGTCCCACCTCCTAGACACCCAAAAAAACCATGACCTCCCACACTCCTTCACCGAGGAAAGTGTATCCACTATGAAGGAGGAGTGAGACCCCCATAGAGTCAGGTAATATCAACCCCTACTCTTATCGTCTCTAACTACGCTTTTAAGAAAGTATATGGATTGGAAAACGCTGAAAGGCATGTAAATGCCCAGGCTGGCCTGACGCCATAGTATCCACGACCCAACCATCTTTGCCCATGAGTTTAGATGTAGTTAGACAAGAGCTAGCTTATAAAAGCGTAGTAATAACCTAAAAAAGGGTGGAATGGGAGCCTAAGACCCGCTTTTAACAAAATTTCGCTAATAGTCGGGCAACTCGGCCTCGAATAGCAAGCCTTTTCACTGGGTCAGGATGATGAGATCTATGCTATCAGGAATCCTAAAGACCTCCCTATACTTAGCCGATTTTTTCGAGGTAATGTTGGAAGGATATTCAGAAGCCCCCCACTTAATAGAAGTATCTACATGAGGGATGAGCAATCTCCATATATTCCCCCTCGACCTAATAGCTCTACATATCTCATTCGAAGATAGAGCAACTTGTGCCCAGAAACTTTGGAAACCATTGTGATTTGAAATAAAGTGAGGAAAATATACCTAAACAGTGGTTTTGAAGTGAGCAACGGTCACCATAAGTTACCAAAGAACGTTAGATTTGCAAAGTTCTGGTCGTCGGAGAAGGACAGTGAGATTTTTGCAAAATGAAAGTCAAGTATATGAGGGAACTAGGCTTATGTAGGTGGTGTCAACAAGCCTCAACTATTAGATGATCACTGATTTCATCCCCACCGTCCATGCTCTTTGTTCATTAGCATCGTTGAAGTCAAACGTCATTTGATAAACGACCCTTATGAAGTGGTTCATCCCACGCGCGTGCACAAATATGTAACCTCGAGTTTACTCAGCCATCTTCGTGATTACCATTTATTACCTGGGAAGTGTATTTTGGAAGCAAGTGATGCCCCCAAAAGTTGCCTTAGGAAAGCGCGAAGGTTTTTCAAATCATTAACAGACTTTGCCTCTACCACAACTTTCCTAAAATTTATAGTCATTCCGGGCTTCATTCTTCTACTGGGACTTCGCCTTTGCCACAACTTTCCTAAAAGTTGTAATCACTTTGGGCTTCATCCTTTTACTTGGACTTGGGGGCTATTGTTACGGGCTTTTCCCCAAGTCGTCACCCACGTCAAGACGAACTGATTTGTCTCGCCACATGGGGACGAGCTCATTTGTCCCACCACGTGGGGGACGAACTCATTTATCTCACCACGTAGGGGACGAACTGACTTCATCCGCCTCCATTGGTGGATGTGTAAGGCCCGTTCGTCGGAAACGAAACTGTGTTCGAAGTGATACATCCAAAATGCGATTTAACACTCATGCCTCAATCGCTCCACTTCAACCCTGCGTACTAGAAGATATTCCATGGAAATATGTCAAGAATTAGATCCTTAGGACTGATTGATGGGACGTATGGCAGGTTCCAAAATGTCAGGTCAACGCTTTACAATGTCAAGAAACATTAAATGAATCGTACACCTATGGATTGATGAATTGACACATACGAACGGACCGCCTTAGATTCAAATCCACATGTTCCACATCCAACGGTTATTCTCTTATTATTTTCTCGTAATAAATACCCATACTTGCACTACAGAAGGGGTTGGTCCCTGAAAAGAGGAAGAACAAGTTTTATATTATCACTACGCATAAGCTCATCACCACTAAAAAACCACAATACATTCCGGTGAACATCACCGCTGGACGTCCCATATTCTGTCTACCAACTCACTAACTTGACCGGCAGAGTGCTCTCTGTCTACCAACTCACTAACTTAACCGGCAAAGTGCTCACAGCGGCTTTCACCCCCATCGAAAAAGGTCACGAGTGATAACAGTGTTTTACTACGCGAAGGAAGGAGCTCACGTGGAAGAACTCTGTTGACCACATGTTTGGGTCATTTTTTGGGGTCAATAGAAACATTAACGTTAGTCAAATCACATTTAAAAACATGCTCTTCCAATGGTCTATATAAGACACTACACTGAAGATTAAGATGAGTAAAAAGGACAGGTTCATTGCACAAATATATGACATTGGGACAAATATTATTCATGCATCTCGTCGTGATTAAAAATTAAACCCACAAGCATCATAAACGAACAAGAATCCATTGATATGATGCCAGATCTTACAAGTTGACACTTGACAGTGATTCATGCAAAAAGCCAAGAAACCACAGCCATAGCTTGGCAGATGTTCATAAATGTGCTGAAATAGTATTATGCTTTAGATAGGTCATTTATGTGGCGGACATTAACTTGCATTTTTCTCATTCTGTACAACTAATCAAAAAAATCTCACATTAATCAAATACCAATAGAGCTTTCAGTATTTTGGCCTTATAATGGCAGAGCATGCTTGAAACGGAACTGAGCTTAAAGCATATGGGCCTGGGGTGTATTCCTGAGGTTAATTCTGATTGATATATGATGGACAGTACATCTGCCATAATCTATAGCTTTTGGACAAAATTGTGACAATATTGAACATGACTTAGAAATCCCATATTCGTGTCAATGCTTGGAGTAGATTATCTAACTTTGATTTTAGATTACATAGGGTGGATTGGATCTTTGATATTAGGTATGAGCTTTTAGTTAAACTGGTAACAATACCTTAGATCATTGAGCTAATCAACCACCAAAAATCACAAGCAGAGAATACTGAAAGATTCAATAGATCCAATCGTACAAACAAGAACAGCTTACATGTCTAATAACATAAATACGAGCCCAAAAAATTTTATTGGGTTTTACACATATGTACACAGAAGCTGGATACTGACCACAAAACTAGAGAAGGCAAAAGAAAAATGGAAAGCCGAATTAGCCCAGCCTTTCAAGTTTCTACCCTCAAAAGATCTAAAAACTAATAAAACACGAGTTCAAAATCAAATATAGTACAGAGCTAAACACCGTTACTTAATTTATTGATTTTCACCAACTTTTGATGTCAATGCAACCCTAAGCTGTTCTTTCGTGTAAAATCGGCTCCCCATATTCACTGTGGCTTGCTGGATCATCAAATCGTTCACCACCGACACACTAGCGTGATGAACATCTAGGTCTAGTTCCTTGAAGGCCATCATCAGCCTTGCTGCTGGGTGGTTCTTCTTACTAGATTGAACCCGTATCATCGCATCCCAACCAATGATCTTAACTTCTACGTCAACATCAACAATCTTGTTACCACCATGGTTTGGCTTTTTGATATCTTGCTCGGATGGAGGAGCTGAACCTCGAGGCTCTTTAGTCACCAACTCCTTCTTTACTGACTCCAATTGGCCCTTCAATTCCTCCTTAACCGACTCTATATTCTGAAGCTTCGATTTCAACTCATTAATATATGATATTGCATCTCCTAGAAGTGAAGCCTTGTCCATCTTGGACACGTTCGGTACAACAGCTCTAAGTGCATAAAACTTCTGGTTCAACTTCTCCCTCCTTTGCCTCTCCGCCTCCACGTGATTTAAAGGCTCCTCCCTCCCATTTGCAGGCTTCCTACCCCTTTTTCTAGGCCGTTTCTCAGGGTCGACAACTCTACTACTATCCGCCTCTTTAACCACAGATGTCTCGAGATCTGAATGATCCAATTCCCCACCACCACCGTTACTCGTCTTCCCAGCACCTGAAGTAAACGAAAGCATGCCCTCCTCATTACTCCCCCTCGAGGTTGGGGACGTCTTCTTATTCTTATTCTTATTGCTAACATTATTGTTTTTATTATTCTGCTCCTGAATCCCAAACAAACTTCCATTCCCACTACACATACTCCTTTTAGTACTCTCCCCAAACTGCAAAATCTCACCTGTCTCCGGCTTACAAGTCACATTCCTAACACTATCCCCATCGAACCCATATTCGGTAAAGTTTAACTCCCTAGCAAAAAACCCCGGCGCCTGCTGCTGCTGCTGCTGCGGATTCTCCGTTAAAGTACTAGTACTAGGATTTTCATTGCCAAAGAAACTTTGTTTAATAGCACTACCCGAACCCGAAGGGATTGAACTTCCCAGGTCAATGTTATTATTCAAAGAATCCTTCATTTCCACACCGGAGGACGAAGGGTCAGTCAACCACAGAGTTGACGGGTCATTCTCCGCCAAGGCTGCCCAAGAGCCCGAGCGGGAGCCCGAGCCCGGGGCCGGAGCAGCCGAACCCATTTCCATGCCATTGAAATTAAATAGAACTCTAACCTTGTTCATGAGATCCGAACTCTGGATGATCAACTCGGTCGAACCAAGTTCCACGACGCCGTTTGAAGAAGGTATGCAAACCATGGTCTCAAGCCCAAAGATCTGAGCCTGGCGGGCCCGCTCACAGTGAGAAGCAGCCAGCCTATCCGCCCCAGCGATCCAGATAGGACTCGAGCTGTACAATGCCTGGCCGGGAAGCCCGGACCCGTTCACAAAGGACTGAGCCATGGAGATGAGAAAAAACCACTCCGTATCAGTCACTTCTTCATCAACAGCATCATCGGCCGAAGATTGTGGGTCCGAAATCAACGAATTCAACTCTCTCAGCACTTTCTTTCTGTTCTCTTGCTCCGCCGGTGACGCCGCCGTCTTGCGCTTCCCTTTATTTTCTTCGCCTTTATAGTACCCATCTCCCCAGCCCAATACGGACGGACCACCGTAGTCAACCATCGAGGACTGCCAGAAAATCGCGTAAGTCCAGCTCTCATGGGCACCCTCGATCAACGCCGACAGACGCTGCTGTAGCGTTTCTTGATTGAAAATTTGTGCCGCTGACGTCGAAGATTTCGATTGTTCAGCAGGATTAGGAGCATATGTGGCGGGCCAGAAAGAACCCAGATCGGAAGAAGATGACATAAAGGCCTCCATCATCGACGCGTTATCGTCTGTAGTCGTAATTGTTGTCGCTGCTGTTTTTGTTGTACTGCTACTTGTCCATAGATTCATCGTATTTCGTTACTTGGGCGTCAGTAATAAATCATTAGATAGACTGAAGCAACAATTGAATCAAGAAACTGGCAACCCAAAAACAAACTTTGTATTTGTTGCCAAATCAGATATTAGGTTTGGGGGAAAGAGAAGTGGGAAATGGAGTTTCAGATAGAAGAATTAGGTGGATAGGGGGCGGCTGGCTAGAGGTGGGGAGAAAAGGAGAGAGGATTTGTATTAGGTTGATGAATTTGAGTTTGGTTTGGAATTTATTTGGGATGAATTTGAGCTAGATAGGTTTGGTTGGGGGAATAAAATAAAAGTGGACAGAAATGTGGGTTCTACGAAAGGTCAGCCGATTTAATCGAGCCGTTTACTCCGTCACTCTTAGCCGGCTTTATATACTAATTACTTATTAAAATACTCACTCCACTAATGATTTTTAATATTATGTTAGGAGCCCTTAATGTTTTTCAAATATAAATAATCGATTACCAAAGTCACCAAGTTATTCATTAGTTAGGCTAATATAATTATTAATACATCGAGCCTGGATAACTATCAAACTAATGAGAAATAGGAGTTAATTAAATAAATAATCAATAAACTTGTACTTAAGTTACTACTTACTCAGTGAACAAAAAAATTGCATATTATTCACTTATATTAAAATTGTTACACATCCATCGCTAGAATGAAAACAAAAATTGTGACATGTTGGACGAAAATAAAATGTAACACATGGAAGACGTTAAATTAACGAGTGAATGCTTATTAAATGTATCCCTAAGTTACTACCTGCTCGTTATAAAAAAAAAAAAAGTTACACATTGCTCACTCACATATTTAAACTATTACACGAGTATATTCTAAGTGTCATTTATTTTGAGTTTGATTGTTTAATATTTAAATTAAGAAAGAAAGAAATATAGGCTAATGTGCTATCATTTACATTTTCTTCTTTATGTTTCTTTAATGGGTTAATAAGTAAGAGGAAATAAAGTGGAAATGAAGGGAATGAAATAAATAAAAATAGATAATCATTAATTCTTCAAGGTTAAACGAGTGATTTAAAAAAATTCCAATGAAGACCTACTTCGATTCCCTAAAATTATTTTAAAAAAATGGATTAGTTATCATTAGGAAAATATTTTTTGTTAGGTGTTTGATATTTTTTCTTTTTTTTCATCGACAATTAATGTTAATACCAAACTAATACTTGGCATTTTATGTGTGTTCCTCCTTAGATCAATCCTCACAAATTCAAATCTCATTATGCTTCTATCAATTACCCCGAAAATTTTAAAAATAGAAATTAATTAGTTTGCATGCCATATTTTATTTTTATTTTTAAAACTTGTGGGACTAAAGTGGTAGATGTATTAACTTAAATATTTTTGGGCTAAATATTTAGATCTTGTTAAAGCGACAAAAAGTATATCAATATGGGTCTCGTTGGATAGCTTTTTTTTAATTATATAAATTAAGTTCGAGAAAAAGTTAATTCGGATAAG
Source organism: Fraxinus excelsior (assembly GCA_019097785.1). NCBI lineage: Eukaryota > Viridiplantae > Streptophyta > Magnoliopsida > Lamiales > Oleaceae > Fraxinus > Fraxinus excelsior. The sequence continues at coordinate 28,503,444 of CM032640.1, read as the reverse complement.
TTAGTCTCAAGATATTGAAGTTCAAAGAAATTGTAATTTATTTATTTATTTATTTTTAAATCAAAGTAGATTGGGAAGAGAATAGCCACCACGTGTAAATGAATGTGAGAATAAGTATTATTATTATTTTATTTTATTTAGAATTCTATTTAAAGTCCAGTGTCACGTATTATTATTATAACTATCTTTTTGTGTTGTGATATGTATTTTTTGTACACATGTTACATTGTGATTTGTTTACTAGAAATTCAGTTTTAATCAAATGTGATAAATATAATTTTTCATCTCAATTTTACCATGACACAAACGCTATATTTTTCAACTATAAATAGTGTGCAATTGTCCCACAATTCACTGTCATAGAATTTTACACAGCAACTTTCATATAAAGCAGCTGTAAATTCTAAGTACATTTTTATTATCAAAAGCACGTTTGATCAATCAAGGTAAGATACTTCTATGCAAGTTGTTTGTTTCCTTATGATTTTATATTCAGTAATTATGCATGAATTGCCAGTAGGCATACGAGTTCTTTATTAAGAGATAAGAGATCCTACGGGAACTTAAAATGACCTAAGATAGGTCACCAATATACTCCATAAGAGGATAGTTGTATAAAGTGTTATTTTATTGTATATAATTGTGTATGGAAAATGCACATATTTTACTAGGTGTGTTTATTAAAATACTCATTCTTACAAATTTTTACAGGCTAGTTCGAGTCGATTAGAGCTGTGGCGGGATGGTGCAGCGGACTGTCGGAGATTTTGACATACGAAAATATTAAGTTTTACTGCCTTTAAATTTAGTAGTTTGTTTTGTTCAATAATATTAATATTGAATTTATTAGTTGAGAATGTTTAATTTTTTTTTAAATACATGATTTCATGATTCAAATTTGAATGTATGGATGTTCCAACAGTTATATCTTTTATTAAGAAAATATTATTTTATCGTTCCACATTTTAAGTAAATAAAAGTAAATGAAATTTTTTTAATAACACCTCAAAATATATGAAAATTAGGACGTTACAATTACTATTCAAGGTTTCATTCAAGGTGCTCATAAATTTTGCAAAGATATTTTTCTTGGAGATGTGTGTAGCTTCGAATAGGTTCTTATCGATGCCTTTCTTTGACTCTCTTTTGTTTTAATGGCTAAGCTCGATAAAATAAATAAAATTACTTTCAAAAATAGCTTTATTTTACTATCTAAATAAATAAATTATTTATTCGTAACTTTGGTATATTATCAACAATTTTATTTTATTTTTTTGTTTGAGGCAATATTATAAACATTTAAGCTTGTCCTTAATTTCAAGGTTACTTTTGCAATTTAAGCCTCAAGGTTTAGTTTTATCTACTTTGTCAATCTATTTGTTGGTCATTGTGTTTTTATATTATTAAATTTTGAGATATAATTAAATACCTTAACATTAAAAACATAAAATGTACATTTTCTTTATTTTAGAAAGAAGAAAAATAGCATATATTTCACTTTAGTTAGAACCCATGAATTTTGTTGACATCTCATGTTTAAATGTTACTTATAAATTGTTAGACTAGCATTTCACTACTGGATACCGTATGCAACCGATGCCGTATACGCAACAATAACCGTATATGAAAGAGTTACCGTATTTACAGTTTAAATACTGTATATGCAGAATGAATACCGATTTTACATACTTGATACCGAATTTGCAATTTAAATACTGTATAAGCTTAAACACCGTATTTACACATACCTTTTTGCATATATTATAACAGATTAAATTATATATAACAAATTTGATTTGTTGATTACAGTAAGAAATAACAAAAAAAAAATTAAACAGTAATAAACTACTTTTTAACTTGATGCATATGTTACACACAATTTCCTTAAAACAGATTCGCCCCCTCACCATACATGCTTGAGGTATAATTTGAGTGTCTGCTTCCCAAGATACAACGGTATAACAGTAGAATCTGAGCACCACATATTTTACTTCGGCGAACTGAGTTAGTGCTCGCACAATATCACCACAAAAATTGAAATAGAAACTAAAAACCAAGACAAACTCGAACTGTATGCAGATGAATTTTCAGATGAAATTCGTGTGTTGAAAACTAGAAAAAATCGAGATATATAAAGACTTGGATCTTGTAAGTTATCATTTACTTCATGGCAATTACCACAGGAGTTTCAACAATTTTAGAAAATAAAAAGTCAATTGAAAATAAAATCAAATACCAATAGAGCTTTAGGTCGAGCTTGGTCCTTTTGCCACCAGACAATCCCGTCTTATTTTTTTAGGTCTTACTGCTTTGATCATGCTCCACAATATTAGTTTTAACAACACCAGGATTAAACCACTTCTTCTCGGAACTCTTGTTGTCTTCTTTAATTCGAAGTCTAACAATCAGTTATTTGACTCACAACATGACTTTGCAATTTAGCCATAGTCTGAGCTAACAACAAAACTTGGCCCTTGAGCCATAGCAGAGCCCACAGCCTGATTTTCATTAGCCACAGCTTGTGTTACATCCATGTTGGTTGAATCGGTTGCTATTTCTGAAAATGAAACAAATATTAGTTTTCAATAAATCAAATGAAACAACTTATCTATAATAAAAACCTGTTTTAAAGTGTTTTAGTACTGGATACAGTAGATGCAAGATAGATACCGTATATTCACGGGTTACTGTATACGCAACAATAACTGTATATGAAAAAGTTACCTCATTACAACTTAGATACCGTATATGCAGAATGGATACCAATTTACACACTTGATATTGAATTTGCAATTTAAATACTGTATAGACTTGAACATCGTATTTACACATACCTTTTTGCATATATTATAACAGATTAATTTATATATATAACAAATCAAATGATTTGTTAATTATAGTAAGAAATAACAAAAAGAATAATTAAATAGTAATAAACTAATTTTAACCTGAGGCATGTGTTACACACAATTTCCTTATGCTTCCCAAAATACAACAGTAGAACAGTAGAATCTGAGCACCATATATTTTACTCTAGCGAACTGAGTTAGTGCCCGAACAATATCACCACAAAGACTGCAATAGAAACTCAAAACGAAAACAAACTCGAATTGTATGCAAATGAATTTTCAGATGAAATTCGTGTGTTGGAAATTAGAAAAAAATCGAGATATATAAAGACATGGATCTTGTAACTTGTCATTCACTTAATGGCAATTACCACATGAGTTTCAATAGTGGACACTTCTGAGTGGCCAATTTTTGCTCATTTCGATCCGATATTCGTGTACGCAAGTCGAGCCAATACACAAGTTCAAGGTTTGAAATTCATTTCGGTCCATGATTACACTCCCCTGCACGCGCACGTGGAGAGAGCATATATGATACACATGATTACACAATTCTAAAGTGTAATCATTTATAAAGTGATTTTAGTTTTCATCAACTTTCTATGTGGGACAAACATTTTTTTTAGTTTCCCACCAACATAAACTTCTTTTAAGTGGCCCACTTTGAATTTCAATTTCTCATTCACTCAAGCATTAATTTTGGCAAGTAAATATATGATTTCGATGTATTCAGGAGGAGAACACAAATCAATCTTGATTTTCCAAAATAGCCAAACAGGTCCCATTAAAAATCAATGGAGTGCATGAATATAAATATTACTTTGAATTTAAAATGTTTAAAATAAATTGAGTAACCAGAAAATGACAGTAATGGTCCGTTTGATTGCAAATGTGGAAAATGGGTGGAAAGAAAATATTTTACTAGGAATTGAATTGCATATAATTTGTTTTACTGAGAATTGTAATTAATTGTATTTGATTGGTATAATTTTCTACCTGAAAAATGTTGAAAGTTTGGTGTCCGTTTGACTTCGTTTTTTATAAAAAAAATGTCTATTAAAGTGATAATTTTTTCTACCAATACGTCCAGAATTTGTTCCAATTACCAAAAAGTAAAAAAAAAATTAAACAATTAGAAAAAAATTACCATATTCGTTTGACTTTGTTTTGCATAGAAATTGTCAACAAAAATGAATTTTTTTTTTTACAATGGTTGATAGAATTGGTTGCCATTGATTAAAAAAAAAGGTGGAAAATGTTTCCCACGTATTAGGTGAAAAAACATTTTCCATCATTTGTGCATCAAAGGGTTGTACCTAGGAAAAGAGAGGAAAACATTTTCCGTGGAAAATTTAGCCTATCAAATAGTCAAAAAGTGAAAGTAGGAAAATATTTTTCTACTTCCATGAAAAATTCCGCCAAATCAAACGGACTCTAAGAGAAATTGTACTAACATGAACAAATCTAATCCAAACATCAAACATGAAGTAATGCAATGTTCATGTTATAAAGTGTAACTCTACTAAATATATGAAGGAGAAGTTTGAGCTCAATTCAAGTTATAACTAGCTTGTTTGTTTATCAATAATGGATTGATGAAAAATGTGTGATTAAAAAATAAGAAAAAAATTTAGATTTGCGTGTAATATTATTTTATAAAAAAAGTGTAGTTAAAAAAAGAGAAAAATGTATTTTAAGAAAATGGGTATCAAACAAGGCTCAATAAAAGTGTAGCAAAGCAAATTATATAGAGCGTTCTAACTATTTTATTCGAGAGAATTTATCAAGAGGCCAAGTATTCGAGCGTTTATGGAGTTTACAAGGTCTACCACCGAAATTTTGTATTTTGCCATTTTCTACTTATATAGCTATATTTTGTACTTTTATTTGCATATTTGTCCATTTTTTTAATTTTTTATTACATTAATGCGTGTCAAATAGATACAAAATTCCAACGATTAGTCCATAGAATTTTGACGTGGCAGAATCGACGGATGACAAAAGGTAAATATGTTAACGGCTTTGAATTAGCCGCCTGCAGAAAAACGCCAATTACTCGGCGGCTGAATTTTCAAATAATCGTCACCAATTAACGTGGGTTCAGCGCCTTTATCCAACCTAGTATATTAGCATTATCTTCTATCCCACTATTTTAATAACAAGTTAAGGTTCATATTGTAGTATAATAAAGAATTATATATATTATTAATATTTAAATTTATCTACAAATAATATCAATGAATAAGAGCTTCTAATCAATTTAAATAAAAATCATATTTTTAATAAATTTTGATAAAAGTAAAAAAAATATATTGTTGAAAAATTATTAATCACATGAAGTGCATGATTAAAATTAATTATTGACTTTGACTTATATTTTATCCAATTTTCAATTGAACCAAAGAGGGACAAGGATTACAGTGAAAAAAGTACCACATGGAAACCAAGTTTAGGTAATAGTGGTGTCACTATATCAATGTTATGTGAATTAAAATGCATTCTTATTTTATTTGATAGTGAGATGGTTGACTCGCCATCACCTAGATTGATCTTTAGCCATACTGATTTTAATTTAGTCCATGTTTGGTATATATTAAAATTTTTATTTTCATTCTTCTACTCATTTTTAATTTACACATTCTTCAATACAATAATATTTTCCATTACATCAATATCTTTTCATTTTTTTTAACAACACATTCTCCTTCAATCTACTATTACAGAATACATTCTTCCAAAATAATGTGGCTCAAACACACCCTTATTTTTTGTACTAAAATTAGGTGAGACGGAATGTATTATGATAATAAATTTATTTATATAAAATGAATTTATATGTAAGGATATTAAGAAGAAGAAGGTCACGAGAAGCAACCTTGACCGTAGATTGGGTCTTGTTTGTTCAAATAAATGATGATCTCAAATAGTTTAAATTATTGTGGCACGTTTTGCTCGATGCGTGTAACGAAAATGACGTTTTGTTGTCGGGCCACGTGTGTGTTCTTCGACACGTGAAAAAGGCCACCACTTGCACATTATTAAACTATCAAGTAACTATCAACAGTGTAATGAAAGTCACTCTTGTCTTTAGACATTTTATATTTAAATCTCTTGCTTAAAAACAAATCATATATGGGATTATTGAAAAATTAAAATATTACGATTGAAAGAGAGTTTAATGAAACTGAACAATTTTAAAAATTAAGCAAAAATTTTGATTTATTTATTGTGTATCAAGCATTGTGCCTGAAAAGAATGAACCATCTTTATTTTTACTTACTTGATCGTGCTTATTACGTCAGTTGTTTTCATTTTTCGTAAATGTTGACACAATAAATGTTGTTGGTCTTTCTATGGCTTTATCCCCTTGCTTCCCATATTAGAGAAACAAAAAGTATTGTAAGCTTCCTTCTATTAACTATATGTTTTCCTTCCGAATTAAATGAGTAATATTTATATTCCTTGTAAAATATGCGAACAAAAAATTATTTAACCATTTATAAACAATAGCGAAAAAGTCAACATGAGCCAACTTAAAGAATTTTTAATTGCATTGAAATACAAGAATCTTCAAGATTTTATTGATTTTCGTGTTTGTTTCATTTTGACTTTTATCCCATGAGTAGTCACATTCTTAGCTAAATATTTCGCATTGAGATGATGTGTCCATTTATTTAATTTTGATGTAGTCCAATCATAAGGGTTTTTAAAAAAAAAAAAAAATTGAAATACGCTTTTTATAATATAAAAAATGCAGTGTTCTTTTTATAACAATTACTCTCACAGTATGATAGAATACTCCTTGATTATTTATTATATAAAGTTGAATGCATTTTCCTACGTAAGGCGTAAATTTCAGCATGTTAATTGCATCAGGTACAGACACAGCAGAAACCGCGTCGCTGTCATGCGTGAATGTTAGTCAAATTCTTTTAACAGTTGAGTGAATATATGAAAGTTTAACGAAACCTACCCCGAGTTTCCATGAAATTGGGCTCCATCACATTGTTTTTCACGTGATTTCTTTAAGCCCCTATTTGATATTCATGAAAATTTTCATTTTCATTTTTTTATTCATTTTTTTAAATCACACATTTTTTAATAAAATAATATTTTTCATCTCATCAATAACATTTTCTTTTTTTTCAACCACACATTCTCCACCAATTTACTATTCCAAAAAATATTCCTCCAAAATAATCTGGCGCAAACACACCCTAAGTCACTTCACTTGGAAAGTCTTAGGGATAGCAATGGGCTGAGCCGTTCCATATACCCTTGAGCTCGGCTCGTCACCGACGAGCTAACTAGCCAATTCGACTCGATTACCACCCCTAGGTCTTATCACATTCCCACAACACGATGTATTATATATACCCCAGAGATAGAGGGTGTATCAAATATGTAAACTACTTTTTAGCACAATCCATGCACCACATGTATGTATTTTCAGTTTTTATCCCGTTTGGTACGATTTTTACTTTCTTTTTTTCTTTATATAGAAGATTTTTTTTGAGAAAATTATCCCAATTATTATTTGAAAACTAATTTCTAAAAGAGTTTCTTATTCAAAAGTGTTTTTAGAGGAAGTTATATTCGATCAATTTCCTCTAAAAACTCCTCTTACTAGGACTGGACATGTTCAAATTCGGTTATGAAGAGAATTGAACCGAATCGAACCAAATTTTTTGGATATTTAATAAATAGAATCTTCGGGTCCAAATATAATTATGGAACCGTTCGAATTCTGTACTATAATTAATTTTTTTAATATTTATAGCAACACTACATAATACAACTAATGAAATGTTCATTCGTAGCTTCGATGGGCAATTGGAGAGGAGAAGTCGGACTCAGCAGTCAATGGATTTAATTTGGGCATGTAGATATAGATTTTCAATTTATCAAATGATTTGAGGTTAGTTGACCCATTCTTACCGAATGAAAGTATGAAATTGAAAATGGGAGGATAAAAATTAAAAAATGCATAAATCTTGAGCTAATAATGAAATTAATAATTGAGCCAACAAATTAAAACAAATTGAATTTAGAAATTTGATTGGACTAGACTAGTTAGGCATGAACTTGTCTTGAGAGTTGGAGCGTTAATCACTAAATTAGTTAATTTGTTAAATTGTTTAGAAAAAGTTAAAATAATTTAATTAATTCAATATAAAAAAATAAAAAAATTCTTGGTCTAGAACCAAGAACCGAACTAAATCCATCGGTTCTCGATTCGAATACCCGTTCGTGTATTTAATTTATGAAAAATCACTCGATTCGGGAGTTTTGTTCATCCCTACTTCTTACTAGAAAAAAGTTTCATAAAATCCGTCAAAATTGAAAATAAATTTTAAAATTTGAGTTTTAAAGAATTTGTATGAAACACGGGCTAAATATACAACTAATAACAAATTTATAAATTAATAAATTTCAAATTGTTTTATGAATTAACCTAGTTATACAATCCTAATTGACAATTATGGGCAACAACTTTTGTGTTGTCAAAATTCGAACAATTAAATTTAAAAACGATTTTTGGAATGAATGAATGTGATGTTGTCAAGTGGGAATTGTTAATCAAAATTATCAAATAAAATTGTACAAGTAGCATAATTCATGTTTTAGGATTGTTTTTACTTTTTATTGAAGTATCAAAGACTTTGTTCGTAACCATGGAGTGGGAAGGCCGATAGAATTCCTATCTGTTAAATTGATTAGATGCATACAGGAAGCAAATAGGTTAGAGGGACTGACACAAAGGATTGACCCGACCGACTAAAAAGGAATCGAGCATTCTTAGTTCATAATGAATCCACTTTTTTGAATTCAAGAATGGGACCCTCGACCCCCCCCCCCCCCCCTCCCTCTCTCTCTCTTTTCCTTCTCCATATTAGCCCAAATTCAACACTAGTGGCCGAACCTAAACTTGGACTTGCTCGCCTTTGGCCTATCCTACACTGGGGGTACCTTGGACTGGATTCACTAAAATTTTACATATTTTAATTTAGATACACTTATACTATCAAGTGGAAATTACACCGAACCCTACATTTAAATTTTCAACTTCAAAAATAACAATTCCCCATCTAAAATAACTATTTTCGTTCAAAAATTAGATTATAATTATTTTTTAAATTTAAAACATAAATAACAATTCCTCGTCTAATATCCAAATCCCGAACCCTAATATATTTCCTCAATCCACCATACCTCTCTCTCCCTCGCACTTCCAATCGTCGTCCGATAAGTACTCTCCCTCACATACCACGTCCCAGCCGTAGTCCAGTAAGTAGCGTTGGGACCTTGCCGTTCGCAATAGCGGCGCCCAGTACTACTGCAATAGCGATGCCCGACGCTGTTGCAAACTCGTGACAGCGCCGAAGCTGCAACAAACTTGTAATAGCGTTGCGACCTACTGTCGCACCAACGTAGTGTTGCCCAATTGTGCACCTGAGATGGAGCATGACTTGTGGGCAGACGCGACATGCAGTACTAGAGAGAAATTAAGGTTGATTTCGAGTTTTTTTTGGATGATTTCTTCCTACTCCAATCTGATGTACTTAGTCAGAGTTTTGTGGTTGTTTTCTTTGTTGGTTGGTGGTTTGCTCTATTTCAATTTGCATGTGGTGGTTGTCAGTGGTGGTGATGTTGGCGGTGCTTGTGAGGTGACAGTGCTGGAGAGGTGGTGGTTGGTGATGATGGTTTGTGGGTGTGATAACATGGGATATGGTGTTTGTGACCAATAAATGGTTAATTGTGACCAATTATTTGAGAATGTGACCAATAAATTGAATATTTTGTCAACAATAAATAATATGTGACCTAAAAATTTGAATCGTGGCTTATAAAATTTGTAACTTATAACCGATAAATAAATTGTGACCTATAAATATTTTGATTTATGATCAATAAATAAATTGTGAGGTATAAAAATTTTTATTGTGACTGTGAAAATGTAAAATTTTTTATTCGTGATTGAGAAATAATTTATGATCAATTAATTCGATAATTTGTGACTAAATAATATAAATTGCGACTTTAATATATTTAATTAATTACTCCATCCGTTCCAATTATAAAGGCTTGTTTCGTTTTTCACACGAATTAAGAAAGCTTATTTAATGTCATTGAGAAATTAAATTTTGCTAAAATCTTTCCTAATTTGCCCCTATTTATTTTCAGTATGTAAAACTAAATTATTGTTGGAATTAATAAGGAATTTGAAGAAGAATAAGAAATAAGAGTTGTTCCATGTTTCCAAGAAGTATGAAATATGTATATTCGGATGATTTCAAGAAATTGACATTTAAGTGGGGAAAATTTAATATTAGGTATATTGGTAAATGAATACAATAAAATATTCTACATTAGGAAACATGCATATATATTTGAGATAAGAGAAAAAAGAAACTCAACCTATATAATTGGGGCGGGGGGAGTTTTTCATAAACAAATTTTAATAAATTTACGATTTTTGAAGTTTTAAATCTTGTTTTTAAGTTTTAAAATAGATCACACTTAATCTCTTAGATATGAAATTTTTTCAACTATCAAATTTACGTTAAAAAAGAGATACGAAGCTCTAGCAATTTGAATTAACAAATATAGTTTTTTTTATAAATGATGTACCTAGTAAGACTCTTATTCTATATAATAAAAATTTATTTGAACAAACCAAACATTATTCTCACAAATCGAATTTTTGGTTAATTTTTGTACCAAAACGACACGAATACGTATAGAGAAACATTTAATCTGTGTTTATCTCCCATTATTGTAGAAAAAATGGAGTAATGAATAATATTTTTTTGGAGAATGTGTCGTTGAACCCTTGTTTGAAACCCATTTTGAGGAAAAGAAAATTTTTTGAATAGTGATTGATGTGAGAATGTGTGGTGAAAAAGTAATGAATTTTTTTTTATTTGTGTGTAATATTATTTTATTTGGAGAGTGTGTAGTTGAAATGAATAATGAGAATGAGAAATTAATGGGTGTCAAACGGGAGCTAAAAAGTAACTTTTTTTATTTGTGTGTAGAATATTTTATTGGGTGAATGTGTGGTGAAGAATTTTACTGTAGTAAACAATGTTTTGAAATAATGAAAGACAAACATGGTCTTATTTGAGCTCATTTTTTGGAGTAATAGCTTCTATAATAGTGATTGATTTGGAAGATGTATGGTTAAAATGTAGAACAAAGATTAAATTTATACGTAAAATTATTTTATTGTGAGGGTGTGTAATTAAAAATAAATTTAAATAAAAATGAATTTTTAGAGAATTGACTATTAGACAGGCTAAACAACGCCGTTACAAGCCATTTTGAACTGTTAAATCCCAAAATTGGAGGAATGGAAGGAGCTGTATCGTCGTGCATCTTCTGCCAAATCGCCCGCTCTACCACCTCCACCACTCTTCTCCACAAGGTCAACCCCCAATCAGCTTCGCCTTACCCGCGGCAGCACAAAGCTTTTATCGTTTCAAAATAATGAATTCTGCGCTTTTTATTTATGCAGGATGATAGGATCGTTGCTTTTCAAGATATAAATCCATCTGCATTCAGGTCTCTAATTTTTCACATCTTCATTTTTCTTCAGTTTATATGTGTTTTCAGGTCGTTGCTGTTGATTAATTTCTTCCAAATTCGACGTTGAATGATTATAAATGACTTTTATTTGGTATTTATCATTTTTTTTTTTCTGTTTGTTGAAATGAATTGGCTTTTTGTTACTTTTTGTAAGATTTCGTTTGCTAACTATGGTGCTAATATTGGCTGAAATTAGTTGGAAATTGAATGACAAAATAGAATAGAATTAAATATGATTATGCAGATTATTTAGAAAGCTAGGTGCACATATTCTGTGGAGGTCCAACAATCAATTTCCTTTCGGAAAAAGGAAAAATAGAAAAGAAAAAGAAAGTAGCTTATCATGGACGCTTGTAATTTGGTTCATTAAGAATCAATTTTGTTGCTTTAGCACGTTTTACATCTCCACCTTTGAATACTTTTGGTACTTACATCCGACTACGAATATTCTGGCCTGAAAGCAGATTTCTTCTAAATGACTAATGAGTTCAAATGCAACCTCATCTGGAACACAGACTTTTGTGCTAATGGAATGGCAAAAATATGTCTTGCTGAAATGTGATGAGGGCAGTATCTGAAAATAGTACCCATAAACTATTGATAGTATGGAGTTCAGTGACAGGGGCAGCTAGTTACTCACCCTAGAGTGGATCTGCAAGAACTTTTTCATGTTTATTTCTTAGCTTTTTCTGTTTTGCATTTGAGCGTTTCATAACCGTGTTCTGGTAGTTATGATCTACAAGCTTTATTCGCTATAATAAGGAAATGAAGATATTCATTAGTAGTTGGACTTATATGACAGATGATTAGTATTTTCTTCTACATGTGTATATGCAATGTAACTGTAGAATAAAATACTAATTATCTGTAGTTGGACTTATATGACGGATGATCAGCATTTTCTTGTTTCTTGGTCTCTTTTAATCATCATCAGTCCTTAATTGATCATTGTACATAATTTAGCATTTGGTATTTGAATTAGGAAAGCTTAACACGATGCATGCGATAGCCTCCAAAATCATACTAATGCCCCAGGGCGGTTCTTTTTAGTACCAAAAATATTCATTCTCGTAGAAGCATTCTGTCATAGGAGCTTTTTAGCCGTTCACGAATACAATAAAATATTTTGTTATTTCGTGTTGATTATAGAATGCATACTCATGACTCAACATATTTTATGGGTGTTGCCATGATTTGAAAGGCGGCAGTGAGACCCATCTTGAGGCCCGCCTCACCGTAAGACGCATGTAGTATGCCTCGAGGCAGTATTTTTAAGGCTAAAAATATGAGGCTCACGCTACTAAATCTGAGACGCATGCGTCAAGCTGCGCGCCTCATTTAAAATTTGATTTTTCAATTGTATGAAAAGAAATCAGAAAAACCCTTCTTAAAAAAGAAAAGTGCTCATTTAAAAAGGCATTTTGGGTCCAAACAAAACAATAAAATGAGGTTACATTGCAATTGGTGGATGAGAAAGATGATTGTGTAGAAATTGAGAGTAGCGAAGATGAAGATGATGGAAAAATTAGATTTGAAAATGATTCCATTAACGATACTAGTAATAGTGATGATAGTGCAGACTATTGTTTTTTTTTTTTTTTAGTTTAAGCTGCTTCTTTATTTTCCATTGCAAATGGAGTGATTTCTAACTTCTTTAATGCTTTTTTTTTAGGTGGACTATATCTCAATATGCTAATGGTTATATATCCTATTTACTATATACTCCAATTTTTGTTTTTTTTTTTTTGTATTATTTTATAATTCTCTTACTTAGATTTTTTGTTTTTTGTGAGGCTTACGCCTTAATCCGTCTCGAAACTTACGCCTCGCCTCATAAAGAAAAACCGCTTTAGTATTTAGTTTCGTCTTTTTAAACCTTGGGTGTTGCTTTCGTTCTTTGGATGGAAAACCTGGTTATGTATAGACATCTGACGTGAACCCGAGAGCGGGATCAGTTTGGAAATCGCGAAATTAATTGAAAATGCAGAGAAAGTCCAAATTCAAGTTATAGACGGTAGAATCTCGACCCGCAAATTATTGAACCAAACAACTAAATAAAAACAAAATTTGAATGACCTCTTAATTATAAAACCAACGAACCTCGATTTGCGAACGCCACAAAGGGTGTCTAATCCTTTGATAAGTTCTAAGGGTTGAACGCTACAAATATAACAATATTTGATAAGTTCGGTACATGTTCAATAAAGAACAAAAAGAGAGAAATCCCATTCAATTTATAATGTCAAAAAGGTTAATGTTATAATGAAATAAAGTTTCATATTTATACTAAACATAGGAAAATATGGAAAAACGAAAATATCACTTAAAGATTACAAGAATTTTGTCTAAACTAAAATTCTAACAAAATAAGAAAATTTGCGGAAAATTAAAATTCTCGCCAAATTATTCTCGGCATGTTTCTATGCGATTGCAAGCCCAAATTCAGGTTGTGGATGGTAGAATCTCGACCCGCAAATTATTGAACCAAGCAACCAAATAAAAACAAAGTTTAAATGATCTCTTGATTACAAAACTAACGAACCTCGATTTGCGAACACCACAAATGGTGCATAATCCTTTGATAAGTTCTAAGGGTTGAATGCTACAAATATAATAAGTTCGGTACATGTTCAATCAAGAACAAAAAGAGAGAAATCTCATTTAATTCATAATGTCAAAAAGGTTAATGTTACAATGAAATAAAGTTTCGTATTTATACTAAACCTAGAAAAATATGAAAATATCACTTAAAGATTACAAGAATCTTATCTAAACTAAAATTCTAACAAAATAAGGAAATTTGCGAAAAATTAAAATTCTCGCCAAATTGATCTCGACATGTTTTTGTGTGATTGCAAGCCCAAAAGTACCATGCGCCCACGTAACCTTGTGCAAAATTTCGTGCCATTTTCGGAATGTACTAATGGGCAAAAATCTGACAATTGAGCTGAAAGTTATGCCTGTTTTCTTTCTAAATATCTTCCAAACCTTGAATCCACCTCGTTTCGGCTCCTAAGCCTTCACGAGACTTGAACCTTAGCTTGTCAACTTCTTCAATTTGGACTCCAAAACTCGACCAAGTGATTGTCTATCCCGGATCATATCATCCTCTCTCTTCGAAAGGATTCTTCCTCGAATCCGTGCCTTGTGATAGCGTAGGGGATAACCAGTTTGCTACACAACTCATCACTGCACCACCTGGATTAAATGGAAAATTTTTCCTTCCATGGCATAGGATCAATACACAGTACCCATCCATTTTGTAGGTATGGATGTATTGCAGCACAAACACAATCACCCATAGATGTTGTATGAACTCCCATGTACAACGATCCACCTGAAAGAAAGAATGAAGCAAAACACGGTCGAATTTGTTAGCTTCTCCCTCAATGAGATATAGGTCCTCGTACTCATAATAATCGTCTCCACCATATCATGTTTAACAATGGAACTCTGCTCTTCATTCTCCACAATATTTTCAACCATTTGCTCAACACATTCTGCCATTATTTGCTCACTCTCTTGCTGAACCATCTCTACAATTTTTGTATCAGTCTGCTCGTGTTCCAGCTCATTAATTCGTTCACTCTCCTTAATATCAATTGCATTTTTCATTCCACCATCCTCCATCTTAACTTCCCTATTTCTAGACTTCTCCAGCGATTCAACTCTAGTGTTCTCCTTAGGTGTGGTCATCTTCCTCTTTTGCTTTTCCTGTTCTGCCTCACCTCTCACCTTCCATCGGTCTGCAAAGGACTGTTCTAGTGTCAAAACCAGTCAGAGTGATGTTTTCCCCGTACTGAAGAAACCTATACACGTTCCTCCCCATATCATACACAGCCTTCCTCTCATGCCTCCAAGGTCTTCTCAACAAAATATGAAAAGATTTTAATGGCACCACATCACACCAAACTTCATCACTATATCTTCCAATGGTTAAATTCAATAAAACCCGTTTGGTCACATCTACCTCCCCACACTCCTTTAACCAAGTCATCCTATAAGGCCTAGGGTATTGTTGTAAAGGTAACCCCAATTTTTCAACCATCGTGATACTAGCCAAGTTTGACATGTACTCCTTATCAATAGCCAGACTGCATATCGTGCTACTCACAAAACACTGAGTTTGTAAAATAAATCCTCAATCACCATCCATCCTTTACGTAGGCGTAATCAAGAAGACTCAAAAGAAGAATTGGACAATTGGATGAGTAATATTTAAATTCAAGAAAGTGGTTCTTGAATTTGGATTGGACGGATTAGAAACAGATTTTGGATTTAGAATTGATAATAGGAAAAATTTATAATTCCCAAAATAAATCCAAATAATTTTTTTTTGGAAACAGTACGGATGAACAGTAATTTTTTTATAAACTCGAAAATTGACTACGAGATCAAAGAAACAAACGGAAGTTGATTTGGATGTTAAATTAGCCCATAAACAACTTATGACTTTTTTTTTTTTTTGAATTTTCTGGATCAAAAACACAAAATTTACAACGGATGCGAAGAACAAAAACAAAAGATTAACAAAAGAAAAGATAGAACTTGAATTTCGAGCCCAAGCTTTGATACCAAATGACGCGAACTCGGGTATGAGATTAGCGTGGACATCGCGGAATTAATTGAAAATGCCGGGAATGCCCAAATTTAGGTTGTAGACGGTAGAATCTCGACCCGCAAGTTATTGAACAAAGCAATCAAACAAAAACAAAGTTTGAATGACCTCTTGATTACAAAACCAACGAACCTCGATTTGCAAATGCTACAAAGGGTGTCTAATCCTTTAATAAGTTCTAAGGGTTGAGCGCCACAAATATAACAATATTTGATAAGTTCGGTATATGTTCAATCAAGAACAAAAAGAGAGAAATCTTATTTAATTCATAATGTCAAAAAGGTTAATGTTACAATGAAATAAAGTTTCCTATATATACTAAACCTAGGAGATTATGGAAAAAGGAAAATATCACTTAAAGATTACAAGAATCTTACCTAAACTAAAATTATAACAAAATAAGGAAATTCGCAGAAAATTAAAATTCTCGCCAAATTGTTCTTGGCATGTTTCTGTGTGATCGCAAGCTCAAAAGTACCATGCGCTTGCACGACCTTGTGCAGAATTTCGTGCCATTTCCGGAATGTACTCATGAGCGAAAATCCGACAACCAAGCTGAAAGTTATGCCCGTTTTCATCCACGCTGTTCATTTTCTTTTCAAATATCTTCCAAACCTTGAATCCAACTTGTTTCGCCTCCTGAGCCCTTTACGAAACTTGAAACTTGGCTTGTCGACTTCTTCAATTTGGACTCCAAAACTCGACCAAGTGATTGCCCATTTCGAATCATATCAACATCTTATCTTCTTTTTCGTTGACAACATTTTGTTGGCATCTAGAAGGTTGAGGAAAATTTTCACTTACCAATATTTGTCTACTTGATGGAAGTACAATTTATCATCTCCACGACTACAATTTTAATATACTTTTTGGCATGACTTTGTTTTTGCAGCTTTTGCTTAACATTTTGATTTCTTAAACAACCTACTAATTTCTTGCACCAGTCTATTCTCTGAAATAGGCATTACTTGGTGATTCCAATAGAGCACATTCCAACAGTCAAAGACCTTCAACGGAGGTCTGAAGACTTTTTATTAGGTAAACAACTACCCGGTCCTTTATTTGTTTGGAATCTTGCTGTTACTCTGCAGACCCCTTATTTTCATCTGGTTAATTTCATGTCCCTGTAGTCAGCCACATGCTAAATGTGGGCCAGAATCTAGTGCAAAGAGACGCGCCTCACGCCAAGAGATACAGGTATTCTTTTCCAATACACCAAAATAGATCCGTATCCTTCTTTATGCCTCCACACTTAAATGTGTTTGATTTGCAGAACTCTGAGTTGATATATTCTAGACACTGTATAGGGGCTTTAGTTATTTTAACATTGGGATTCCAAGACTTAATCAGTTCTTCATTTGATGGCTATGAGATTCTATACTGAACCTTGTTTGTTTCTCTATTTATATCTAAAATCTTCAAAGGGTTTATTGATTGCTTTTAAGAGACTGATACATAGCTCTGAATGGAAACAGATCTGCCTAACTATCAAATTATCATTGTTTTTGGTAAATTTATTGACGTAGAAAACATTCAAATAAGAACAAGATTTTGAAAGAAGAGGAAGAGAGACGAGAAATAGAAGAAGAAGATATTCAATATCAATGTCCGACTATTATAATGCATAAGCTCCTTTATATATGGTTTAAACTAGTCTAAATAAAATAGGAAAACACTAGAAAATATATTAGATTAAAACCTAATTATGTGTCCTAAAATAAGAATCCAATGCGGCAATTTAGAGAGTAAACAACTAATAAAATACTAAAAAATTATTAAATAAAATCTCAATTATGTTTTCTAAATTATTCTACTAGGATTTCCATAATTTCTTCTCGTTTGAAAGAACTTGACTCCGACGAGATGGGCTGCAACTTCATTCTCCAAGGAGGCCAATTTGTTGTCCTGACTCTTGATAGCAGTAGATGAGTAACTAATATCAAGGAGGAAGATCTTTGTTATTGACTACTTAAACAATAGATTGGTTTTTGGAAGTGAGAAAAAAAATTCCAACCTCAACTTTGTAGCATTGTTGTTTTTTCAAACATCTATTCGATCTTGAAATTTTTTGACATTCAGTTTAACGTTTCTGATTTATTAGATTCGGTTTTCATCAGCCTCCATTTAACAGTGTCAATCATCTACACCTCCATTGTTTTGTACTTCCCTTTATCCCCAGGTAAGCCTTTAGTTTATGGATAAATACTCGTGCTATCTGTTCACAAGTATTTTTTTTCGTTCTTCTTACCTGACAAATATTCACTCTTGCTCTATTTTTAAATTATTGGAAAAGATGGAAATGTGTAAAATACTCTTCTTTGGGACCTTTTGGAGGATTTATTGAAGCTGATAAATTGTTGGAGAGGATAAAGCCATTATATCCTCATTGATGATCTGTTCTCCAATCAATTTGATTTCCAAATGTGAGTCTTTGCACACCCAATTTCCCAAAAATATTTCCCCATAAGATTTGATAGAGATTGTGATTTTCATGTTATGATGATTTATCTTCACATTGCAATAGAATAATTTCTGCAGGAAAGCCTTTCCAACCATGAATTTTTCAAGATTTTTTGCATGACAAAACACTTTGGTGGTACTCTCGAGGTAACTGTTTTTTTATTCTGAGAATAAGGCAGGTCCTTTATCCTCTCTGCTGAATCAGTGTTGTGAATTCAAAATGCTCTGTAGAAGTACCTCTACCCTACTAGGGTGAACAAACTAAAACTGAATTCTCTTTGTTTGTAACCTTACATTAGAAGATGGTTCAGTGTGATCGCTCAAGATCTGCGATATCTATCTGTATAACAATGAATTACAGTATCGTAATTATATATCTGAAAGTTTCAGTTTTTCACTATCATTTTTGCTGCTTAGCTGTTCTAAATATGTGTGTGTGTGTGTGTGTGTGAGAGAGAGAGAGAGAGAGAGAGAGAGAGAGAGAGAGAGTAATCTTCATTTTGTGTTAAAAGGGCAACTAAACCAACTAGTTGTACTATGAAAGAATCATTGATAGTACAAACGTGCAGATAGTTGGCTCTTCCTCTCTACGAGGCCTCGTCATTCTGCTTTGAATCATTTATCCTACTTGCTATAAAGTTTATGACATACGGTTTTATATATGATGAATAAAATACAATCAAATTGGTCATATGGCTGTTCTCCACATAGCAGGGATGTGCTTGTTATAACCAACCTAATCCTCCAAAACTAAGCAAGAAATAAAATTACTTCTAGTTACGTAAATCAATAGTTTAAATCACACTTTGTTTTTCAAGTTAGAGCCAAGATTGGCACATTCAATTAATTTAGGAAGATTTCACATTGTGATCTCATTGTTCAATTTGGGATTAACAATGATTATCCGGTTTGTCGTTTGAAGATCATGCATGTTGACTGTTATTACTTTTGAGCACTCAATATCATGAACTAAAGGCTAGGTGGGTCGCGCAAGATGTGGATTTCTTTTCTTAGCTAGGAAAGAAATTATGAAGGTGAAAGTTTTGCTTAATTTGTTTAGAATTCCTTCTGTTTTTTTCCTTGACTACAATTTGGGAATAATAGTACGTTAAGAATATTTGCTAATTGTTTTTCTTGATAAAGTTACAATCTATCTCAACATCAGTAGTTCTATTTTGTACTGGATTCTGATCTATTTTTTTTTCTGATGCCTTGTTATCACTGTAATTGGACTGTTCTTCGAAATATGCAGTATCTTCAACTAAATTTCGCTAATGCCTTGGGATGCAGTTTGAAAATTTGCCTCTTCAGTGCTCCTAACGACAACAAATCGTTTCTTGGTTCTCCATCTTACTCGTTTACACCCACTAATGTAAGTGTAATCTGAATTTTTTAGCCTTTTGTCTTCTAATAATGTTGGGCTTAGCTATCAAAGTCCACCTGGCTCATTTACAAATAATAATCTTGAAATCTATAGATGTTCTTTTGAACTTTAAACAAATCAAATTGCTAATTTAAGCGTGACTCAGATATTTTTTTATATGAAAAGTTATTCAATTATGTTTAATTAAATTGTTAACACGACAAGGGTGACAGGTTTTTAGCAAGAAGTCCAACTACGATTTTTCAACGACTTACGCTAATATCTTTAGTGGGCTTTTTAGGTAGTTGGGCAGGCTGCTTGTAGTTTTCAAATAGGTCACAATCACATAATTTACGGTCATGGTCACATATTAGTCTCAAATTATACGAGGTCGCCATCACAAAGACACATTTTGTGGGTAATTTTTTTCATCACACCCCAAACATTAAACTGGCCAAACATATCTCCTTTTGACTGAGTTTCCGTATGAAGTGGTTTGCCCCTGCAAGGTGAGGCTCTGCCCTTCCCCTGGAATCCACTCCAGGTCGGAGGAGCCTTACGGCTAAGTCGGTCTCTCTCTTTCAGTTCTTACCCGACTAATTATTGGAAGAAGTAAAATAAAGAGATTTTCAAAGTGTGTGAAAAACTTTATTTTTAAAATTTGAAGATGTCTTGTAATGTGTATTACTTTTTTAAAAACAAAGAAACTCTTGAAGATGCTATTAATGCATCAATATTGCCATGCATGCTAAAATTACTCGATATTAAGCACGAGAGAGCTATCCTAATAAGAGGATGTCATTAACCAATATCAAGATACGAGTCGTGGTTATAGATCAGTTTTCTACAATTTAAGCTCATTTAGTTGGTCGAAAGGCAATCCTATTCGGGAATTCATGGATCTATTTTCAATTTTAACTCCTAGCATTTGGTTGATTATTAAACTTGAGTGCATAGGTATCCACTATAAATATGTCTTTGTGTGAACCTTTGCTCATTCGAAAGTGATGCTGAGTTTGTGGATCATATCAACATAAATGATGTATCATAGATCGAACAGCAGAAATGAAAACAATAAGGGATTGTTCTCTTTGTGTTTCAGTTTTTAGTTTTGAATTTATTTTGAGTTTTGTGTTTTGAGTCCCTGTTGGGTACACATTAAAATTTTCATTTTCATTTTTCTATTCATTTTCAACCATACATTATTCAATAAAATAATATTTTCTATTACATCAATAACTTTTCATTTTTCCTTAACTACACATTCTCCATCGATCTACTATTCCAGAATACATTCTTCCAAAATAATATGGCTCAAACACATCATGAACGTCTATTTTGAAATTGTTGAAAACGAGTTCTTTTTATCATTTTGAAAAATTGTTTTCAAAAATAAAAAAAGATGAAGTTTTGGCTTGGTATTAACTGAAAACAGCCAAAACGATATTTTTTTTTGCGTTTTTTGTATTCTTTATAAATTGTAAACTCGTTTTTGAAAATAGGTAAGTAAACGTCTTTTCAGTATTTTGATATGACTTTGTATCAGCTAACTTCACAAATTAGAGTAAACCAAATTTTTAACATTTGTCACATGTTAAATCAGCTTCTCAAGTCCATGAAATATTCCCCCTCAATGCCTCCGTACGAGCAAGGACTAAACGATCTCCTCTGGAAGCATTATTGCCTCACAAACAAACCAGCTAATCGGATCCAAGCCACTCGTGGAACCGGATTTCTACTTTCTCTTGCTTTTTGTTAATCTTTCCTTTCGTCTGTTGTTAGAATCTGTCGCGATCCATACATAGTTCGAACTTTGACTTCAAGATGAGTAATCTCAGCGAATTAGATTAAGGCGAAACACAATTTAGTTAAGCTGCACTTCGTTGTTGAACTTAAAAAGGCCCTTTTTAGCGGGTTTCTTGGATTTCAAGGATTCAAGATATTCCAATTCGCCAAGTACAGCAAAAGGCAAAAGCATGGCATTTGATACCCAAAATTCGTTGCTTCCATCTCCAACTCCGTTGCTGTTCAATCTCTTCTCAGCAGTAATTTTGATCGGTATGCTCTCTAAATTTGTTAAATTTCCACCCTTCAAATATTATGTATTACCCATCTGTGAATTCTATTTGATTTATTGCTTCGGTGAGCAGTGGTGATTCCTTTCTTCTAAAATCTTTAATTAGATCTATATTATAAATATTGAAACTAGATGCAGAAAATTTCAATAATTGATTAATTGCCACGATTGTGTGTTTAATATCAGTCATCAGTGTGTTGTAAATTGAAGCCCATTTGATTTTTTCCCTGTTAGTTACTGTAGCTTATTTCTCGAATATTAAGGACTCTTTTGAAAGTTGCTTTGCCCAATTGATTTTTTTTTTTTTAAATTTAATACAGCAAAAGGTCTTGAAAATCTATTATGGGTATCTTATGAAATCGTCATGCATCCAAATGATACGCAGGATATATATTGCTATAGCGTTCATAACATATTTGTTATGACAAATTCTATTAGGTACATATGCAGAAACCAAACGAATTGGTAAAAGACCTAATTACTTTGACCGGTGGTGGAGGGAGCAGGCAATTATCGAGGCAAAGGACTAAAGAAGGTGCATATACTAAAAAGAAATCCAAGTCCTTTTTGCCACCTATTGAGACTCATTGGCGTATATCATCACCCAAAGAAAAAATGGGATCAAATCTTAGCTTCAAGAAAATGCTGTCATACCCATTCAAATTTCGGCAATCTTTCAAGAGGATTCAAAGGAGCCAAAGTACGAAAATGGTTCTTGAAGGACCTCATAATCCAAAAGACCAACAAATTGTTGATAAGTTTCGTGAATTGCTTTTTGTTGAGGGTCAGTTACAAGTGAAGCACTTCGATTATCATACTCTTTTAAGGTAGAATTATATATTTTCTAATATTGTTATAATGTAGATGGTTTATTTGTTTCCATAGGTAGTATGTTGTGACTGGACTTGCACTGTTCTCGTATGGTGACTTGTCACAATTAGTATTGTCTCTCATGTGTATTCGAGCCTTCTACTTTATATATTTTGTTCGATGAGGATGTTGTATGAAGGTGTTCTTTATGATTACAGATTCCTTAGAATGAGGGATTTTGATCTAATGAAAGCAAAAGATATGTTTTTGCAATATCTCAAGTGGAGAGAGGAATTTCACGTTGATGCAATAGCCAAGGTGAAATTCGAACTTCCTGGCTGTAATGACATACCAAGTAATACTTTATATGCAGGAAATAAGCATGTCATCTTATTTTAGATATTGCTAGCTCTGTGTATTAGATGACATATAATTATTTCATATTGGAAACTTTAGAACTAGTTTAACTCATGAGTTACTAGCCAGAATGAAACATACGTGTATATTCTATTATGACTGCGTGTAGTGATGTTTCAATACATTAAATAAGAATACTAAACACGTTCATTTTAAACATATCGGTTCTCAGACTTCTACTTGCTGTCATTCTGCTTCTTTGTTTCTTTTCCCTGCTGACTACACACTTATTCTTTGCTTCCACTTGTTTCCGGTTTTGCCTCACTGTTTCCAATCACGCATTAAAAGTTACTTTCTACTGTTCGTGAGAAATCCCGCAAGCGTACGAAATCTTTGACAAATAATATAATTGATGAGTTGAGAGTATCGTCCAACAAAGAATAAACTCAATTCAAGTTACTAGTTTCGTAAGGAATTCGAATTATGTAAACAAAAGAGATTTGACTTTTATGATTATTGTAAATTAATCTAAGAAATATGTAAAATTAGGATTTTTATCAAATTATGGATGATTGTATTAAATTTCGAATCCGGCCTTTGCTATTTAATTCAATTCTTGATTTGTAATCTAGTTCTGTTCTTGCGTTCTTGACAATTGATAAAATTATATATAATTTTCTTTTTGAAGGCAAATTAAATCTATCATAACCAGGATCCAAATTTATTCTTAGTCTGAATTCGAATGATTAAAATGCATTAAATTTTAGATAATCTATATGATTGCACATGTAATATATGTTATTCATAGCATCTATTACACATATATTGATTTTGTCACGTTTTAAACTTATTGTCAATCTCTCAATACTACAAGCAACTAATTATCTAATTAGTGACTAATCAATTAAATAATACAATATGTATGCAAAATTAGTCAAGAAACGCAAGAAATACTAAACAACTAGTCTTGAATTAGAAATAAATGATAAATAGGGTTCTTCTTCATTCAATACAAAAAGAGGATCTAGCCTAGCATATTACTATATAAATTACAAGAAGAATAATAGAAAAATATCACCCGAATCGTGAAATAATTCAAAAGACGTTGATCTTCAGGCCCAATGTTGAATTCTTCAAAATCATAATTGGCTTCAATTCCTTGCTAAGATTTGATCTTCTCTCTTAAAATATAGTAATTGGCCCATTGTAAGAGTGGTTTTTTTTAAAACCCTTGTTCTCTATTTATAAGAGTCGAAAAATAGGTCAAAATTGCGTCCAATTTCGATTCCAAAAGAGTTTAAACCATGAAAACTGTTGATTCATGTGCGAAAATAGCCTGTCCGCACATGCATAACCACCGCGCGTGCGCCATTGAGTAGTTTTGTTCTCGGTCATTAAAATTTCAGTCTTACGCGCACCTAAAATGGCCCACGCGTGCACAGAGGTTCGCCAAGTTTGTCTTTGGGCAACTTTCGATATTTTCGTCACAACTCTCTCCAAATATCTAATTGAGGTGATTCAAAGTGTATTGGAAAGACGACTCGAAGGGTTTCAATTCTTCTAGATGTACAATTTCTCCAATTCAAACGTTTGCTAACTGAAAAAATGGGTCTCAAGCTAAGGATAAAAATTCGGAGTATAATTTTTTCGGCTGGAAATTGATTTGTGAAAATACTTCAGCTATATCACTCCTTTAACCTACAATTGCATCCAATTGATCATATATGATCTTTAATCATCATTTTATAGTCCGAATCAACTATTGGATGTTTACTGGTCCCCAAATTTTGGATTTATTTCGTTTTTGCCATTTTTCGTTCATTTCTTCCAATTCCACTAATCTGCATTGAGTTCAACTTACAAATATAATTAACACAAAATTAAGTTAGCTCATCTAAATTACTAATAAATATTCTAATTTAATAGCCTAGATATGTGTATAAAATACACTTATCATCTACCCTTGTATCAAACTATTTTTTGTAATACTTACCACAATGCATCAAATAGTATCAACAATTTTTTCTTGAAAGTTAGCTGTTGGTTGTTAGCAAATAGAAGTGATATTAATCTATTATTAGTGTATACGGCAGTGTGCTACCACAATGGATACTGCATGAAAATTGGATGTGCACCTCATTTGCACAGGGTATAAAGAAGCAAATGGTATATTGACATGACATTTTCTTACACGCAAATATTTTACTAGGGTGCCTAACAAACATTCATGAAACTCATTATACTAGTTTATGTTATCCATTTAAACTTTTTATTTGTTTTGGCAATAATGACTTGATAGTTGTGTATTCAGTATATGTCCTGGTCTCTTGCTTGCTTGTATAAGTTTTGTTATAGGGATCTATTGTTCCAACTTGTCTAAATTTAAGAGATTTAGCCTGTTGCTGCATTGATATGCAGATAACTTCTTCTCCATCTCCCCTTGAATGCGTCCAGTCTAACTTAAGTTAAAATTTACATTTACTCTCCAAAATATTTTGGCTTATGCGGTTGATGAATGTTCAGGACTTTAAATTTGAAGAGTACCCAGAAGTCAAGAAGTGTTATCCTCATGGATTTCACGGAGTTGATAGATATGGTAGGCCAGTTTACATTGAAAGGATAGGAATGATTGACCTTGATACTTTTCTTCAAGTTACTTCTATTGAGAGATTTTTGAAGCATCACGTTTCTGAACAAGAGAAGACACTGAATTGGAGATATCCAGCATGTTCACTTGCTGCAAAGAAACACATAGCTTCCACCACGAGTATCTTGGATGTGAAGGATGTGGTATGAATTCTGTCTTTTTTCTCCATCATTCATTTATATTTGCTACAAAATTATGGCTATTATTTATTGCAGTATGTGTTGAAAATCCTATTCTTTCTTTGTTTCAGCATTATTGTGACAATCATTATGTTCTTTGAGGTTTATAGAATTTTCTATTGTATTACAAGTCTGGATTTATAACAGAAAAAAGTTAGTTTATCCACAAGTAATCACTCTTTACTAATTTAGAGGCTGTATACAGTGTGCTTGCATTTGCATGATGGTTATGCTTTGCTCTATTGAGTTATATTTTATTATTATGCAATCAAAATGATATAATATTACCCCATCCGTCTATTGCAGCATAGTTGCATGAACTCTTTATACTGCTCATATTAGTACCTTGTAGAAGTTCTTAGCAAACAATATGGGATTTGGTACGAAGTAACTCAGTTTACTCTGTAAAGGTAGTCATACTGAATTATACTAATTTCTATCTGGAAAAAGAAGCTTAAACTGTTATCTGATTGCTGTTCTGAGTCCATCTGAAGAACAGACCTTCATGGTTCTTCTTTAGCCATTAAAAAGTGGGCTAACCTTCATCAAAAGACTATTTATTTAACTAGCCCCTGTCAATTGGGTGGTGGTGAGAATTTAGCCCTTCATGCCAATAGTTACAAGGTTGAACTTTCGGCTAGTTGCACGATGCTTGTTCCTCGTTCAGTATATATTTAAATTGTGTATAATAAAGCTTTCCGCCATGGCACCATCTATAAATTTTGTTGTTCAATATTAACCGAAGACTAAAAATAGTCAACAGTCCTCTTAGATTTTTAAAAGAAATTTGCTAAGGATGGTTGAGAGAGAGAATAAAAACTGGCCGACTTTCCGGATTATACGTAGCATTCGACAATTTTTCACTTTTGTTGAAACTACCCTTATAAAAGAGAGAGCCATAACTCTTGCTGTACGTCTTTCGTTTGGGAAAGATAAAGTTTCTTGAACCTTTTTTTCACTGCTTTTCCCTTTCCAGGAGTCAATTCCATTTCCCCATGTCCCTCTCTCATACCCTCATTTCTCTCTTTCATTCATTTGATACTGGAAGTGCATCCAGAACTGTTTCATCCTCTTTCTCATTTTCTTCCTTATTTTTTGAAACAACACTTGCAGTGTATTCATTCCTCTCTCTTACTATCAAGTTTTCAGTTGTGAGTGATATATCAGTTGCATGACACAGACTATTAGAAAGCCAAGTTTGATTTCTGTTCTTATAATGATCTAAAATGAAGAACAAAATTATGAGTCAACTTGATGGGTCCGTTGACCATGGAGTACTCATCAGGCTCTTTAAACTTGTTATAGTTCCTCTATTGTTGCTTTTTGGTGTCTAGGGAGTAACTGAAAGCAGTTTCAATATGAACTTGAACTTGTGTAGTCCCTTCCACATGCTGTTTACAAGTGGGGAATATGCTTGATTTTGGCTGTACATTATAAATTTTATTGAACATACACATTGCTGTTCTTAATCTGGTATCTGGTTATATACAGAATCAAATACATATTGTTTTTGGTTTTTCAGACATTTTTTATGCACATTCGAACAATATATAAGGATCTGTGATCAAATGAAAAACTGCATCCCATGACAAATTTCTATCTATTTTCAAGAATTCTTCTCATGGTGAATGTTGAAGGGTTGTTCTTTGGTAAAGTTAGTCCTGCATTATCGAGTGTCTATAGGAACACTCGAATGGAAGTACATCTTTCTTTCTTTCACAGGGATTATCCAAGTTCTCGAAGCCTGCTCGGTATCTCTTTATGGAAATTCAAAAAATTGACAGCAGCTATTATCCTGAGGTATGTAAAGCATCAAGTTTTTTGTACATCTTCCTTTTTTGAACTAAAATTATTTCTCTATTTAAATGAGAAAAAATGCAAAATTTTGAACACTGTTGCAGTACATATGAAACATAACCTGAGCGTAATTACATATTTTTACAGTGAGTGTCTATTTCTGAGTCAAACAGAATCCACATCATGAAATTCTAGCTGATGAAAATGTTGAAGATAATATTTAAATGATATACATGTAACCTTGTCTAAAAGTTTAAATTTCTAGATCAAGTGTTCTACATGGTAAGGTCTTGGATTCAAGTTTCGCCTCCACCCATGTAAATATAATTATCTATGAGTTAACCTTTGATGGAAAAAGGTTGAATCCATCTTACATGTGAGGAGATGTGTTGAAAATAATATTTAAATGATATACACGAGGTCCTATCTAAAAGCTTTAAACTTTTAGATCAAGTGGTTATATACAAAACTCCCCTCAGTATAAATAAATATCACAATAAGAAGATGCCACTCATTTTCTTCAGGAGTGAATTGGATTATAATACTGATGCTACGTATTAACCATATATTTTTTGTCTCTTAATTTCAATGAGCAGTAGTCATGATGAAAGTTAATATCTGTTGGTCTAATCCAATATTTAGAGATCAGTGTTGCTCTGATCGAATATTTACAGATCAGAATGCAATTATGTTCATAAAACAAAAAATTGTTCATGACTATTGGACAAAACAGTATTTTTACTTAACTATTACTTGTCTACGTCACCCGTGGAAGCTATAATTCTTTGTTTATTCTTTCTTAGGATTTTCAGTTTCATGATTATTCTAATCGAATGCTTTTGATTATTATGTCCGCAGACACTTCATCAGCTTTTTATTATTAATGCTGGATCTGCATTCAGAGTCCTTTGGAAAGCAATTCGGGCTTTTCTTGATCCACGCACATTGGCAAAAATACGAGTAAATTATATTTTCTACTTTTCTTTCTTCCCATTCCTTTCTCTTTAGATACGTTTTTTTGTAGGCTGTAGCCCTGTCCACTCTCTACCTCACTCTATAGTCCACCACTCCCTGTCCTAGAATGGATGTTACCGTGATAACCCAAATCCTTGACTATTCAAGTGTCACTAAATAAAATTCGTTTTTTTTTTCTTTTTTTTCATAGGCACTTAAATAGTAACAAGAAATGATTTTACTCATTAAGTAAATAGAAGTGGTTTTAACTTATTATTAAAGAATAATGCATTGACATATAATGTCCAAAAAAAAAATGAAACTCAAAAGTTGTGTTTCAAACACAATATAATTTATCAATCCTACTTATAAAATCCCCGTAAGTGCGCCATGAATTATAATCGTGTATAACTTAAAAGAACATAATAATCATAATCAACATAATGAAGACACAAGAATTTTACCCAACATTGGTGGTAAGAATTCTTATGTGTAATGCTACTAAACTCCGGCCCCCTTAACATAATCATAATCATATTATATCATATGAGACCCATAATAATTTTCTTGAAACATGATAATAATTCAAATATAGCTAGCGTACTTACCGCGAAATTTAAAAGAAAGAGTAATAGAGACCGAATAAAATTGCTTGATCCCTCTTACAATTTCCACCTCGGCTATGTGTGTGTATATGTGTATATTATTTGGACTAAAAAAAATAATAATGTGTGGTAGCATGTGAATGTGAATGAGAGGTTTAAATAGGACAAGACTAGGCATACATCATTAAGGAAAATCCATGATGGTGGACTATTAATTCTAACATTGAAATCGTTCCTTAAAATTTGTGAAATAAGCAAAAATCTCTCCCTCATTCCTCGTGTGAATACTACATTCTATATACACATGCATTCACACTACACATTACCATATGTTTGGTCAATCATGAATATGACAAAAAACATATATCAAAGATTTCTATATAAGAGTTTTACCGAGCATTCAACCCTTTTTAAAAGGGCAAAATTTGTGGGAATTAGCATTTATAATTGCTACAAGGTCCTAGAAGGTGGATTAGCACTCAAATGAGCCCCTAAATTCTCAATTCTCATAATTAGACCAAAAATTCGGGTGCGGGTGTTATAGTTACTGAAGTGGATTTGATTAAACTTCCATTGGAAATATTACAGGTGTTGGGAACTGACTACAAAAGTAGCCTAATCGAAGTTATTGATCCAAGGTAACCACATTTTGTATGTCTGATGCATATATTTTTGGGGAAGAAATATATTTTTTTCTAATTGCATGCTGGCTACTTACACTTGCAGTAACCTTCCAATTTTCTTGGGTGGCAACTGCACTTGTGCTGAATATGGCTGTTGTCTGTTTAGTGACAAAGGACCTTGGAATGATCCTCAAATAAAACAAATGCTTCAGGTTTTAATTCATTGCCGTCATAGTTCTTAGCACAACACATTTGAGAAAAGCTTTATTTATCCATGTCCATTCGCTTTGTATTCAGATTTATTTTTGTAATTGTTTATTTTAGGGAATGTTACAAACAGAAGAGGAGAATGAAGGTGAATTGATGAATTCTCAGTCCTCACAAGATTCTAGTGATGGTGATCCTGTAAGCAAGTTATTTGCTGAAAATTTCCAGATGAACAAAATGAAATGCATGGATCCCTCTAAAAAAAATGCGCCCCAAGCATTGCTTCATGTTCATCAGCATTGCACATTTTTATGAGTTTTGAGCATTTATCGCCTAACACCACTTTTCATGTCCTACTTTTCCCTACTCCATTTTTAACTTATTCCAGTAAATTCATACTATTGAAGACTGGATATGGTAAATGCAGGAAAATGTTCGAATTAAATCTGTATGGGATGTAGTTTCACTTACAGATGAGGTTCTTAGGGGAAATAGTGAGACAAAATATAATGATCAGCCTCTGTTACATAAACTCCAAGCATTCGAACCTGTGCTTGAAGATGCGAAAGTAGTGAGTTGAGATTTTGTTCATTATTCAATTCCGCTGACAATTTAATGCCAAAAAAAAAAAAAAAAAAGTAAATCTTTGTTTCTTTTTTTCGTTCTTCAGAAAATCAGGATGTTGGAAGTTGCACTGGAGGATACCAAGTCGGTGAGTGTTTTCCAGACTCTTAATGCTTGTAAATGTCGATGTGAACTAATGCGTCGTTATCTTTTTCCCTTACAGGTCTTACAAGGACTTTCTCAACATATAGAAGAGATGAAACGTTGAGTTCAATGATCAAATACGAACTGCCTAATCAACAAAATCACAATGGTTAATTACAGAATAGCTAATTTTAATTCCAAGACTAAGTTTATGAAATATATTGAGAGTACATAAATTCTCTTATAAGCTTTCTCTCATCCTTTGTTATTAAGCTATGCAGAAAGATGATGAAAGACACACTGTTTCAACTACTAATTATAGTTGTGAAACAGAATTTCACACTGAGGTTTAAATTGATTATCGAAGTATTTTTGTGCCTCAAACTATAATCAGTGATTCTGTTAGATGTATAAACTCTGTTGGTCTATTAAACCTCTGCATCAATTGATAATCATTGGGTCAACGTTGTGAAACTATAAATATTCTTAGGAAATTAACTTCACGTTTAGCCCAAAAAAAAAAAAAAAAAACCTTATTTTTAACTCTATTAATCATTGTAGGTAGGGATAGATAAGTCTCCTTGTTTAGTTTATGATTCCCCTCAATTTGTTTCCATTTAAGCTTTTCTGAGGCAATAGCTGTTCTTAGGGGTGTAAGCGGTTCGATTTTTGCGATTTTTGATAAATTTTCAAACCAAATCGTTTAAACCGGTTTGAGAAAAATTCAAACCTAAACCAAATCATTTTGAACGGTTTGAAAAAAACTTAAACATAAATCCAACGGTTTGGTTCGATTTTAAACTGCCGGTTTCACCGTATATTTTGTTGTTTGTCTACTTTTATGACATTAATTTATTGAATTCAATATATATTTATATCTTACTAGCAATAAATCTAAAACAAACTAAATATATCTACTACAAATTTAAATATCAACTAAATCAAAGTGAAATCACAATAAACTAAAATATGGTTTTTTGTTTGTCATTTTAGGCTAAGACATTACGATAACGTTACAATACAAGTCTACTAAACTAAATATATAGCCTAAAAAATATAATGATGTTCAACAAGATCTCGTGATCATCATTTCTGAAAAATAAAACTACTGATTAGACAGAGAGAATAACCAACTATAATAATAAATGAATTGTTTATAATATGTAAACATAACAATTACACATGCTTACCGTTTTATTTTGTTACGAATTCAATTTCTCACATATACTCAAACACCTATTGTTGTCACACATGATTCATAGTCTTCATTGTCAAACAAATGCATTCGTTATATCATCATAGTATTGGATACTAGATAGATAAGAGAATCTTTAAAAATATGGTAATAAAAAATATAAACCACTTGCCATAACTTTCATTGAATCATCAAACACTTCATCTAAATATTGTCACGGCATTATAGATTCATTCTTAATTTGCAACCAATTCTTTCCGCATATACAAACCTCAACAATCTTTCCACATAATAAACTCCTAAAGGAATTAAGTATCTGACCTCCATTTGAGAATGCAGACTCAAAAACAACTGTAGAAATTTGAATTCTAAAGACGAAAATGATTTTTGATAGATTATGTTAGTCTTAAAATTATTAGATATAAATTAGAATTATTTAGTAATAATAATATATATGTAATAGAAAATTATAAATTGAGAAAAATACATACAAATGACAAAACTATTGAATTTTGCATATTTGGATGAATTTTATAAAAAAAATCATTTTTTTTATTTTTTTATTTTTATATATTTTTTCACCAGTCCGGTTTGGTTTTAAACCATAATTAAAATTCTCAAACCTAAACCAAACCGTTTTTTACCGGTTTGGTTTGGTTCAAAACCATTTCGTTGACGGATCCACGTGGCACCAAATCTACGGTTTCTAAAATGCGATTTCGGTTCGATTTTTCGGTTTGACGATGTTTGCTTACAGCCCAGCTGTTCTTGGTTTTTTCTTTTAATTAAAAGATAGAACTCTTTCAATTTTCAATCATATTCTGGAGAATCAACATAATTAGGTCAATTCTTATGTTTAGGAATGGCAAAAAAGCTCGCCGGCTCGGAAAAAGCTCGAGTCGGCCCGGCTCAGGCTCGATTACAACAAGCCGAGACTTGGGCTGAGCCTCATTTTTTGGTCGAGCTTTACTCGGCTGGACTCGGGCCCAAAAAAGCTCGAGCCGAGCCTGAGCTTTTTTCTTTAATTTATAGTACGTATAAATCACACAAATTTTAAAATTTTTAAGTAAAAATGTAGATTTGACATTAAAAAAAAAATCGAATCGGCTCGGCTCACCCCGCTAAGGCTCGGACCGAAAACTCGGGCCAAGCCTTATTTTTTTTACCGGTCTCGGCTCATTGACATAGCTACTTGTGTTGCATTTTTAGCTCGAGGCCAACTAAAAGGAATCGATTACTATTAGTTCAACAATTACAACCATACCTGATGCTGCCAAAAATCGTACCTGCTGACTTCCCAAGCTTGACGACTGAGAATGAGCACGAACGAGATCTTCCGGTACCTGAAACAAAGGCGTCGAGGTGTGTCCTCGTCGCCGCTCCGATACCTAAGTCAGAGAGAGAATAGAGAAAGTATCTATGCTGGAAAAATATATGTAAAAAACGTACATTAATGGTTAATGAGAATGATGTATTTATAGGGGGTGGTAGTAGAGTTTTGGTAGGACTCATCACCTTGTTTTTAGGTATTGTTTCTTGGGATATTAACAGATGTCTTGTTCTTATCCTTTGGGTGGTATTATTAAGAGTAGACTCCTTGTTGACATGGGACTCTTGAAAAATGGTAGCCGGATAAAGTTAGGAGACCTTCCGGATGGGGACTGGTGGAACATGATCACGGGTCGTTTGGTGTTGGCCAAGTAATTATCCCGAACACTAACGTCCTGAGGACTTCCTGTGTGTTTTTGGGGCAATTCGTGAAGTTTGTCCTTGAGCATCCTCGATGCTAGCTCGAGGACTACGTATGCCCGACGACTCAGGCACCGTAATCGCGAGGGAAGACAAAAGGATGTCCTCGTGCTCTAGATGTCTGGAATGACATCATCACTAGCCCCCGTGCATCCACTCCTATAGCTCGAGATTTAGGCGGGGATACAGGATAAACTTCGGAGATACTTAGTCGTCGGGAGTCGTCGGGAGGGTACTCATGTCTTTGGTCGGGCCCGGGAGGACTGACGACCAAACTAAGGGTTTTGAAAGATCGGGAGGGTAATAAATGTGGCGGTGAGTGCGGCCCGTTGGATGTTTGACACGTGGCCAAATCCGACGACCCAAGTGATGACCCTTGGACTTCCCATTCTACCCCTATAAATAGTCCATTCGCTTTTTATTTTTCACTTTTCACCTGCTGTAAAAATTCCTCTGCAAGATCATGCTCGAGCAATCTCCTTAGGAATTCCCTTGGTTCTCTAGTCTTTAAGGTAAGACCTCGTGGCTTTAAGTTATTTTAGATCTTTTGTTGTGAAATGTCGGGTAGTGAGGGAGGTCGCGAATCTATGAGTTCGGGTGGTAGTGAGGACTTAGGAACGTCCCTCATCCCCATGGTTGTCCCCTTAGACGCTCGACCTAAGCACCAGGGCAACGTTGAGTTTAAATATCCCGACGAGCCCGCAGGTTCAAAGAACACCTAGCTGTGGCGGCTGGCCGAGAATATGGGTTGATGCCGGACAGCGATATTAGGTCGCCGACCCCGAGGACAGGATGGTAAGGGCTCGGGATGGAGAGTTTGTGATTTTTAGGGATACTTTGAAAGCTGGGTTCAGGTGGCCCCTGCACCCCTTCTTCTTAGGTCTCCTGGTCGAGCACTCCATGTGCCCGGGGCAACTAGTGCCCAACGGGTGGAGGATGCTCATTTACTTCTTTATCGCCTGTAGGGATCCGGGGATCGAGCCCTATGTCGACCTCTGTCGCATGGTGTTCGAGCTCAAGCAGCTTCCCCAGTATACTTGTTTTGCTTATCTGTCCACTCGAGGTGGGTTTAGGGTCTCGAGCATGCCAAGCTCGTTAAAGGGATGGAAAGATAGGCGGTTCTATGTAGCTGTTCGAGACATAGACCTTCCCTTCTGGTCGAGATGGGGTATCCCCGATGCCCCTAAGTTTTGTGAGGGTCAGGCTTACTTTGAGTCTCTAGAACGGGATAGGAAAATGCTCGAGGAACTCGATCCCCTAGTGCCGGACATGAAGGACATCCTCGGGGATGAGGTGTTAGCCCTTGCTGATGTTAGAGGTGTCGACGGTAGGGCTCGATTCTTTTGTATCCTCGTTCTTATGTTCGTAATGATATGCTCGATCTAATTACTTTATAATTTTATTGCAGGAATGTCTTTTGATCCTTTAGCCCTCCGTAAGTTTGTCAAGGCTAAGGCCAATGAGCCTCAGCCCCAGGTCGCCCCCTCGACCAAGAGTAAGAAGAGGGCCAGGACTTCGAGGCCTGAAAACCTTCCACGGGGGTCGGGAGAAACTTCTCAGGCCTGGCCAACTGTGCCGAGTCCTAGGCCTGTCAGGGTGCCCTTATCGTCGCCTAGGGAACTCCCATCGAGGCGAACACCAGAGGTCGTCGACCTCGAGGACGACTGCATTCCTTCGGTGGCCTCGGTCATCGAAGATTTCGAAAGATGTCACCTGGTCCCGAGCATCGTGGTCAAGTATCGATGCGACGTCGGGTTTAACGAGGGGATGAAGGCCCTCGAGTTCCTGACATTGAAGGTAAAGGCTCGACCTTATGTTCATTCCTTAAACATAAAAGTATATTGCTCGATGTCTGACGCTGAATGATTGTGTATGCAGACCCTTAGCGTGGCCCGGGGACTCTCCCTACAGGAGATGGATAGTCTCACAAAATGGCCGGGCTCATTGAGGCGGTCGAGCTCAGGGACCAAAAGCTAGGCAATCTTAGGGCTGGGCGCGAGGCCATCATAAAAGAGCGCGATGATGCCCGGAACGAGCTTCAAGCGGCTCGAGAGGAGGTTGGGGCAGCGAAGGATGAGGCCGAGGAGCTCAAGCTTGAGCTCGAGCATGAGGCTAAGTTGTCTGGGACACGAGCTCGATTATGGGAATAGTTCAAGAGGTCCGAGGAATGTAACAAACTAAAAGCTGAGTATGCCTCAGGGGCATACCTTCATACATTCAAAGATGCCCGAGCATTCCTGCTCTCCAAATATCTCGACGTTCAAGCTGAGGAACTGAAGACCGTGCCCGATATCGCTGATATGCTCGAGCTGTCTGAAGCAGAGGATGCTGGGAACGAGGATGAGGATGACGACTTAGAGGTTGACGTCGAGGCCTTCGCGCCCGACGATCTAGAATAATATTCTCTGTATTCCTGTCCTACGTTCCCTTTTTACGAGAGCTCGTTACCCAAGCATTTAATTGTAAGTTTTGTTTTTTGTTAAGTAAAAAGATCGTCGTTTAATTTTTGCTTTGTTTCTCTTGATTATTTATACTTATGACCGACGATAATATGATCTCGACGATCAGACAACCGCTTTGTACTGACGACTGCATAACGAACGACCTCGGTGTCGAGGTAATTAAATAATCTAATAAAATTGCACATGAGCTCGAGAATAGCTGAGTTAGGGAATCGGTCATGAGCTCAATGATAGCTCAGTGAATGTGATTGAACTCGAGGGGTAGCTCATTTAATAAAATTGAACTTGAGCTCGAGGATAGCTCAAGTAATAAAATTGAACCTGAGCTCGAGGATAGCTTATTTAACAAAACTGAAACGGAGCTCGAGGACAGCTCAGTTAACAACTAAGTTATGAGCCCGAAGATAGCTAGATTAACAAAATGAAACTTGAGCTCGAGGATACCACAGTTAACAAAATTGAACCTGAGCTCGACGTTAGCTCAGTTAGCAACTATGTTATGAGCCTGAAGATAGCTATCTTAACAAAATGAAACTTGAGCTCGAGGATACCACAGTTAACAAAATTGAACCTGAGCTTGACGTTAGCTCAGTTAGCAACTAAGTTATGAGCCCGAAGATAGCTATCTTAACAAAATGAAACCTGAGCTTGAGGATACCACGGTTACCAAAATTGAACCTGAGATCGACGTTAGCTCAGTTAGCAACTAAGTTATGAGCTCGAAGATAGCTATCTTAACAAAATGAAACCTGAGCTCGAGGATACCACAGTTAACAAAATTGAACTTGAGCTCGATGCTAGCTCAGTTAGCAACTAAGTTATGAGCCCGGCGATTGCATTGTGTGACTCATTCTCGAGCCCGAGGACTGGTTAGTGAAAATTGTTAAAACGGTTATTTCGAGGTTGGTCGAGCTAGAGGTATTTTTTAAGGTGTGTCCGTGTTAAGGCTCAAGGATGTCTGCGCATGACATGACTTTTAATGAGATCATGCCCGTAGCATGTCTCGGGTGCCTGCGCGTGACTGTACTTTTGGAGAGATCATGCTCGTAGCACGTCTCGATGGTGCCTGCGCGTGATAGGACTTTTGATGAGATCATGCCCCATAGCATGTCCCGACGGTGCCTGCGCGTGACATGACTTTTGATGAGATCATGCCCGTAGCATGTCTCCCGTCCTGAATCTTCGGGGTCTGACTTTGCTGTTGAAGTACTTGACCGTTCTGTTTTAGTAAGAGGTCACTCGTAGTGCAGATTGTGTTCGTACTTCTTCCAACAGGTCGAGATGTTCAGTGGTATGTTCTCCGGCTTCATGCCCCAAACGTCTTAGTGATGGTAGGTTAACTTCAATGGGTAAAGTAGCCTCCAACCCAAAGGCTAGCATGAACGGGGTTTCCCCGGTGGTTGTCTTGTGCAAAGTCTTGTAAGTCCATAGTATAGAGGGTAACTCGTCGGGCCAGTTACTATGGGCGCCTTCGATCCTTGTACGGAGGTCTTGCAATATAATCATGTTAGTGACTTCGGCCAAGCCATTGCTCTGAGGGTGTGCGACCGATGTTAGACAATGATTTATCCCAAGGTTGGAGCAGAAATTCTTGAACTGTGCATTATCAAATTGTCTTCCATTGTCGGTTATGAGCACTTTGGGTATCCCGAACTACATATGATGGACTTCTAGATGAATGCTCTTAGCTTGGGTTCTGAAATAGTTGCCAGGGGCTCTGCTTCCGCCCATTTTGTAAAGTACTCCACAGCTACATCCACAAACTTCAACTGTCCTCTTGCCATAGAGAAGGGCCCGAGGATGTCCACCCCCCATTGTTCGAAGGGAGTCGAACATTGTATGGGTGTGAGCTATTCTGCGGGGGCATGAACGATGTTACCAAACCTCTGACACTTATCACACTTTCTTACATATTCTGAGGTGTCCTTCTTCATGGTCGACCAGTAGTACCCATACCTTACGAGTTTGAAGGCTAGAGCTCTAGCTCCTTGATGATTTCCACATATTCCCTCATGGACTTCTGTCAGAGCATATGCTGATTCAGAGGGTTTGAGGTGCCTAAGATAGGGAATCGTAAAGCTTCTGCGAAAGAGGACTCCTTGGATTATGCAGTACCTCGGTGCTCTAGATCGGATGCTCCTAGCTTCTTTAGGATCCTGAGTGAGGCTTCCGTTAGTAATAAAGTCAACTATGGGGTCCATCCAGAAAGGCTCATTATCGATGTCCATGACTGCTAGTTCTTGACTGATGCTTGGTTCCGTCACGATTTTGATGTGGACTATCCTGTCAAGACCATCCACTCCCATGAACACAAGTTTTGATAATGTGTCGGACTTTTCGTTGTTGGCCCGGGCGATCTTCAGAATTTGACAACCCTTAAATCTTCTTTGTAGATCATGTACCTTCAAATAGTACAGGCTTATCTTCCCGTCCTTCATCTCGAATGTCCGTTCGATCTGTCCTACCACGAGTTGCGAATCGCTAAACAGCTTGACGTGTTTGATCCCAAGTTTTATGCAAGTTCAAGAGCAATGACCACAACCTCGTATTTTGCTTCATTGTTGGTAGCCTCAAATTTGAACCTAAGAGCACATTGAATTTCGGATAGTTTGTCGGGACTGCTGATGATGACACCTGCACCCGAGCCCGAGGAGTTGGAAGCTCCATCAACGAATATTTTCCATACGTCTTTAATGATGGTCGGGTCACCCTCTGGCCCCCGAGGCCTGGGAGTGAGCTCTGCTATGAAACTTGATAGGACTTGTCCCTTAATGGAGGGTCGGGGTTTGAATTCTATGTCAAATTCACCGAGTTCAATTGCCCATTTCAACAATCTTCCCGAAACGTCTGGTTTTTGAAGTATTTGCTTGAGCGGTTGGCATGTAAGCACAACAATAGGGTGCGCCTGAAAATATTGACGTAGCTTCCGAGCTGCCACAATTAGTGCCAGGGCAAGTTGCTTGGCCAGTGTATACCTTGTCTCTGCGTCCAACAATACTTTGCTTACATAGTAGATGGGTTGTTGAGCCTTCTTCACCTCTTTCACCAGCACTCCACTCACTGCATTCTGGGATACGGCCATGTATAAGTACAATGTGTCCCCAGGTTCAGGTTTCGTGAGCACCGGAGGAGTAGCCAGTGCCTGCTTGAGTTCCTGGAAAGCTCTCTCGCAATCCTCATTCCAAATAGAGCTCTGATTCCCTCTTAATGCTTTGAAGAAGGGAAAACACCTGTCAGCTGCCCTAGACATGAACATATTCAAAGCCACAACCCGACCTGTCAATTTCTGGACCTCCTTCCTATTCCTGGGCGGTTCCATAGATATTAAAGCTCGTATCTTGTCTGGATTGGCCTCAATTCCTCTGTGAGTGATCATGAAACCCAGGAACTTCCCTGATGCCACCCCAAAAGCGCACTTGGTAGGGTTTAACTTCATCTTGTATTCTCGGAGAGTAGAGAACACTTCTTCTAGGTTAGCAATATGCTCATTCTCTTGCTTGCTTTTAACTACCATGTCATCGACATAGGCCTCAATGTTTTTCTCGATTAGATCAGCGAAGACTTTGTTGATGAGCCTTTGGTATGTTGCCCCTACATTCTTCAAACCGAAAGGCACGACCTTATAACAGTAGATGTCAGAGTCAGCTATGAATGACGTCTTCTCTTGATCTTCTTCAGCTATGAGGATCTGGTGATATCCTGAGAAAGCATCAAAAAAGCTATACAACTTATGACCTGAGGTGTTGTCCACCAGATTGTCGATCCAAGGTAGAGGATAACTATCCTTTGGGCATGCCTTGTTGAGATCCGTGAAATCAATACATACTCTCCACTTACCATTAGCCTTCTTGACAAAGACGACGTTGGCAAGCTAATCTGGATATTGGACCTCCCTAATGAATTGAGCATTGGCGAGTTTGTTAATCTCCTCACGTATTACCTCCCGTCTCTCTGGCGCAAATTGTCTCTTCCTTTGCTTTACTGGCTTTGCATCAGGCCTCACATTAAGTCTATGGACCACGACTTTGGGATCTATCCCTGGCATGTCATCTACCTTCCAAGGGAATACATCAATGTTGCGGGACAAACACCTGATGAGTTCGTTCCTGAGAGGGGCTTCAAGATCCCGACCAATGGTTACTTTTTTACCATGCTCGAGCTCGACCTCTACCAAATCTTCTACCGGGGCAAGTCTATCATGATGCTCGAGCTCGAGCTCAGGGGTTGTCAGTTGCATGACGTCAGTGCTCAACCCTTGAATGCTTGAGATGTAACACTTCCTTGCTGCTGCTTGGTCGCCACGTACGACCCCTATGCCATGACTCGTCGAGAATTTCATAGCAAGGTGGAATGTGGATACAGTGGCCCTGATCTTGTTAAGTAACTGTCTTCCCAAAATGGCGTTGTATGGCACGGAGGTCTGTGCCACGTGGAAAGGTGTCATCTCTGTCACCTGCTTCTGGCATGCGCCTAAGGTTAGCGGAAGGTCAACAATCCCTTCTGGAATGATTGTTCCACCCCCAAATCCCTGGAGCGGGGTCTTGACCATCTTGAGTTGGTTGGCAGAAATTCCCATCTTCTCGAAGGCTTCTCGGGACAATACATTGGCGGCACTTCCATTGTCTACAAGTATCCTCTTGACTTTGAAATTGGCTATTATGGCGGATATGACCAAAGCATCGTCATGAGGAAATGTTATGCCTTCCAGGTCCCCTGTTTCGAAGGTGATGTCTTCAATTTTGGAAGGAGTGGTCTCCTGGGCCAATCCATGCTGCCGAGCATATTGTTTTCTTCTATTGTTCGAATCTCCCCCCGACGCTATTCCTCCAACTATGATGTTGATCGTACCAGCAGTAGGTTTGTTATCTCCTCCTGAGTTTAACGCCCTACCCTTGTTGTGATCATTCCTCGGACGCTTGTCGTTTCCGACGTATGTCCTCAAAAATCCCCTCTTTATCAACGCCTCGATCTCCTGTTGCAACATTATACATTCTTTCATGATGTGCCCATGATCCCTGTGAAAGTCAAGGCCGCCACTTGTTGACGTAGCTCCTCGAATGCTCCCGCGGTAACCATTGCGGGCGGGGGATCTGATGTCTCTGGTGATTCTTCCTGATGAGCTTGAGGATCCACCACGGGTGGTTGATTTGGAGCTGATGAACTTGCGAGAGGAAGACCCGAACGTGTATTCACCATGACTTTTGGTAGCGTTTTCCACAGACGGCACCAAATGATGTTGCCAAAAATCGTACATGCTGACTTCCCGAGCTTGACGACTGAGAATGAGCACGAACGAGATCTTCCGGTACCTGAAACAAAGGCGTCGAG
This sequence comes from Fraxinus excelsior, assembly GCA_019097785.1. NCBI lineage: Eukaryota > Viridiplantae > Streptophyta > Magnoliopsida > Lamiales > Oleaceae > Fraxinus > Fraxinus excelsior. Next base: position 28,461,867 of record CM032640.1, on the reverse strand, counting down.
GTGTGTCCTTGTTGTCCCTCCGATGCCTAAGTCAGAGAGAGAATAGAAAAAGTATCTATGCTGGAAAAATATATGTAAAAAGCATACCTCATTGGTTAATGAGAATGATGTATTTATAGGGGTGGTAGTGGAGTTTTGGTAGGACTCCTCACCTTGTTTTTAGATATTGTTTGTTGGGATATTAATAGATGTCTTGTTCTTATCCTTTGGGTGGTATTATTAAGAGTGGACTCCTTGTTGACCTGGGACTCTTGAAAAATGGTAGCCGGATAAAGTTAGGAGACCTTCCGGATGGGGACTGGTGGAACATGATCACGGGTCGTTTGATGTTGGCCAAGTAATTATCCCGAGCACTAACGTCCCGAGGACTTCCAGTGTGTTTTTGGGGCAATTCGTGAAGTTTGTCCTCGAGCATCCTCGATGCTAGCTCGAGGACTACGTATGCCCGACGACTCAGGCACCGTAATCGCGAGGGAAGACAAAAGGATATCCTCGAGATGTCTGGAATGACATCATGAATACCGAATATATTAATCAGGCTAACAAAGTGACCAATTGTATAATATTTAACTTTGGTGGCAAAATGAGTAACAAAAATACTTCCAATTTTAATCATTTAGTCCACGTACATAAATAGTTTTCGCGCTCCGAGGAAAAGGATAAAAATAGGAACAAAATACAAACTTTGAAATTGAAATAAAAAGCCTCCTTTCGATTTCTCCTTCTTACATTTCCCTCCCCTTTCAAATAATTTCGGATCACCCCCAAATTTTTTCACTAAAAAATTCAATAACTAGTGCTCGAAGTAGATAAAACTGCATTTTTGTTTCGTATCATTTCAGTTCTGAAAATGAGTACCGGAGAGCTTCTCAGCATTGAACCTGTAGAACTCAAATTCGCTCTTGGGTTCTTCTCCCCAAATCCCATTTTTGGTTTCTCTATTTTTATTTTATTTTTTTTCAACTTTTTAACCCACATTCTCAAAAAAAAAAATCACTATTATAAAATCTATTGTCCCCAACAAACCCTAAGATGGATGTGATGTGATGTGATCAAATGCACCTTCATCTCCATTTACTTTTTCTCATTGAATCGATATATTCTTCAATAATTTGATAAATCATTTAGCCGTTTTTTCTTCTTCGATATGCTCTCTGAGGTTTCATACGATTTATTACCGTTACTCTATTCTATCATCGATGCAAAAGCTGAAAAGCCATAAATTTTTATTATGAGTCGTCTCTGATAATTCTTGCATAGTTACTGTTGAGGCGTGGTAGCAACAAAATTGGAGGTGGAGTCTCCATCATGTTCGTTATCATCATTGGCTTGCTGGGCGCGGTTTTAGCGCACCTCATGAAAAGGACATAATCTCTCTCTCTCTCCCTCCCTCCACGCCTATTGAAATATAGGGACGGAAAATGTCACCAAGGTGTCAATTTTGTATTAGCTATAACTTTGTAAGAAGTTTTATGTTTAGGTGGATTAAACATGCTGTTTTGTTCGATGATTATGGTGCATTCATACTGTCTCTGAGTCTTTAAAATATAATGATAATTTTTCAAATCATTCTTGACTTGAACCTAGTATGAGAGTCTCGTACTCGATCTTGATTGAACACGAGGTTGAGACTTTTCTACGTTTTTAGCTTTTCTCAACTAAGATTGTGAATATTTGTTATTTACCATTAGTCGAGTTTAATTATTGATGTTAATATACTAGAAACGAGTAACACATATATTAAGCGAAGAATTTATAATAAATAGAACTTGCGAATCCTTTGAAATGTGATTAAAAATGCAACAAGAGCCCATTTGAAATATGAACAAATCATGGAGGACAATCCTATTCTAATAAAAAAAAGGTAATCACATTCTGAATAAGGCAGAATAAAGAAAAGAGAATTAACCCAATTGGATTGTACTACATAATAATGTAGTTTTTCATATAAAAAGTACAATTTAATATTGTGAAAAATGACGAAGAACTAAAATAAAAACAAAAAAGAAGCCAAATTCTATACTACTTAACATAATGTTGACTATTTGCGGCAGGAATTTGCACAGTTGATGGCTTAAAATGTCCTCAGCATTACCGCAGTGCTCAGTTTTACTTACTGGCCCTGGCCGCATTCCTTTAACATGAAGCAGGCTCGATTTATTAGTGTACAAGACCTCCTTTCTATTAGATGGGGATGTCTTGAACATGACTTTTCTAGATTCAATATCAAACATGAATATCTGATAATCATGTTTGGTATGATACATCCATACTCGATTGCCTTGCACCGCATAAGGAGCTATATTTTCGCTCGCCATATTTGGATAATCTTTCATGAATATCAAGGGTACGTCGATTTTGTTATCAGCCCATTTGTGAAGCTTGTAATTCTCCAAAACCCAAATATTCAAATGCTTTTGTTCCACTCGGGCAAGAGATAGCTTCCCTTCGAAGTCGACCAACCAGATATTTCTCCATTCTGAGAAGAAATCTTGTGGTACCTTAATAGTGTTTGTAATACGGTCATTTTCCAAATCAAGACAATCTATATCGTATTCACCCATTAATCCGAGCTTGATGCTATAGAATACCGTCCCTAAAACTTTGGTGGTTGGCCAACCAATTCTATGATTGCACGAGGAAGGGGAATCTAATCGTTTCCATGTAAGACAATTACCAAACCTAAAAACAGTATAAACTAGTACTTTTCTGTTTCCTTCATCCTTGGAATAATGAATATAAACCACCTTTAAATCATTAGTTGTCGGGATGTAACACATGTTTGTATAAATACCTGGTTGGTCACGAGGACGAGGCAAATCAAGAATTTGTTTGGTAGCCGGATTCCTCAATCGGTATGCTTTGGTTGAATTCTTTCTCTCCAATACGAGTCCTTGCCGATATCTAACGAAAGTAAATTCTGTATCATTGCTACTTCGGAATTCGACAGTACATGGAGCCCGGTACATATGCATGTCGATGAACTTAGGATCTTGAATTATGGAAAACCAGGTTTTGCAGACGCATTTGAATCTTAATAATGATTTAACTGGTAACCTACTCAGGATCTCAATGGTTATTTCTTCGGGGAGAAACAGGTCTGTCATCACCATCTCTCTCTAAAATCTAAAATTAAATAAAAAAGAATTAACAATTTATTCATATTAGATATCGACATCAAATTCAAACTATTAACAATTCTTTTCTGGTGGTCTTGTTCTTATGAGTACTTAAAGATAGACAAAAATTATAACAAAATAATTAAAAAGAACAAGTATATATGGAGTTGATGAACGTACCTTTGAAGAAATTCACTGCTTTCTAAATTAAAAACAAGTAATCATAGAAGCAACGAGTTAAACCTTTTTCGTTAATAACTTGACGTGTGTGTATATATATAACAAATCCTGTAAGCAAGAATAAAAACACAAATCAATTAGGATTCTATCAATACAGTTGAAACAAGATTCTACGTTCAAAGAGGACTCTATCAGAAGGGAAGTCTTACAATTATAAATAACAAATAGATAAAACTTATATCTTAAAAATGTTATAAATACAATCTTTATTTACCAATAAAATACTTAAAATTGGTTACAAGCAATAAAATTATCTAAATAAAAACTATAAATTAATATTAATCATTATTATATTCAAACAATTTTAGAGGATATTTTCAGAAAAATACCAATTTTTATTAAATTGAAAATACTCAACATGTTGTGTCTTCGAAGTACTAGTTTTAGACTCTATAGCGAACGACGACAACTAATTATATTAGTGAGCAAAGGGCGCACATGGGGATGTGAAGTATGGAGGTTCCACGCAAGACAGAGATGATAGAACTACTTTCTTCGGATTAAATTACTTGTACACACAAAGTGTACATCCCCATTGACATTCCTTTATGTATAAAAAATTTGGCAATTGATTGAAAAATATTTTTTCAAGATCAATGTATCAAAATTTGTTAACTCACATGAGTGAAAATCAATGTATTAACATTTATATACATGTAGTATAGTTCAGTTTCATTTTACTCTTTAGCTCTTAAAAATCTCGACTTGTACACATTTCACTTTTATTCACTAGATGTTTGATCGAGTTAACTTAATTGCAACTTTAATAGAATAGTAAACAATTTTTGTTATTTTTCTATATTAATCCATAAATTATCAATTAAATTAGTAAAACTAAGTAAATGTATTTTTCAAATATATGAGAAACATTGCTAAGACATCGAATCTCTATTATTATTCCATTTTTGGTGTACAAATTAAAGTGACAATTTGAAATCATTTATGTTGATCAATGTTCCTAATTTGAGCAAAAACATCTCTTGATAGTGATCAAACTTATTTCTCTGATGTGACCCTTCCATCTTTCGATGAAAGGTACAAACATAATAAGAGAGTGTTTGTACAAGGGTAATTGGCGCAAAATGTACCTACATATGACGGAATTTGTGGAAAACGTCCATACGTTTGATTTTTTGGTGCAGAACGTCCATACCTTTGTATTTTCTTGCACAAAACGTCATTTTTACCAATTTTAACATAAAATGACCATTATACCCTCTATATAGATTAAAAAAAAAAGAAAAATAAAGAATAAAACCCTAGCTTTTTCAATTTTTGGATAGAGACGGGAGTTTGGGTGCAATTATGATAAATTGAGTCATTTTCCTGCAATTATCTAAGACTGATTTGCATTTAAAAAAAAAAAAAAAAGGAGGCATATTGCAATTTATTCTTTATTTTTCTTTTCTTTTTATTTATTTATATAAGAGTGTATAATGATCATTTTATGTTAAAAATTGGTGAAAATGACGTTTTGCGCAAGAAAATACAAAGATATGGACGTTTTGCACCAAAAAATCAAACGTATGGAATTTTTCCACAAACCCCATCATAGGTAGGGACATTTTGCGCCAATTACCTGTTTGTACAATTATGCTCGTGTTTGTTTTAAAACGAATAAAACAAACAATACTTACATCTTCATTCTCAAAATGTTTCGCTTGCACAATTATGCCCCTGTTTGTTTTGAATAAAAAAAATAGATTTTTAATACATTTTAATAAAAGTTATGGATCCAATTAAAAATGAGTTTAAATAATGATGTCAAATAGGGAGCATATGAGAGAAGCAATTAGTTGTGAACGTTTTATAAATGTAATGTTAATAAGAATATTATATATTTTTTATGATGATAAATAATATAAATAGTATATTGAACTATAAATTCGTTAATAAATGATTGTTTACATTCGTCTGAAGGTCATAAAAAATATAAAGCAAAAAAAATAATAATAATTTCAGAATTGACCATTCAAGTCGGGGAACATTTACAGCACTCTTTCGAGCTTCCCTCAAAGAGGCCAAATTTTAAAATCACTAATCAATTTTGAAGTCCTCTTCAACATCGATCTAAGGTTTGTCAATTCCATCAAAATTTAACGTCCCCACTCATCGACACCTGCATCAATCATAAATGTTTAGCCACTAAACCACATTTCTTAATTCTCATATCTAAAGTCTCAACATACTGTTAGAGTACGTTTGATTGACTTTATTTTTCATGACAAATATCATTTTTTTCATTCAAATTCTTACTTTTAAGATGTTTGATTTTTTTATTTTTTTTATGGAAAATATTTTTCAACTTTTGATTTTGTGACCATATTTTTATAAAAAATAAGGAAAATATTTTCTTCAAGGAGTAGTGATTTTTTATTTTCTAGGTAATTGACTCTCTCTTTTTCTCTCCCATCTACTCATCAATAAAAAAATAGACAAGTATAATATTTTCAAATTTGAAAATTAAATTAATCAAACACATTTAATTAATAATTTTCATACAAATAAGTTTTAAACAATTCAATTGCCTAGAATATATTTTTTTTACCATTCAGTTTCTTTATTTTTAAAGAAATTTACAACTGTGGCGACCATGGATGGCAAGGGCCATGTGGCCATGGTCAAATGGCATTTTCCCTCTTGTAATTGCTTATAATTGCAATCTATCATAATGTATGTTTTTGTATAAGCAATACTGTATTGATTATATTCCACTTTTTGTGAGGCGATATAAATTATATAAAGTCTGTTATTCAAAAGAAAAAGGATTTTTTTTTTTAATTCACCTTTTATTAAACTTGAATGAAAAACTTTGGAGTAAATTAATACCTTCTAAAATAAATATTTTTTCCATTGATAAAAGTAACTTATGTTTTTTTATTTTGAGAATTATTCTCTACTTAATAAATAAGTAACTTTACTTATAATCAATAAGCTTTGCCTAGCATTTTATACTTGGAACTTAGTTAAAGAGGGCTACTTTCATTTGTAGATGAAGTCAAACAGACCTCACTGTTGAGATATACACACAAATAAGAGAAATACGAGTGACGCGCTCCATGACATATTCAAAAATAATGAAAACATATGTCAACACATAATTGGACAGTTTTATAAACAAAAAATCAACACTCAATCATGTGTTGTCATTTCACCCTGTCAGCCCCATCCACGTCAACAAGAAGCATTATTCCACAAATAAATACAAAATTTATAAAATGAGTCAAGTCAACCATGAATAACATTTTCAAAGGAAAAATATGTAAGCAATTGAATGGAACAGTACATGGCTGCGGCTCTATCGTTCAATATCTTAGTGTGGGCCCCACTTTGAAGTCATCGCACACACGAGCTAATCAGTTCATATCATACAAGAGTCGATATAGTAAATGTCAAAATATTATAAGCCACAAAGAAGAGACAAAAAGTTTATGTCAATTTCTACTGTGTCATCTTTTTTAACCACTCCACTCAAATAATACTTATGATTATAGTATCAATTGTGTGATCTCAATTTACTCAAGACTTTTTCAAGATGGAAAGTAAAGTATCAACCGCCCCACCAAAATTAACATAATCATCTCCACAACTTCAATTATTTCAAAGTTCAATTAACATCTCAGGAAAAAGTATATCCTCCAATTCAGTAGCAACTGAAGAGAGAGATCTGGTGAGAAAAAAAAATATGGGCAAGATTGGTTGCAGCATCAATGGAAACTTGGATGACTCGAAATTCAATAAGCCGATGCCTTGGATAGGAATCTATGTGGCTGCTGCCTCTGCAGCATGTGCTTTGGCCATGGCTCTTGATGCTTTTCGTGGATTGCGCTATAAAAAGTTCTGGTTCCCGTGCAAATTCTTCGCTCTCAATGCCACGACCCTGACTCTTATAGGTGTGGCGATCAAACTGGCGGTTGACTTGAATACGTCCATGCCTCGCCCAAACGACCAGCTCGCCAAACTCAGCAGTACCACCTTTATCTGTACAGCAATAGGTAATTTTCTGCCTTCTTTAGGTACCATGGGAGATCAAGAACTGATGATGAATGTTGTGGCTTTGGGAATTCTTGTCATTACTGTCATTGTCAACATTGGGATCCAATTAGGTACCGGGGTAATTTACGTGTTTTGGAAAGAGCATGCCATCATCATGTTTCTCATGGTGATTTTGTTTTCAATCACGGTTTCTTCAGCTCTAACAATTCCGTCGACAAAGTCTTACTTTGATTTGAAATATAGAAAGAAATATAAACTAGCAATCGAAAAATGTGATAAGAACATAAATCCACGCGTACCTGAGAAACTCAAAGATGATTTGACGAGGTACTGGATGATGGCAAATACTTGTAACCCGCAATTCGTGATAGGGCGTATAGCAACGTGCACAGCTTCAGGTGCATTCTGCCTCCTGAGCGCCGTGATTCTAGCAGAAGCCATGCTTCGCAATTACTTGACGCCCTGGTGCTTTAAATTTTGTGATGGGGAGTCGGATTACAAATGGTCGACCACTTTAATTCTTGTTACTCAAGCTATAGCAGTAGGAGTAGGTACCCTTGCCCCGGCTTCTAGATGGTTCTTAGCCATAAAATTCAGGTGCCCGAAGAGAAACAAGAAGACCTACAAAGCTGAGTTTGCAGTGGAAAACTATTGGATACGGATACTATACAAGTGGAGAGACTGTCCACTAAATTATAGAATCTTTGGCCGGCATGGTAGAAAACTTGTGCACATCACCAAGAACAGGGCCTTGAATATATGCATTTGGATGCAGAAAGCAATGGTATTACTGAGCAAATCTGTCAGGCTTATTTCTATATTGTTTATGATCCGGTTACTGATCATCGGCCAGTACAGCAAGAAATTTATCAGCTTATTTAAATTCAGAAATACAATTTCAAACTTTGATGTAAAATCAGGCTCCAATGCCTGTCCAAAACAGGAACTTAGAACTTTTGTTTTGCATCTTGAAGGAGAGGAAGAATTGATTGACATGGTGACAGAAAGTGACTGGGATACCACTGGTTGTTGGATCAGAATGGGGAAAAAGAAGCAGCCAAAGTACCTCATACAACTTTTGGAGAAACTGAATTCTACGCCTGGATTTGAGGGTGTTAAGAAATTTGACAGCGACCAGGTATCTTCTCTGGAATCTGAAGAACCTCCCAACTGTTGGGCTCTTCCTGTGGTGACACTAACAAGCATCGCAGTTGCAATAGGCAACAGCAACTTTCATTTAGTGAAGGAGTTGGTATACAGTGTACATCAAGGCCTGGAGTACATTAGAGTCGTAGAAAACAACCTGGACACAAAAAGAGAGACGTTAAATAGCAGGCAAGCAGCAGAAGTTGAATGGGTCGGAGTTGATCTCCATTACAGGTGGTTGGATGTGGATCTTCGTGAAATGGGAATTGGAGGCAAGAGCCCAAGAGATATAATTTCAGAGCTCTCTGATGCAGCGAAGCACAGGTTCATGGAGTTGAGAAAGAATGATGCAACAAGTTGTTTAAGAGAAGGCCCTTCCAGATGGCCAATCAAGGTTTTGGCTGCCAATTCAATGTATAGAACATGTCAAACACTTCTGCTAAATCTTGATAACAAAGGGAGTGGATGCAGTAACATAATTTTTGAAATACTTTCTGGGATGATTGCGGATGTAATAGGGGCTTGTCTTACCAACTTACCACGCGTAATATCCTTGAAATGCCATCACAGCACCATTGAAGAAAGAGAGCAAAGTGTACGCAATGCTATTCTTCTACTGGGTAAAACAGAGAAGATCTTGGAAATTCTTAATGTGCAACCACTTCCGACATCGGATCCAGATCAAATGGCTTGCATTGATGAGTGGCGTGCACTGAGCAGAAAAAAAGATCTTCTGTGTAGCAACTCTTCTTCCGGATATTGTGATTTGGAATTAAGTAGTTCATCTGACTTGTATTTGAACATTGACTAAGAAATAGATCCTGTAATTTTGAAACAAAAAATGCAGGCACAGGTTTTGATAGGTAGTACAAATTTACTTCTAAATGTATATATCTAGTATTTTTATAGCTTTTTCAGCAGAAATACAGCACTGTATATATATACATACATTAAAGGAGCTATTTACAACTGATTTCGACATAAAAATGTCAAAAAATATAACATGGGAACGACAGAAAACTAACTTATATAAACTAGACAATTGACCATATCCCAAGAAATTCCATAAGCCCATAAAATTAAAAAGATCGGGAAGAATGAGATTGGTACCGTCCTGTCCATACAACTCAATATGCACGAGCAATCGGGGTGCATAAAAGTTTGAAACATACTGGCATGTAACTGTAAAAAATGAATCTGAGACAAGAAACTGCAACTTGCTGAAACAAATCAAGCCTAACTAGAATATAAAATTTGAGCAAAAGATAGTATAAAACAAAAGATGCATAGATACGAATTCTTGGAAAAATAAGCAACGTAGGTGGATGAGATGCCTAGAGGAAAAGATCATTCTGGTTTTTAAATAGATACGAATTCTAATAGGTGATGTGATGATCATGGCAATCTTCATTTCTTATTTATTTTATTTCCTATTCAAGAAAACAAGTCTCAAACTCAATTGACAGAACACAATATTTTAGTAACTATATTTTCTTTACCTCCTCCTGTTTTGTAGCGAGCCAAAGAAACATAAAATGCCAACTGGTTTTTAAATAGAACTTCCCATTGGATATCTGCTACATCCTCTTTTTAACCAGGAAACAGGAACTGCATTTCCTTCCCCAGGCCCCTAAAATCACTTCTATTATGCCTCGTCACCTAGGTTCCCACATGGTTCAGCCGACCCACGAAAGCACCTTCTGCCAAAGCCATGTGGCATGCGAAGTGAAGTACGGTCTACTAGAGTCCAAATAATCCGACCAGCTGAAACCCATATGCTAAAAGAAAAATCTGAGGCCCAAACGAAGTTGTTTTGCCGAAGTGGCGACGTCCAACGAAGAAGAATCTGAGGCTCAACTACAGCTGGTGACGATCCACATTTGAAGATCTTAAATTTATGAAATCTTTTTAGAATGATTGATTGAACTGTTGTAATGAGTAAAAATGTCAATCTCGTCAGCATAGGGTATGGGGTAGTCGCCTCCTTTTTGGAACATTTAATGCACCCTAGGTTAATGGAGTTAAAATTGATACCTAAGATGTGATGCTTTGATAAAAGAGATGAAGCCATGCGTGTTGAGAAAATATTATTTACCATCATATGAATCGTTCATGTTGGATCATCAAGAATATGTAAACCGAAAGCGAAATGGTACTTGAATCAGACATGATTAATGCAATGAATGAATCATGCGGTTTTAGTCTTCCAAATCAATACGTTGTTTCTTATTTCTCTCTAATGATGGGAGTCAGAGCAGAATGAACCAAAACGTATGATCCGGAGACCATAACCGTGTGTATATCTTTCTATATATAAAAAGTGGCTATGAAACGGAATTTGTTGGTTTAACGGAAAAACTAACGGAATTTCTTGTTTTAACGGAAAAACTAACGGAATTTCTTGTTTTAATGAAAAACCTATAACTTTAGAGTCCAACTTGAATTTATTTAAAACCTTAGGGACTAAAACTTAAAATTTAATCCCAATCCTTAAATTGCAGCCAAGGACCTTAACATATCAAATTTACACAAGAAGTCCCCGCCTCCTCAACTCCCAAAAACCGAAAAAAAACTTTTAAATCTTCCATGACTGAAAAATCTAATGTTGTCAAACCCAGCCCGGCCGGTTCAACTGAAAAAATCGGGAACGGGGCCCAAAATCAGGCCAAATCATGTCCGATTTTTTATTATTTTCAAAACCGGTTAAAACCCGTCAAACCGGTCCCGATTTTCAATTTTATTTTTTTTGGTTTAAAATTTTTTAACTTCATAAATGGGCTTCAAAATTTATTTAGAATTCCAAGACCCATGGAGAAGTAATGGATCTCATACTCATTTTATAGATGCACTTCTCTCCAAATGTTTCATAAACTTCCAATGTGGGATTGTGCCTTTTATACATGCTCTTAACTCTAATAGTTTTATAAACTTCCAATGTTGGATAGTGATATATAACCAAAAAATGTTAAAATACCCATCAAAATCATTTTCAAATGTATGTTTGGCAAATTTGATTTTTTAATAACAACTAATTAAATTGTAATATTCACCTTCATTCTTTCATTTATTTAATTTTCAAATTTAACTTAAATTACACTTAATTATTAATATATTAATGTTAGCTATCATTTTCTATAAGTTTAAATTATTTTAATTTAACAAAGTAAACTATTTTAACATATTGATTTTTAATTTTTAGTATTGAGACTAATTGTAGGATAATGAATCTAATTAGTAAAAATATATTTACTTTGAATTATTAATATGAAAATTTTTAAAAATATATATTATTTTTTTATGTATTTATTGCATCCGATTCAACTCCGATTGAACATTTTGACCCTTGACCCTTCACATTTTCGGGTTGATGACCGGGTCAGTTTTCAAAATATTGGAAAAACCTTAATGGAGAAACTCTTCCCCCCTTTTCATGGCCGACCCCCCCCCAAAAACCGTAGTGGTCGGGGGTTGGGGGCGACTGTGCTTGCCCATCATCTTAGTTGGATTAATCATTGGCGCAATAATCATCTTTTTCTCTCGCACAAGCAATATATGGAGACATTCAATTTAATCCATTCAAATCCAGCAATCAATTCATGAGAAATGCTGGACTTACAGGCTACTATTTCACAGAAGCCTTACAGAAAATAAAAAAATAGCCCGATTAGGGAGAAAAGAGATAGAAGCCATTTCAAAATAGGGCAAAGAGGAATGAAATAGCCTATTTCTCCCATTTCTCACTTGCAATTCCCGCCCACCTCAAATTCCTCCATCTCGAGCACAATGTAATAGATGAGCTTACTAAGAACGAAGATTACACCTCACGATCCCACGTACCCTCTGTAGACTATAGTTCTATGGCAAGCTGTACCGACTTCATATGTGTATTTGGAGGTGAAAAACTCAGAGAGAGGTACTTCCTCAATGTAAGTGAGGTGAAATACATAAGATTGTGACTTTTTTGACATGTAGACACAAAAATAAGAATACGAAGCTAACTGAAGTTTGCCTGATAGATGTTAATGTCATTGGATGTTTAAAATGTATTTTCATTTGGGGACATCTTTTTCTTGTCATTTGTTTTTAGAATATAGTATAATATTATTGTGCATCATATGAACTTTGAGTTTTATGTTTGTGATTTTGGGTTGGAGACGACAGAGAGAAGCACTTTATTTAATTATTTATCAATTATATAAACATTACATCATTAATTATTTAATTAACCAAAAAAATTACATCTTTATTAATAACAAATTAATTATTAAACAAAACTATTAAATATAAATTAAGCAAACGTGCATTGCACGTTGCTTGCACCTAGTATATATATATATATATTAACGGCCCATTAACCTAATTCGATCCATCATGAAATTAGGAACACGCCTAGTCTCTACACATAAAGGATCACACTTTAATTGGACAAAAATATTTATGTGAAGCTGATTCATGTCATATAGCCAAAAAGAAAGGTAGACCTCGAGATTTCTGACGATTTTAGAGATATTCCTTCACTTTTAAAAAAATTACACAAACATAATAAAGGATCGAAGAATTTTAGCGCACACAAATGGATGCATAATCTCAACCCTCAAAGGAAGCCAAGTTATAGTGGCAACATCCAACAACGTTTCTTATTTTAAATTTTAAATAACCCATGCTTCCTACGACAATTTCAGAGATATCATCCCTTTTAAAAAATTACACAAACTTTCCTTATTTCAAGCTTTGATTAATTCATACATCTCCTGAAGTGTGTGACAATTCTTCTATTTTCAAAATTACATGAATTCCTCCTATTTCAAGTTTTGAAGCATGTATACCTTCATTGACCATTTTTCTTTCACATGCTAAGTAAATAATAGCGGTAAGGTTAAAATACTCTTGAGAACATTCTTCCATCTTGTGGCTCCTTTAATAGTAATGCAATACATATAAAATTTGAAAAACATAAAATCGAAGTACTCCTCTTAGAAAATCTTCTGTAAAATTTGAGAACTCTATTCCTAATAAAAGCATTTTGATGTTTCACACATACATTTGAATATGACATTTAGATATATTAAGATAGATAAGCATACCTATATCCATCTATCTCTCTATATTAAGTCGAGTTCATGTTTAAAATAACATTTATATATTGTTTATTCATATTTAATCTCTAAAGTACACCAACCTTGATCGAAGTGCTCTTTTAGCTCATGGAGATTATCTAAAGGGAGAAAAAAGAGTTATTTTTCTATTTTTCGGAAACAACTCAAACCAAAAAAAAAAAAAAAAAAAGACTTCAAATTCATTTTTTTCAGTTGCAATCCTTGTCAAAGAAGGTTAACGAGATGATAAAAGGCTAATTCGAACAATTGGAGAGACGCTTGTTGTTAAATCTTTTACATGTGCTACAATTAGGAAATAGATTAATGATCGTGGAATACACAATTGTTATTATCTTTGGATAATATGTGATTATTATTATTATTATTATTATTGTTGAATATGAACTGTAATTTCAACAATTTGTTCACTAGCGAAAAGACGAGTGATCCAAACTAGATTTAAGGAAAAGAAAGTCATGGGTTATGGATATTATCAGTGGTAAAAACTATAGTGAATATGAAAGTTTAAAGAAGATATTAGGCTGCCGTTTAAACTAAAATATTCGTCCGCGAATCAAATAATAAAAAACAATGCCTTCTGCGAGAAGCTGTTGGAAAAAAATGAGTATATAACTAACTTTGGCATGATTTTTGAGTGGGACCCGTTTGCCTATTTTGGAAAATCAAGATTGATTTGTGTTCTTCTCTGTGAGTAAATCGAAATCATATATTTACTTGTCAAAGTTGATACTCGGGTGAATGAGAAATTGAAACTCAAAATGTGTCATTTAAAAGAAGTTTATGTTGGTGGGAAACTAAAAAATATATTTATCCCACATAGAAAGTGGATGAAAACTAAAACACTTTATAAAGGATTACACTTAGAATGGTGTAATCATGTGTAACATATATGTTCTCTCCACGTGTGCGCAGAGGGGTGCAAATTATGGACCGAAATGGACATCGGACCTTGAACTTGTGTGCAGGCGCGACCTGCAAACACGACTGTAATTGAATTTGTTAATATATATATATAATTTAAGCTGTTATAATATGCAAAAAGGTATGTATAAATACGATTTTTAAGCCTACTGCATATACGGTATTCAAGCTGTAAATTCGATGTCCATTCTGCATATACGATATCTAAGCTGTAAATATGATAACTCTTTCATATATGGTAACTCTTGCATATATGGTATCTAGTACTGAAACGCTTATCTAACAGAAGCCACTGCATGCCTGTTAAAGAATGAGTCGATAGACCGTGTGTCACGGGCTGCAACTTTGCTTAAACCCCGTGATCCTATCGTAGCAGTAGTTTGCCCAACTTCGACTGCACATTGTAAATAATTTATTTAAATAGATAAAAATTAAAAAATTTTAGTATGAGTCTTCGGCCAAAAGAAGTCTACTCCCGTCAGTTAGGTTTTTGTTTCGAAATCTATTATAGGGGGTATTAGTTTTTCAAATATTTTCAAACTTTCTAGTGTTCGCCCCCTGCACTAGCCATTGTAATTTTCTGCTTTTCTCAATTGTAATGTTTAGCTTTCTAGCAATCAATGATCAAGTTTATTTCAATGCATTTCAATCTCATGTTGTAAGCTTTCTTTAAATTGTGATCAAATTTACTTTTGTCCTGAAACGATTGAGAGAAGGCGAAAGGTAGTCTAGCGGAACAGACTACTGCCGCACGGTGTTCCCTTTCTGTGCTAAGAAAATGTAACCCGTGAAACCGTGGCTTGGTTAAGGGAACCGATCAGAGGGAGGCATAGCAAAAGAAGGAGCTAATGACTTATACCACGTATCAATTGCAAATGTTTCCCAATCTCTGTTATATAAGGTATGTTTGAACAACATTATTTTGGAAAAATGTATTCTGAAATAGTAGATTAATAGAGAATGTGTGGTTGAAAAAGAAGGAAAAGTTATTGATGTGATGAAAAATATTATTTTATAGAATAATATGTGATTGAAAATTAGTAGAAGAATGAAAATGAGAATTTTAATGTGACTCAAACATGAGCATAATTATCATTTCTACATTATAGATTTAGCCACATTCCCGGAAACGGTGTGAAAACAAAGATTAATGGCAACGACAAGAAGTAATAACAAGCCATGCGCTATGGTAAAATCAAGCACAGAAAAATGGAATGGAGGAGTTGTGCTCACCACATGGGCACCATAGTTTTTACTCTCTTTCCCCTCAGCAAATAGTTAAACGTCTCTCTCTCTCTCTCACTCACACACACACACACACACAACACTGTAACGACCACATACTTTCCCTTACAACTTACAACCCTTTCACTCAGGGGGCCTACTCCACACATCATTACCATTATGTCCACTTGGGATTTGGCCGAAGTTTTCTTTTGTGTTCGTAGTGTTTCGAACCTTAGACCTCCTTAAGCCCCCAAAGTCGTTAGTAAGTATGAGTAATGCACAGAATGGCCCGGAGCGAATGGGCTTGTAGAGAAAAGTATGTAGAGAGAGAGAACTATATATATAACAATTATGCTGCAAGTACATAATGTATTACCTAATTGGGGGGGGCGCTTGGGCCCACAGCCCTCCCAATAGGGGGGCCGCCACTTATCGATTCGGTAACCAATTGGGTAAGAAATTATGTACAACAAAAATAATTTTATATATAAAGGTCTTATTTGATGGGTCCAGTCTTGATTAAAAAGTGGAAAATGGGGACATGGGAGCTGCCTCCAATATCTTCAGTTTTGTTTTCAAGGGTTCAGCACCATGCACCTGCATGTTCTCTCTAAAGTAATATCACTTATGGTCCTCCTAAGCTTGTATTTATATCTGTTTCGTTTAGTAATTGCACCATGCATGCATACAAGTACAGGCTACAAAGCATGTGTTGCAGCGTTGGCCAAAGAGTTTAAAGGATGTACTTTTTTTTCAGCAGCGTCCTCAAAAATCTTCCCAAAATGTGTCATCTTAACTTCGTTGCCTGTAAAGTTACTCGATTTTGAGAACCAGAAAATTGCAAACTTAGGGGAAAAAATGGTACGCAGGAGGCAATTTGAATTATTGAAAGGAAAAAAACACGATATATAGCAAATCATCACCTAGCCAGGCTGGTGTGCAAGGATATTAATTAATTTTTATCAAATGCCTGATCCATACATAATTTTCATAAAATAAATACGATACATGTTTATTTATTTAGATTTTACTTTCCTTCCACTATTATTGTCCACTTCAAGGTGGAATACTCCCTACAGGGCGGACACAGGAGGGTCCTGGGGGCACGTGCCCTCCAAACTTTTGAGTTTTTTTTTTTTTTTTTTAAATTCGTGTTTGGTATCGATCAAAATCTAAATTTTAATCTAAATCAAAGTTAACAATAAATTTTAGCCTCTATTTGAAACCCATTTTTAGAAGAATA
Source organism: Fraxinus excelsior (assembly GCA_019097785.1). NCBI lineage: Eukaryota > Viridiplantae > Streptophyta > Magnoliopsida > Lamiales > Oleaceae > Fraxinus > Fraxinus excelsior. The sequence goes on along the minus strand of CM032640.1, from coordinate 28,444,858 downwards.
TAAATTTTGGAATAGTGATTGATGTGAGAATGTGTGATGGAAAAGTGATGAAAAGTTTTTGATTTGTGTAATATTATTTTATTGGGAGAATGTGTGGTTAAAATGAAGAATGAGAATGAGAAAGAGAAATAGAAATTAATTGGTGTCAAACGGGGGCTTAATAATATATTTCATAGAATCCATAACTGTTTTGACTTTTATCAAAATTTACTACAAATTTGATTTTAATTTTCACCAAATAGGGGCAAAATCACAATAAATTTGAATTTCGATAACATGCAAATTTAAAAATTTCACCGACGATTGTACACTATTCAAATCTACAAATTGCTTATATAATCTCAAAACTTGTTTCGATAACTACATTATGGGTATATCGATAGTCCAAATAGATATCGAAAATACGTTAAACGTGAGTCTTAAAGAAAAACGTCTAACTCACATTTTTAAAAAAAAAAAAAATTCAATTATTTCATTAACATTTATTATTTTTGCGATACACCTTAATGTAATTTTCATCATTTTATTAGGAAACTTTATGTGGAATATGACATTAAAAAATTTCGAAATTTTACATTCGAAAAAGTCATATCCCATGTAAATTTTCGGATGCAAAATTAAATGAGATATGATTTTTTTTACGTAAATTTTCGAGTGTAAAATTTATCCCAACTTCTTTGCAAGTTCGAATGTACCCCCCTAACTTTTATCTTCTGCGTCCGCCCTTGCTCTAAACCAAATTCATCTATTACAATACCAGCATTTAATGCCTCATTCCCCCCTTCTCACTACATATATGCATCAAAATCCTATTCTCTCAAACTCACAATCCCACCTTACTCTTATTCTTTGAATCACAAGATAATTAATCTCTCAACTATTATGTCTTCTCTTGTTTATTTTCTTCTGTATATTTATTATTTGCATGCATGCAGGGGCCGACCACTTGCAGTTTTTGATCAAGAAAACAGCAGTCAAATTCAGCTTTCTGGAAGGGTTAGTTTTATATACTTATTTGTACATAAGGTTGTTGGAGATGAGAATCAGTAAGTGCATCTAGACATCCCAACTAGCTCGTCACACCTCTATGGCAGTGGCACCTTCATCATATATTTATTTACTCATCCCAATATTTTATTAACAATATTAAAATTGAATGGTACATCAAAGTCGGAGCGAGGTAAAACACCAACGAAACATACCTACCACGAAGTAGGAGATGAATGCTTGGAGTTTTATGCACCTTTTTTACCCCCATTTCTTATAATTCATTGTTTTTTTCCAGACTCATTATAAATCACACATTTCATGAGATTCACAACTTTTATCAACTTTAAAATTATATATCAACAATTATCGAAATCTACTAAAAATATATTTTTTATCCAAACCAGACAGGGGCTATATAATATTGTATATCATTCTGCAGGATATGAAGACTCCAGGGGAAGAGAAAATTGTGGTGCAAGGCGATTTCAGGGTGAATATGGTGAAAAGACAATTCATGGTGCAAATACTATAAAGCTAAAGAATCAGAATGCCTACATAGTTAAGGACAAAGGTTGCCACTTGCCAACAAGATAATCTTTCATTTATTTATAGAAGAGTATTGGTATGAATATTTTGATCTGTATGCTCAGTTTGCACTGCAGGGAGTCAGGGGCGGACACAAGGGGGTCCTGGGGGCACGTGCCCCCCAACTTTTCAATTTTTTTTTTTAAATCATGTTTGGTATCGATTGAAATCTAAATCAAAATTAATAATTAATTTTAATAACATATTTCATGGAATCCATTAATGTTTTAACTTTTATCAAAATTTACTAAAAAATTGATTTTAATTCCCACCAAACAGGGGCAAAATCACAATAAATTTGAATTTCGATAACAAGCTAATTTTAAAAATTCTCCAACGATTGTATGCTAACTGAATCTACAAATTGAATTGTTTATGTCATCTCAAAACTTATTTCGAGAACTACATTATGAGCATATCGAATAATCCAAATAGAAATCGAAAATATTAGGAAACTTTTACTATTTTTGCGATACAAACTTCTCAATGTAATTTTCATCATTTTATTAGGAAACTTTATATGGAATATTTATTTTGTTTTTTGTATTGCTTTAATGTCTACTACAAAGTATTTGTCTGGACATGAAAAAAGAAAAAAAAAACTAAAGAATTTATTCAATCTCAAGTGGGAGCTATGGACAAGTTTCTTGGTAATAATATTAATAATGAAAGAGAAAGTCCAATGAGAGATTTGGTTGATAAAGAATTTGAAAATGAAAATGTTCAAATTGAAGATAATATGAATAAGTGTTGGAATTTTGTATCGAAAATTGGTTTTGGCCAATTTTAAGTGGAAATTGTTATTTGGTGAATGAAAATTAAACCAAATTTAAAGTCACTTAAATACGAGAATTATTGGAAAATTACGTAGAATATTATGGAATTTTCTAGAAATTGTTTTGACTGAAAATGTGTCTTTATACATGAAAGATTGTGACTTTTGGCATTAACATTTTCCAATAGATGTGTCTCTTCTAATATAGAGACTAATTCCAATGTTGTGTCTCTTCCATAGGTTATGTATTTTGAGACAAACATTTTCAATATCTATATATAGATCTCATGTGTTTGTTTTATTCATTCATTCACTTCATGATTGCATTATCATACTAATGCATATTTACTTCAAATTCTACATTTATTTGGAGTCAAGTTTCATAAAAAGAGGGTTCAAAACATAAGTAGGTTCGTTGGTCTAAATCATTTGGAGTGCTTCTATGGCTAGACGTGATCGTTGTATTTTGGGAGATGATTGCCGGAAAAACCGTTAGCACCGATGCGGGGCAAATTCATCTTAAAGACAAAGTGTTCAACACTTACCTCGACCAATTTTTCGCTTGCATCTCTTCTTCATTTACACCTCATTTCTGATTTCATTGATATTTGATTTCAGAATATTGCTAACATTGTTTATATGTTTATACTGAAATGTTGATAGTGAGAATGACAGGTTTTTCTTTACAGACTCATGCATATTCTAATTCGGTAAATCACTTATTTATCTTCTCAACAATTCTGGTAAGTCGAATTTTATTTCGATTTCACGCTACATATTGATTTGAATATAATATGCACATTATCGGTGTAAATATCTCCAACATAAAGAACATGCAATTTTAGTAGATCATGAGCAAGAAAATATGGAGGAAATTGAAAAATGTATACCTTTGCATTTCGACATTGGTGATCTAGGAAATTGGAAAACTATTGATCAAACCTTGATAGACTTGTTAGTGAAAAGAGGCCCCCTTAGAGATGATGGTTTTATTTTTTCAAAAGATTCAGAAAATAGACATTTCTCTTCTACATATTATATTCGGCATTTAGCAAATGGTGAGAAGATTGATAGAAAATGGTTGGTCTACTCAATTTCATAAAATAAAGTATTTTGTTTTTGTTGTAAGTTGTTTAAGCAAGAAGGAAACAATATTCAATTAGCGAAGGAATCCATGACTGGAAAAATCTTAGTTTTAGGCTTAAAAGTCATGAAACTAGTGATGGACACATGCATAACATGAGAAGATGGATTGAATTGGAAAGGAGATTACAACACAATTTAACAAGCTTGAAGAATTTTTAAAATACGACGTGGATTCTGACATTGATGGATCGGAGTTATTTGCTGAGCTTCAAATTGTGAGAAATAGTTTACCATAACAGACTAAAAAGGCGATTGAATTGTTGGACTACATAAAAATGATGGATTGTTTTTCGAATGTGTGGATTGCTTATAGAATATTATTGACTATACCAGTTACGGATGCATTTGTCGAGAGGAGCTTCTCGAAGTTGAAGTTGATAAAATCATATTTTCAATCAATAATGTCACAAGAAAGATTGAATGGGTTGGTCATGATATCTATTGAAAAAGAAGTTCTAAAATAGATTGATTGTAATAATATAATTGTTGACTTTATATCAAAAAATTCTAGAAGAGTAAATTTAATTTAGACATTTGAAAGTTTTAAATTATTGTTTTTGTAATTTTGAATATATATATATAGGGCCCCATATTTGAAATTGGCATAAGCCCCCAAAATCTTCGGGCCGGCCTTGACGATATTCAAGAAAAGTGATACTACAGAGGACACAGTGATGATGGGCTACGCACAACCACGTCGTAAACCACCTATTCATAACAAAGAACCCTAGATTCAAGTTCAACCTTAATTTCTCCAATTTTTTCGATTTTGTTTCAGACTTCTGATCTTTTACTTTTCTTGATAAAGGGTAATAAAGAAGACTCAGCTGCGGTAGCTAAAGACACTATTTGATACTAGAATTAATAATTGATAAATATTTTAACTTTTTATTAAGTTTTGAACAAATCCAAAAAAAAAAAAAAATGTGCTTATAAAATTACAGAAATTAAATATCTATTACAAGTTGCAGCTGTTATGAATGCGATGAATTGGTGGATGGTCGATGGTCCCCCATTATACGCATGGTGTGTTTTTTTCTGTAATAAATATGTTGTGAATAAAGAAATATACAAATGTTACGTTTGGCCATAGACATAAATGATGATGTTATTCATTTCTTCGTAATGCAGACACTTGTGTTTTCAGTTCCTGCACTTTCAGTTAATTGTCCCAACTACACCGAGCATCAATTAAAAACGAATTCATCAAAAATGCCTCTTCTTTTCTAAGAAAATAAATAAATAAAGATTATCATGGATTGACCATTCGATTCAAGGAAGTAGATAAATAACATAAAAATCATGTAAATTGAACAAGAGAATCCCATGTAATTAGAATTTGTTTGATATATGAATTACTGAGTGGATTATCAAAAGTTGTGTAAATACCAGATGCCTTAGTCTACGCTTAATTTCGCCAAAAATCAAGGCAATCAACAACCGCTACAGTTAATAATGAATGGCTTTACAAAATCGATAAATTCTGAAGTCTTGATCCCCAGTTTAAGATCAATCTCTCCACCTCCCAACCAGAAGAAATCTGGGATCAGCTTCACTACTGCTTCGTCCAAAATAACCTGCCAAAACCATATTTTATTTAATGTGACAACAATTGTCAGTAAGAGATATTAACAGCCACGCTTAGAAATGCACGCGACATATATTTTTCTATTGCCATGATTCAGTTCGTTCTTAGAAATAGATGCATAAATTTTGAAGAATTATGATACTTTAATTGCACTTTTTTGCATTTTTGCAAATACACACATTTAATTTCTGTCCTCTTCCATGATAGTTTAAGGTTTGACATGAGTGAGCGACAAATGTGTTCAATCATCAGTCAATTGTCAATGCTAATACATTAGGATCAGTTTAACAGCCATCAGTTGGACAATCAATTAGCAATTATTATGTTTGATGGACCACTTCCTGTATGTTTTTGATATTCAAATTCCCATTTTTTTGTTAAAACTTGTTCGTTATTCCATTACTTCAAAGCAAAACAAGATAGGAAAATAATGTAATTATCCTTTCAAGTGAAGCCATTTTCTGTGAGAAGAGATTGGCAGTACATATGATCAACACAGTGGACCTCAATAGTGGGGACAGAAATTCCAAGCCGCAGTTATAGGGTAAATTATACTACCGACAGTTTAGATATTTTGGGATGGTGGCAAAAAATCCAGCTGGCAGAATTAAATTGGTAAGAGTGACCTGAAATAACCACACACCAAATGTTCCAATTTCACATCTAAAAGAAGGAATGGGGAGCCTCTATGCATGCCCTGGTACAACCAGCTGTTGACTGAGAGAAGAGAGATAGTAGTCTAACTCAAGTGATCAAATCTCAGGGCCATATTTGCTCAATTGAAACAGAGCAGCTGAAGGGAATAACATTGTACTGCCAGAATAACATTGATTCAATGCATGCATATTGCGTAGCTTAAGCAGCATCACCATCAGTTAGACAGCTTTCCGCTACTATTATAGTTTTTAAGGCATTCGTGCAATTGTCTTGTTGGTTGGCTTAATTACGCTATAAGGGCTTGTAACTAAAATTCGTCTTAATAGTTTTTCTCTTCCTCTGCCCTTCGTTACAATCCATTCTCTCCCCAGTGGGTCAAGCTTCATTAAGTCCAGCCTGCCTTTCAAAAGCTTTAAATCAATTTAGCAAGTTTTAACCAACAAAAGGTCTGTAGAGGCTTTCTTTAAGCTCTAAATTAGTAATTTTGCACTTCTAATCTAAAAGATTGGCTGGTCCTAGATTTAACTAACAGCAGTCAGCAAGTAAACATTACAGAACAGAAAGTTAGAATTGAGACCACAGCATCACCGTATCCTCAGAATCTGTAGAAAGCAAACTGGAACTATTCCCCATGCTAGTGAAAAAAAGAAATAATAAAAGCTCAGTCCCCTTCCAAAAAATAGAAGATATATTACCGGAATATCTGTTTTCATGCCAATACATGTTACTCCATTGTGCTCATAACCAGTTAATTTTACTGATGTTTCCTCTGGAGCAAGCCTCACTGCAAAAATTTTGGACGACATTAACTAGAAAGTAGGAACTAAGGAGAATATGATGGGGAGGGGAGAAATCTGTAGTTAGAGCTCATATAAGACAAGATTATCAATAATAGAAAAATTAACTCCATGAGAATTTAAACATAGATTGGCAAATGATATAGTGAGAGCATGTCATAGATCTCAAGTAGGTCATGCGAATGTATCCTTTTAGGAATATGAAATTTGATAATAATATCTCAAGTTAACTCTGCATTGGATGTGAGTTCTCATCTAAGAAACCATGTTGCGTGTCGAAAATGTCTTGCAATTTCTTATCTCATCACTAATTGAGATGCAAGTAATTCAACTTTCTTGGCTATAATTAATTCTGGAAATTACTGGCCTTCTGACTTCTTTTTTCATTATGACATGACATCCAAAAGAGGTGATTGGTTAAAAAAAGAATTTTTTTTTTTTTTTTAATAACCGTGGATGTCCGGGCGAGATTGCGCGCACTTCGACTAATCCCATGGGGCCTTGAAGTTTACGGCCGGGTACCCACATCAGTGGCTCTGAGGAGACTCGAACTGATGACCATTGGGGAGCAAAACCAAGGTCTGGCCAATTGAGCTACCCATCAGGGTTATGATTGGTTAAAATTTGGATTCAATTATTTTAAATATTGATTATATATGAAGATGCTTATGGGAAAATAAATAAAGAGAATAAAGCAGAAATCCATGACCAAAGTTCCAGTGTTCTACTATAGTAATATGCTTCAAATAGACCACAAACAAAGATTTTTAGTAGCAGGATAGTGAAATAAAGAGGAGAAAGACAAATTCTTGAGGAAAATACTAGTGTATTTTACAAATAGCCTCCGCGGAATGGAAAGGTTGCTCCAAGTTAAGCCCATGTTTGTCTACCATTTTATCAAACATTGTTTTCTACAGTAAACAATCTCCACCACATATTCACCCAATAAAATATTCCACACACAAACCAATAAAGTTACTTTAAATTTCAATCATACATTCACCAAAAAATACTATTCATTACATCATTCTTCTCCCAATAATGGGAGACAAACACACCCTAAGTGATTGGAAAAGCCTCTCTTTTGCAGGCACAAGGCTTCATAAATTTAAGTCTGCCCAAACCGCATAATGATAGCTGATAGGAGCCTCGCACAGTGGGTAAGCCCTTTATAAATAGAATGACGCCACTTTCTTTTTCTATTAAAAAAGTATAAGAGCTTGTTTGGTGGTACAGATTTTTCCAAGTAAAAAGTGATTTTTTTTGGAGAGTGAGTGGTTAAAAAGTTGAGGAAAAGTGTGGGTTTCATAGTGTGTGGTAGAAAAATGATTCTTAATAACAAAGGAAGGGAGAAAAACATGGTAATCCAATGTCTCAAAATATAATTTTAGGTTCACTCTTTTCAAAAGTAAAATATTTTCAGCTATATTTTCTAGTGAATGATATTTTTGTTAAAAAAAAAATAACATGAAGTTCTTAAGTAGGCATATTAAGTGCTTATTTGGTAGTGATTTGAAGTCTTGATAAGTTGTGGGTCGTACAAAATGAACGGATAATAAGAAGGTAATGAGTTGTGAATCCTAATAAATGTGTGTTGACCAGCTTAAATTATTATTTAACCTTTGCCAAGCAAGCTCTTAAAAACCAACCATAATCAACAACCAAAAAGGCATGATTTTTCCTTTTCTCCTATTGTGAAATTGATTAATCAAAGCTTCCGAAAATCTTTTGAATTCCAAAGGCATTGCATACGACAAACAATCCAGCTGCAATATATGATCGTAAAGATCATCCTAATTTAATAAACATGAAAGCTCAAAAGGATGTTTTATTTGATGAATTATCATCCTTGTCCCAAACTCAAGGACAAAAACATCTGCGGTCCTAATTTCCGAACCACTACTTCACAATAACACCAGCAAAAAAAGAATAATGAAACAAACAATTCGTGTCAAGAAGTTAGAAACCCGCCAGATATAATTTTGAAAATCTCCCTTTTTTCCCTAGCTTACTCTAGTAAAGCGAGCAGGACTGCAATTAGATTAGATTCTTTAAGTTTAGGTCCATAGCGTTAAAACTTCCATGATGAAGGATGATTGTAAAGTATATGAAGCACGATTATTATGTGAAAACTCTGCAAATTTTTTAGGTCAGTTGGAAGCCTTTACTAATGTGGAAGTGATGTAAAAACTAATGAGTTTTTCAATGTTCATATAAGGCTATGCCTTTCATCAGTCAAACATATAAAAGGTAGGGTAGAACTCGAAACCAGGTTCATCTATTTAGCAAAGCATGATTTAAAAGTAGAGGATCAAATCTATGCCTTACTACAAGTAAAAAAGATAATTCATTAGATTATATCAAGCCTGACAATACCTGGGCAAACTCGGAAGCTTTGTAGAAAAACTATTTCAAGCTGTATTATAGGATTTCTCCAAGAGTTTATATCATTTTAAAGTCTTTCTACCCCCACCCCCAACCCAACACACACGCCCACGCGACAAAAGAGATGCTACTGTTTTGGTAATGTAAACAGCTAAATTCAGAAGGTGTAATTGCAAACTTACTGTTGAATTTCTTCTTTGATATCTTTCCATCATTGAGAGCATAAAAAAAGTTCTTGACAGCCTCAGCATTAAATCGAGCAGTATACTGCAATCAAAAAGGTGTTCAATTGTGTGCGTGTGTAGCCCCTGTTTGATGGCTATTGTGTAAAAATGATGTTTTAAATAGTGATTTTTTAATTTTTTGGAGAATGTGGTTAAAATGGGGAAAAAAAAAATTGGATTTATGTGCAAAATATTTTATTGTTTAAATGTGTGGTTGAAAATGAGATGAGAAATAAATCATTTTGTTTTAAAGGGAGTCAAACAGAGGCTAAGGATCAAATGCAGCTATACAAATTAAATAAATATTTAAGGTACCTGTACGACAACCACGTAGTACTTGGAATTGTTACGATCCCTACAATCAGTTATGTTTGCTGGAGCTTGAGTATTTACCTATGTAAAACAAATGACTTTCAATCAAGAAAAAGAATCTTGGATTGAAGATCAAATAAGTTATGTAATAAAGGAATAAGAAATTTGGATGCAAGCACTGGTATAAAATATTCCTTTTTGTGTTCAGAATGTTTATGATTTTATCTCTCATTAATCCAAAATCATTATTGGCCAAAATTGGCCAAAGGAAAGACCTAGAAAACCGCACAAGTTAAATTCAGCATCTGAGCTAAGATGAATAGGTTAAATCACATCAGCATAATAGTTTTATCACTCCATGGGGTAAAATTGATAGGGTCAGAAACAAGGGAAGAGGAATATAGGAGAATAAGGCAACACAACACACATCGTATATAGTTTCATTAAGTGAGTTTATACGCATACGTAGTGCTACTTTAATCTAAATGAAGAATCTACAGTTTGTAAATAAAAATCTAACTGGCATATGATGTTTCCCATCCAAGTTAAATCGTCAAAAACTCATAATCCATAATAGGACAGTGGGAAAAGTAGAATTCTATTGAAAGAAGATTATTCTCTATGAACAACTCAGAGGCAATTGAAATTAGCTGTAAAATTTGTATACAATGTTTATGTTAGACCTGATACTACGATGCCAATACGTTATCTCAAGGAAGGGGCACTTACTCTATATAGCCCTGGTTTCATATTAAGTCCCATGTCTGTGTCCAAGCCTTTGAAGAACGCTGATCCCCATCATACACCATACGGACTTCAATACATCATTCATTCATAGAAAGTTTTATATAGTATGTATGCTTGGACTTGTGGTTTATCTGATTTGTGTAGACATGGACTAAAATTTTTTAACTCGGAAGTTATTGCTTATTATTCAATTTTAATTTCAATTTTCTTTTGTTTAAGTTTGTAATGTATAAAATCATTAATATCCTACAGTTTCAAGGTCTCGAGGATGGTGAGTACATTAGAGAGAACTTTACAAAGATTTGATCACAATTGGTGTTCCAAACGTACATCACCAAATTCCTCCATTTCTAATTGACACAAATTGGGCTGAATTCAATTGTATTAAAATAAAACGAAATTACAATGATATATATACACTTCAGAGGATCTAAATTAGGAAACTGACTAATCCTAGGAATATTGACCCAAAACTAATTCCCTAGAATTGGGGATTGCAATGACTGAATTATTACAAAATCTCCTAGCTAATTACAGCTATACACACACAGTTTCCCTTATTTAGAGAACCGAATTTTCCCACACTCCCCCTCAAGCTGGTGAATGGATATCATCCATTCCAAGCTTGCTCACTAGTCTCTGAAAAAACATCCGCTAGTTGGTCACCGGTAGACACAAATGGATTGCAAATCAGGCCGCTGTCAAGCTTCTCCTTTATAAAATGTTTGTCAACTTCAATGTGTTTCGTACGATCATGTTGAACTGGATTATGTGCAATATTAATAGCTGATTTATTGTCACAATAAAGCTTCATTGGACCTTCCCACTTGACTCTCAAATCTTCCAAGACAATTTTTAGCCATAATAACTCGCAAATCCCAAGTGTCATTGCTCTAAACTCGGCTTCTGCACTGGATCTTGTCACAACATTCTGTTTTTTACTCCTCCAAGTCACAAGGTTGCCTCCCAGGCAATTGCAATAACCCGAGGTTGATCTCTTATCAACTATAGACCCTGCATAATCTGCATCAGTGTAGGCTTCAAGGGTTAGCTTCTCCCCTTTCTTAAATAGAATTCCTCTGCCTAGCATGCCTTTCAAGTATTGCAGAATTTGATACACGGCTCTAAGATGTGATTCTTTGGGATTGTGCATGAACTGACTTACAATACTGACCGCATAAGCTATGTCTGGTCTAATGTGTGACAAGAAGATAAGGCCATGTTCTCTTTGTCGTTTTCAAGCTGTTTTCTGTTTTTGATTTTTCAAAACAATGAAAACGCGTTCTCTTACCTATTTTCGAAAACCCATTTCTGAAAACAAAAAAAAGAATTTGTGCAGAAAACTCAAAACGGCCAAACGGTCGTTTTGAGTGTTTTCAAGCCAAATACTCAAAAAAAGTTGAAAATACGGAAAACAGATTGAAAACTGAAAAATTGGAACCTCGCCTCACTCCCCTCTATCATCACCTATCATTCCACCACCAATTGGAAGAATCAGCAGAAACGACCTCGCATCACCGCTGGATAACACCACCAACAACCTCGCCTCGCTCCCCTCTATCCCCTCCAACCATTCATCGGCCACGAAACAACAAGAGTCAGTAGAAATTGGAAGCCAAAATTGAAGTCTCCGAAGTCCGCGCAACAGTGTCCGAGTTTTACAAATTCCGACGCCGTCCGACCGTCCCACGATCGCAGACCACATGGGTTAGCCTCCTCTCCACCTGGTGCACCTTGCCCAACCATGGGTCAAGGCCAATTTTACAAAAAGGTTTCACTTCTCGTGTTGATTTTGCAATTTGGATGAATTGACTAATGGACATCAGCATTCTGTTTATTTCCAGATTTATGAGTTATTGATCCATGATTGTACTTCTCCTTTTAGATTATTAGAAAAAAAATAGAAGTTGCTATATTCTTTATTTTAATCAATGGCTTCCGGTCTGTGTTTCAAGATTGATCGATCGATCGTCGTTTTTGTCTTTGTAAAAGCTGCATGGTTTGTTATCTACTTTATTATTTCATAAATGTGATTGAATGTCTTGCTTGTTGCAATTTATGAAGTGCATGAGTTTCAAAGAAAGAAATTAGATAGGTTCAAATCAGCATCGGAGGGCCTCGTTAAATATTGAACTGGTAACTGCTTTACTCCTTGATGAAATGAGGAACAGAGATGAGATTGAGCTTGAGCTTGTATGTGCTTTCTATGTGAAAAGTTGATTTCATAATGAACTTGCTTTGAGTTAGATTTCTGTATGATAATATACATTTCAATTGCTACTCACAGAAGAGTATCACAGATTTCTAAAAGATGGTCTTACTTGCTAGGAAATGTCCTTGTCCGTTGGTTATCCTCCTGAGTTAAAGATATCAAGGGGTCTTTGAGAAGATGGAGTTGTAATAGGTTAACCAGTTGCATATAATTTCATGATGTTTTTGCTTCTTGGATAGGAGTTTCATCCAATGCATCTACAGACAGTTCAATGTTATCGATCTTGTTGAAGAGAATCTACAAATAAAAGGATATCCCTCCTCTCACTTTTTTTTCTATTAAGTTTGCCTTCTGTTGTAATATTTATAAAATGGATGATAGCACAATTATCTTGTGATTTTCTTCAATATTTTTATCAGAGGTTGTGCTTATTTTTCACTCTTAGTCACATTCTTTGCCACTACAAGATCCAGAAACTTCAGTCACATTTTTCACTTACCTTCTTCAATGTTCCTTTTTCACTCTTAATCACGTTATTTGGTGATCTGCTATTTTAAAATCATTCAATTCATGCTACACAGGAAATTAGGAAGGGGAAACAAATATATTTTCTATTTTTTTATCTTAAAATTGGAAAGCGAGAAATTTAGGCAAGTGACCTTAATTTATTCAAGTTTCCACCTCATGTTATTGATTAGAGAATTTCTGAAGTTTTATTGACCTTGGCATTTCAGCGTTGATTATCATTTCCTCTTGATCTTGATAGGTCTAGTTGTCCTAGGGGGCAGTTCGAATTCTCCTTCAACATTTATGGTAGTTCATTTCTTGTTGTCCGGTTTCTCTTGCATTACTTGTTCAGTATTGGATGCAAATTTGTATCCCTTTCTCAGGATATACGTAACATAGGCTACAATTTTAGATTTGTTTCTTTCCTGTTCCACAGAGAAGAAGTTCTTACAGTCCAAATTAAGAAAAGTTTCTGCAAGTGGGAAATCAGTGGACATTAAAAAGAGTCCATCTCATACAAAAGATGTATCAACTTCCACTGAGGATCTGGGTATGCAATTCTAACATCTCTCTTAGGTTTATATATTATTATGTGATATAATTTCATACAGCTTGGTTGGTTATGTTTTTTTCCCCTTTCCCATCCTCTCAATATATACATTACATTTTTGGAGTCAGCTGATGAGAGAGATGCTGATACTACCTTAGAAGCCTCAAACTTGGAAAACTCTGCTTCACTTGGAGATAATGCCTCCAGTTCTCAATTTCTGCATGAAAATGGACCATTCAACATCGACAATCTATCTTTGAGCATTCCTTCTGACCAGTTGAGAATGATTCAGAACATTAACACACTAATTGCCGAGGTAGTTTCCGTGTCTTGGAACTACAGAACTGATTATTTCTACTTTGTATTTTTTTTCCATTTTTTTTTTTTTTTTAATTGTATGGATGTACTAAGATAATTAACTAAAGTTGAAACTGTTTTGGTCTTTTCTTTACTTTCGCTCAACTCTATTAATGATGTCGATTCTACTCTTCAAATTTACTCGTGAAAAGGCATCTCAATATAAATGCAATAATGATTGACTTGTTTAAGAAAAAGTAAATCTTATTTAGCCATTGTTTGTTCCCCATTATTTCAAAAATACATTTTTAATTATTTTTTATTTTCAATCACATTTTTGAAAAAAAAAAAATTTATTACATGCAAATTCAAAATTTTTCTTTATTTTTTAACCCTACATTTTATATTAAAATACTATTTCAAAATATATTTTCGTCTGGTCTTCGTCAAATCAATTGTTTTTTTTGTTCATGTTCCTTTTAACATATTGAAAAAGTAATTCCAAATCAGCCTTTTTTCTATTCTGAAAATTTACCAAAAAAAATGTCTTTGAGTTTTTTGGTGTAGGTTGTTTAGTGGGGTTTCTTCCACCTGTAGTATCTCGAGTTTTGGCCAGTGTTTTGACGTTAGAGCTTTAGTTGGAACACGAATTATGTATTTGACTAAATTTTCCCGACAGATAGAGCTCACTGTGTGTATCGGCACACTTCGTGAATTTCTTTTGAAAATTCTTCTTGAGGAGTGAGTTCTCGTAGTTTCTCGTAGTTTTTCGTCGTTTCTCGTAGTATTTTTGGGTGTTCTCGTAACATCTTTGGAGTGTTCTTGGAGTGGATTTGGAGTAGTTCTTTGTTGTTTTCGCATTATTTGTTGTTTTTGGTCTCTCGTCATCACTAATTTTCGTAGTTGGTTGCTCCGATTTGGATTTATTTTTAGTGGACACAAATATTGTCACTGTCGTCTTGATATTTTTACGAGCATCAATTTGAGGGGATGTCAAGGAGATTGAATAAAATTTCGAAAATAATCGAAGATTGAATAAGATTCCGAAAATTGTCGAAATTACAATTATATTATTATAATTGTATTAGATATAGATACATAGTTTTTACCATTAATTAATATTGTAATTGATTACTTCCATATTTAGTTGTTATTTTAGTCCTATTTAATTAGAAAACTTCTCATAAAGAGGGGCATCCAGTCTTTTATTGAGTATATTTGACACATTGGTCTACTGCCGCGTCTTCCTGAGCATCTCCAAACCTGTGGTTTAACTCTATAGGCGTCTCTGCTGGTTTGCATCCTAACTTGCCCGTCTCCATCAACAAGTCTGTTATATATTTTTGCTGAGATATGAAAACCCCATCCCAAGAATGTGCTACCTCAATGCCAAGAAAATACTTTTAACTTACCGAGCTCTTTGATTTCGAATTCTTTCACTAAGCAGTTCTTTAAATTCTCCATTCCTTCCAAATCATCACCCGTCACTATAATTTCATCTACGTAGACTAATAATGCAGTCACTCCCCTTAAAGCTGAGCGCTTTACAAATAAGGTGTGATCGTACCTTGGCAAACCTTCCAAACTAAGCTCTTGGAGACTGTTTAATTCCATATAATGTCTTCTTTAGCCTGCATACTAGTTGTCTTGTATTTGGACCGAACCCCGGTGGAACATCCATATAAACCTCCTCCTCGAGATCACCATGTAAAAAGGCATTCTTGACATCAAATTGCTGTAATTTCCAACCTTGATTGACAGCCAATGACAAAAACACTCTCACGGTGTTCATCTTTGCAACAAGAGCAAATGTCTCAGGGTAATCTATTCCATACGTTTGAGTGTAGCCTTTAGCAACTAGTCTTGCTTTGTACCTCTCCAATGAACCATCTTACTTGTATTTCACCGTGAATACTCATCTACATCCCACCGGCTTCTTCCTTCTTGGTAATTTCACCAAGTCCCATGTCTTGTTCTTCTCAAGTGCTTCCATTTCGAACTTCATGGCATTCTTCCAATTCTTATCACCTGATGCCTCGGATATAGTTTTGGGAATGGAGCTTGTGTCTAGGCTAGTGAGAAAGGCTTTGTGATTATGGGACAGATTCTTGTATGACATGAATAAGTATAGAGAGTGTTTTGTGCATGCTCTAGTTCCTTTTCTAATAGCAATGGGAATATCATAGTCACTTTGATCAAGATTTTCAGTGGCACCATCATTATTAGAAATAGGTTCGGCAATTACCTCGCTAAGTCCAAGAACAGGGGCTGATTTGGATGATTGAACTTGCACAGGTGCCTTCCTCCTTGAAAAAACCAGCAGTGGACGAGTAGTGTCTTAAATCACCTCCTTTAACTTTGGTGTATGAGGCTCGGTCTCGGGTTGTATGGATTTCGGTTGAATCTCAGACTCAGGTTGTATTGATTCCGACTGACTGTTTGGCTCAAGCTGGTTAACAGGAACGGACTGAGTATTTGGCTGGGTAATAGAGATTAGGAACTGGGGAAGACGATGGAAAATCAAGTAGAAAAAGATCCTTGTCCTTATGTTCCGTAAACAAGATATCCCCCTGGAGATAAGGACGAGTTTTGTACCCCATTTGAGTGGAAGAATAGCCAAGAAAGACACATTTGACAGCCCGTAGATCAAGTTTTCCACTATTTTGGGAATGCACGTGGACAAAAGTAACACAACCGAATATTTTGGGAACAAGATTACTTGAAGCATTGAAACTAGGAAAGAATTTCGTTAGAATTTGCATAGGACTTTGAAAATCAAGAACCTTTGTAGGCAATCTATTTATCATATGAGCAGTTGTTAAAATAGCTTCCTCCCAATATTGTTTAGGAACCTTTTTTTTAAACAAGAATGCTCTCGTGATAGCTAAAATGTGGCCATTCTTTCGTTCAGCTACAACATTTTGTTGGGGTGTGCTAACACACGAAGATTCATTATTATGCCTTTATCCTAGAAATATGGTGACGGGAACGGATTAAAATAGTCCTTAGCATTGTCAGACCGAAATCTTTTTATTTTAATACCATATTGTGTTTTGACTATGTTGTAAAAAATGGGAAAGACAGAGCTCACATCAAACTTATTTTTCATAAGAAAAATCCAAGACACACGAGTACAATCATCAATGAAGGAAACCAACCATCGAAGCCCAAGAAATGTTTGAAACATTGGACGGACCCCAAATGTCACTATGAATAAGAGTAAATAGAACAGATGTTCTTTTATTGCTGATTGGAAATGAAGAGCGTTTGTGCTTTGCAAGTTCACAGATATCACAATGAAACTTTTCAACATTTAATCATTTGAACAATAAAGGAAACATAATTTTAAGGACTCTAAATGACGGGTGACCAAGACGGAGGTGTTGAAGCCAAATCTTGTCTTTATTGGATTAAAAGACTCTGAAAGAAATGATAATGTTGAGGAATTCGGAACACTATCTTGACTACTGGGTTCTTCAAGATAGTATAGGCCATCCCTTTCTCTAGCATGTCCAATCATCCTCCTCGTGCCATGTTCCTGAAATACACATCGAGAGGGATAAAACACCGCACTGCAATTAGAATCTTTAGTGAGCTTTTGGATTGACAGAAGGTTGGTAAATAGTTTTGGTACATGGAGGACATTTCTAAGTTGAGGGTTTCGCTTATAAAAACATCTCCCTGACCGGCCACTGCTGTCACAGAACCATCTGCTAT
The DNA here is from genome assembly GCA_019097785.1 of Fraxinus excelsior. Classification (NCBI taxonomy): domain Eukaryota; kingdom Viridiplantae; phylum Streptophyta; class Magnoliopsida; order Lamiales; family Oleaceae; genus Fraxinus; species Fraxinus excelsior. The sequence continues at coordinate 28,427,369 of CM032640.1, read as the reverse complement.
TGTTATCTTCCTATTACTAGGACAAGGCGTATATGAGATAAATTTTTGTGAAGAATGGGTCGTGATCTGTAGCTCCTGAGTCAATGACCCAGGAGCTTGTGGTGGATATATCCGAGACTTTAGAAGCACAAGGAAAGGAAGATATACCTGAGAACGCCAAAGTGCAAGTACCTGTTGAAGAAGGTTTCTCCAATGATCCCAGCAGATTCTTCAGTTTCTCAATTTCTTCTCTATTGAACTCAATAGGTGATTCTTGAGAATTACCTTCTCCATCATGTTGCCTGCTTGCCATATATGCCTGCCCTTGTCCTTTTGGCTATCCACCTTATACTGTAAAATTTTTGTTTGTTGTCCGTGGCTTTCCATGGAGTTTCTAGTATTTTTCCCTAGTATGGCGGGACTTTTTGCAGTATGTGCACCATATGGAATCTTTATTGACTAGCCTTGTAAAATCTGTCTGCTTGTTGTCTTCATTAGTTGGTTGCTCCGAGCCAAATTTCCTCTCATTTATAGCTTTTGTAACCAAGGTTGAACTGTCTACTAGATTATTTTCAATCATAACTCCTCTCCTTCCTTCCTCAGCATGAACAATCGCAATTGTTTCATTTAGCGATGGCAAATCTTCTTTTCCAAGTATTTGAACTCTTACTGCATCAAATTCAATATTCAGTCCCGTAAGAAAATAATAAATTCGGTCTTTTTCAACAAACCTCTTAAGAAGCGTTGCATCTTCACTGCACTTCATTTGAATGCACAGGTAATAATCCATCTCTTGCTATAACGTTTGCAACAGCTTGGAATACTCTGTGATTGACCGACTTCCTTGCTTGGTAGATGAAATCTTGGTCTTGATTTCACAAATTTGTGCAGCATCTCGGACTTTAGAATAAGTCTGCTTCACAGCTTCCTATATTTCTTTGGTTGTGTTAAGAAACATACATGTATCGCTGATTTCTGGTAGCAAAGAGTTCCATAACCAAGACATTACCATAGAGTCTTGTTCATCCCAAGCATCAAATTTAGGATCCCCTTTTTTAGGCCCAGTACCAAGTAAGTGACTTAGTTTGCCTCTTCCCTAAAAGAACGTGTGAACCAATTGAGACCACTTCAGATAATTCTTCCCATTCAACTTGTACGCTGCATGGATGTTCTGCAATTCCCCTGTTGGAGTCGAGTTGCTGCCTTCAATCAAAGAGACCTCGGAGGTAGCCACAGTGTTGCTAGTGTCGATTGTTTCGGACATGATCTTTTGGTAAAAAAAGGGTTACGGACTTGAGGGGTGATAGTGTTTGATTGGGGATTGATAATAAGCCGTCTACCGATATCAGAATTCACAAGACCAAAAATACAATTCCCAAAATTGAGCCTAAAGCTCTGACACCATGACATAAATTGGGCTGAATTCAATTGTATTAAAATAAAATAAAATTACAATGATATATATACACTTCAGAGGATCAAAATTAGGAAACTGATTAATCCTAGGAATATTAACCCAAAACTAATTCCCTAGAATCGGGGATTACAATAACTGAATTATTACAAAATCTCCTCGCTAATTACAGCTATATACACACGGTTTCCCTTATTTAGAGAACCGGATTTTCCCACACTAATCTCTTCATTGATATTAAGGTCTGTTTCCTTTTAATTTTTTTTATATCATATGTCATTTAAGGACTATATTATTCCTTTTCTTATGATCCATAATAAAAAGAGTTAAGAAGTAATGCCATCTTTTATTAATCCTTGTTATTATTACAAAAGTCTTTTGATAAACTCCTGTAGAAATTGAATGATTTTCATTAAGATTTTAATAATAAAAAGTAATTTGAGTAATAAAATTGATAATAAAAACAAAATATTTTTGACTAGTAGAAAGAATTAATCAATATGCTAAATTGTATTGAACTCTGAATGGAACTCCGAAGGCTTTTCTTGCTACTCTTTGCTTCTCTCTTCTTGCTACTCGTCTGAATCCCGGAGGCTATTAATCGTTAATGGGAGACAATCGTTGTGAAGGTAGGATTGGTTCATACGCATCATAAAAATGTTTCATGGCGAGATGCCATTCGAACTAGTGGTCCATTACCTGAGGAGAAGACACGATTTCTATGCGGCATATCGAGGACCGAACGCACCGACTTACCCAAGCTCATCACATCCCACCAACAGTGGTAACAGAAATTGCACCTATGGAAGTTAAGACAAACTCATAGGAAGATCCCAAGGAGGAATCCGAGGAAGACCTTATTGCAAGTGTAGGCCAAAATTTCTAGCAGAAGATAGGGGTCTTTTACATCTTGCCTTGTTATTTGAATTATAAATATCGCTATGATTGGCAAATTGTATCCCAATTACTATTGATCATCTATTTCTTAATTTAATAAAAGTATATTCTATTTTTGAGTTTAAAGGATGTTCAATAAATGTTAATCAAATTCTTATTCTCTTATACCAAGCGATGTGATGGCAACAAGAGCTAGGAATGCTAGGACCTGCAATAACAACAACGACAACAGCAGATACCAATTGCCTGATAATTTCTTGCTATGATGGAAGAAATTGGCCAAGCTACAACGCTACCCCCTGGAGAGAAGGGAAACGATTCTGCAGTAGTGGTAGAGCAATTTCCTAAGTTACAACCACGACCTATGAAGGTGGTACCACCCCTAAACTAGCAGGAGAGTGGATCAGAGACGTAGAGAGGATCTTTGAACTTATTGCCTGCCCTGGGCCACAATAAGTGACTGCAACATTCATGCTCAAAAATTGTATCAAGCGGTGGGAAATGACTAAAAGGTCCAAAGCACCCGGTTCAAGGCTGAACATGGTACAGTTCAAGGAATTATTCCTTCAAATTTCCCTACCAACAGACATAACCATAAGGAGGCAAAGCTCGTAAATTGAAGCAGGGCTCCATGACATTAGCATAATAGGAAAGGAAATTTGAGGAATTGCTTGCTTTGCCTACTCCTACACAACACTGAGGACAGAAGGCTTGAACAGGCCTGCATGACGACCTTAGACACGTAGTTGTGACCTCTCAGTCAGGAAGCTACCACGGAGTACAAGCAAATGCCCCAACTAGCAAACTTCCATGAAAACACAATTAGTACTGACAAGTTTCATGCTAGACAGCCTGACAAATGCAAATGAGAGAATAACAAACCTAATAGCAAGCATAATTTCGACTAAGAGGCACTTCCAATGGAAGTTAGCAAAAATACTTTAATTCTACCAATGTAGGGTGATAATTATACAAGATATATTGAACATGGATGATAGATCAGATAAGGATGCTATCGTGGAGGGCATGCCATAAGACGACACACGTCTAATTAAAACAAATCATCAAACTTGACCAGGGACTCAGATGTCTAACTGAACTCTTTCTTATAGACCAAACTCAATGGAATATCATGATCGAGTCAACCATTACCCTCTTCAACACATGGACGAACAGCCTCCGTGGTAACCCCTCTACAAAACGGAAGTAGTGGTTGCATGAGAATATACCATCAGCTATATGGCCCCTTATGATATGTTGCCCAATTTACAAGCATGAATGTCAGCACTGCTAGTAAATATTATGTCAATTTTTTTATTTTTTATTTTATAACCATGGATGTTCGGGCCAATTTGCTCGCACCTCGACTAATACCAAAGGCTCTGAAATTTACGGTCGGGTACTCACCTCAGTGGCACTGAGGGACTCGAACTAGTGACCATTAGGGAGCAAACACAAAGCCTAACCAATTAAGCAACCGGGTTAGTAAATATTATGTCAATTACACTTACGACATTAAACTTCCCCCATATAAATTTTCTTCTAACTGCATCCTTGAAGTCCAAGAGGTTAGGCACCACATTAGTGTCTAACTATAATCAGGCGAACAGTCCATGTTATCAAGATTAGATTCTGACATCTTCAAGGACTTCAACCATTATTCTGTTCAAGACTGCACTATCCAGACAAGATACATTTAACTAACTTAAGACCTCTCCTATTGAAGTCCTCAAAGATTTGCAAATATTCTCCATTGAATTCATCTTACAAAAATCAGGCCCAGCTGTTCAACTCTCCACACCCAAAATGACTCATGTAATTTGTTTCCTCTTTAAAGTTAGGAACTTTATTCATCAAAAAGTAGATGGGGGTAAAAAGAGCATCAAATCCTGTTTAACAGAGCAAACTTGCATACAGGTAGACATTTTTTACTAATTAATTAACTTGTGATATCATTAGCCTCAGGGCTAATTCATTTCCCTGTAATTTCACTGAAGTATTACGTTAAAAGAAAAGAATTGGGAGCGGAAGGAGAAAGAATGTACCAGGACAATGCTCTTACAGAGATGATGAATGGAGGCGGCATCGAGGACGTCCCGGCGGGCCTCGAGAGTCCAGGTGTAGTAATCGCAAGGGACACGCTTAAATGAGAAGTCCTTGACACCGTTGGAGCGGAGAATGGCAGAAAGGCGGCCTTCGGTGGTGGAGTTATCGGCGGCCGCGGCAGAGATGGATACAGATTGGGAGAAGCGTTGAGGTAAATACAAGAGTTCAAGGTCCGAAATGCGTTGGAGGATTCGAGTTTGGATTCTTTCTAGATCCGCCAGCGCCTCCTCCATTGTTGTCTACAGCTCCGAAGTTATCTTCGTCTCGGATTTTTTTGATAATTCTTGATAACAAATTAACAATGTACGTTGCTAAGTCCCTAAAAAAATAGAGATTGCGAGTAAATTTATTTTACGGGAAAATTTGAAATTTAGAGCCAGCCACGTTATTTTGAAATAATGTATTCTGAAATAATATATTGATGAAGAATGTATGA
>CM032640.1:28352613-28422437 GCA_019097785.1 Fraxinus excelsior | reverse complement strand
AAAAAATTCTAGAAGAGTAACTTTAATTTAGACATTTGAAAGTTTTAAATTATTGTTTTTGTAATTTTGAATATATATATATATATATATATATATATATATATATATACACATAAGACCCCCAAAATCTTCGGGTCGGCCTTGACGATATTCAAGAAAAGTGATACTATAGAGGACACAGTGGTGATGGACTACGCACAACCACGTCATAAACCACCTATTCATAACAAAGAACCCTAGATTCAAGTTCAACCTTAATTTCTCCAATTTTTTCGATTTTGTTTCAGACTTCTAATCTTTTACTTTTCTTGATACTAGTGGAGGCACGTGCGATGCACGTGCATGCATTCTTCTCTCGTGCATATTAGAGTTGGGACTGCATATGTATACTACAATAAATAGATGGAAGTAAAGTCATGAATGATATGTAAGTGAAGAAGAAATTCTTGTTACAGAATGAATAAGAAGACATTTTGGATATTATAAGCACTTAAAACTGAAATATTTGCAAATAGAGGATAGGTGAAATAGGAAACTGCTGGTAGAAAGAAAGTGCCTTTTTTAGGGTGAGTCAGCAGCCATTGGAAGTGCCTTGATGTAAAAGATATGTTCATCCTCGATATCTATGCGAATGTCCTCATCATTAGATAGGATAGTGCCCTACAAACATGAGAGAATTGATTAGCAACGAAATGGTAATGAAAATACATTTTAGGGAAAAACATGAAAGAGAAACAAGTTTTTGCAAACAGGTTGGCAGCTGAAAATCGGGAAGACAAAGAAAAGAATAGGCAGACAAGATATATATTTATTTATTAGTAGTTTACTTCTAAACGTAAATACAAAGTTAGATATTTTCTAAAGTAAATCAAACGTGATTGTTAGGAACTATATTTCAACCTGTTTGAAAGTGAAGAAATTAGAAGAGTGCTAAATTAGCAAAAATGAAAAAGAAAATACGGAAAAATAAAAAATGAATTCGAAAATAGCTTAGAAAATTCAGTGTAATATACCTCTCCTCTTCCAAAGACAAGACCAGAATTCCACACGACTTTGTCTCATACATCCTGCTTTTCAAGGGCCAGTAAATCCTTCTATTTTTCTACCAACACTGAAACAACAAAAAATAAATAAATTAATTCTGTTAATCACTGAGTTAATGCAGAATAATGAAAAACTGAACAGTGCATGAACTTGCGTTTTCTTTTTCAATAAACTCGGTAGCTGAACTAACACTATGGATATCATTAACATTTTCATTAACAATCGAAACGTTAGTTTTTCGTGTGTCAAAATATTCAATACTCTCATGCCATCCATGCTCACCGAATGGGAATAACAAAGGGTACTGAAGCGGATCACAACACCCAAAGTAGTAACGGACTTTATGTGCATGACCAGAATGACAATAAATAGATATATCTCGAATGTGAATCTCTACGTTTGGATCTTCATCAACCCAAACTGCTATAACTTGAAAATCTGATGGCGTGTTAAATACTCGTTGGTCAAGACCAGGGTCACATTGTATTTGTATTTTATATGTTTCTAAAGCTTCTATGCTGTTTAGCAAGCGAAAGAATTTTGCATAAGGATTAATTTGCAAAATATCTAGTAATTTTTGTAATAGTTGCTCACTAAATTTGCATGAACTTTGAAGACGATTTTGTAATTCATGTTCAGTATCCAAAAAAAATATAATTGTAAAAAAGACGGTTTCCCATCAACGGGGACTAAATTATTTAAGTAATGATAGACTTGACCTTGAACTCTAAAAGTGTAAATCCCTTTATTCATCCTGCACAAGTCTTTATCATATTTTACACCGAACGATGTGAATGCAAAGTGATTATTATAGCTTCTACAAATAGTTCTAAAATGTAGTGACTCATTTGTGCTTAATGTATACAAATGGAAAAGTTCATTAGGTACAGTGTTATCGTGTAATCTAATTTTTCCATTAGAACAACAAAGGCCGTTGCTTTCTCTATAAGACTTCTTTGCACCACAAAAACAACAAATTGTAGGGGGGTTTAATACATAAGATTTAGTAAGTACTGTTTGTATTTAAGTCCTATGACATCTGTGTTATACATTGTAGCTGTAAGGAAATCAAAACGATCAGCATTTGATTCAGAAATACCTGAAGCAATAATAAAAAAATTTAAACAAACGAAGACATAAATGGACTGTAAAGGGATGTACTAAATTGTTCTTCTGAAATGAAGATGCCAAACAATAAAAGATTTGTGATCAATTTATACCTTCATCCAAAAGATGGAATGGATTTGCTATCACATCATCTAAAGTATGAGGTAATTCTTCTGTAGGACAACTTGTGTCACTACACCGATCAACTGGAGGGAACACAAACCATAAAGTATCATTAAAAACTAACAAATGTAGGTTCATTATAATCTCGAATAGTAATAAGCTTAAAAAATACATCAAAGGAAATAGTACAATAAGTAAAATGTGTGAAAATGTATTTCGTGATAATATAACTTGCCTTGTATTTGTGAGATTCTTTTGGATTTCAATTAATGAGATCCAGATGGTCGATCTAATTCCTTGCGTTTCGCATACATTTGTCGACGTCTTTCATTGTGAGCATCTTTCTTCGTCATTGACAAACTAATATTTGGAACATCTCTGTTGCTTTCTTTGTTACCATCCATGTGCAAAAGGTTGGCGTTCAACCTTTTTTAAATAGCAATTGTCCATGCGATTTATAATAAGAATTGTAACAAAAGAGGTTCAAAAGAAAGAAAAAACATTGAAAGTAAAAATAACATTATTAAACATTGAAAAACAACAAGATTTCTACACATTATTATAACCAGCAGCATTTTCAGTACGTCACCTAAGCACAAGTTTTCAATATAAAGCCCACCATGAAAGGGTAAAATGTACAGCATAAACTCTGAGTACAACCACAATTACAAGATTACTATACACCGTGCGTAATAGCTATCTGCAATTGTTGACACAAATCTTAAATAGACATTCATTATTAAGACAATTGTATTGATTTTTTATATTGCACTTCCACTTGAAGTTTTAGATAAGGCTCTTAAAATTGCAGGTGCCCCTCATCCTTCCCAACCCACTTCCCCCGAATACCTGCAAGCCAGAGAAAAATCCTTGGTAGAAAAGAAAGAAGAGATAAAGCTAAGATCATTTTTCCAACCTATAAATTTTCAAAGAACCAACAAGAGTTCATTGTCACGCTGAAGTATTAGCAGGAACCTATAGTGGCATATATGATTACTTACTTTTGGTGCAAAATAAATATCAATATCACATTGTTAAAACTTTATTATGGAAAATATGTCAGAAAATGGATTTCAAAAATCTATTTGAAGTTCAATCAAAACACTAAAAGTTGTGGACTAAGAGTAATGCTTGTGTCTTACACTGGGTTGTTCTTTAGTTTTTGGAGATTGCTCGTTCAACTTTGGTTCTGTCTCTCCCAACAACACAACTGGAATGAAGACTCTAGGAAGAAAAAAATTATATAATAAATCTTCTTTAGTAAATGAATATAAATCAACAGCTGCTTATCTGCATTGCTTTCCAAATTCAAACTCTCATCTTCTCTGTAACTCTGATTCAATAACAAAAGGAATAAATTAGAAGATAATAATGACGCAACTTGATCCAAACCCAACAACTACCCAAAAGGAAATGGTAAAAGAAATGGAAAGTTTTAAAAAAGTGATGATAGAAAGAGTAATATTTCTTTCTGAACATAATGATAACATGATCTAAGGCAAAAAGTAAAATCATGATAAAAAAAAGAGTTATGCTTAATTAATGAATAGAAAATAGAAAATCTAATTAGGAAATCCCCTATTGGAGTGACATAGAGCTTCTCAGTTTAATACATTCATCCTGAGACTTAAGCTTCCCCTTCATTTTCTATTGTTTGCTATACAAAGTAAACTGATTTTGAATCTCATGTACATTTTAGTGATTCTTGGATGACTACAATCCAATCTAGCTCATAAACTCTTCCTACACATCTTTTTCAAAACATCAAGTTCCTTTCAGACCTCATTTTCAATTAGATATAGAAGAATACAGATAATGCCCACTAAGTTAACAAGAATGTTTTTGAAAATCCGGCATTTAAATGCAGTTTCATATTTTAGACATCATTCAATTAACCCCCTTTTTTTTCTTGAAAGGTGTCATTCAAAAGCGATTTTTCTTCGAACTTCCTAAAACATAATTGAACTTGTGGTTTGATGCAAAATTTCTAGATCCACAAAAAAGAACCCTCTAAACCACATTTCTAAACCAACACGAAAGAAAAACTACAACAAAATAATCAATTTAAACCATAAAGCCCAAATCAACTGGCTAAAAATGGGAAACAGGATATTATCCTCTAATATTTCAAAAGCATTTTTTCCTCGAACTTCCAATAAAACATAATTGAACTTGTGGTTTGATGCAAAATTCTAGATCCACAAAAAAGAACCCTCTAAACCACAGATCTAAACCAACACAAAAGAAAAACTATGACAATAGTAATAAAACATAATTTTTCAACAAAATAATCAATTTAAACCATAAGGCCCAATTTCCAATTACGTCATTAATCATTGTTATAATAAATGTCCGTAAACTATAATTAAATATGACAAACCAAAACTCATCCACAAACATATAAATCTCTATACCTATAGACTGTAGTTCATATAATATTTAAAATTTAAAGGCCAAATAGAAAACCAAGAAGAACATACGAGAGAAACGGTATTCGATGATCCACCGAAGCAGAAAAGTTCTTTCAGAAAACTTCAATAATCAAACCCTAGAAACAAAAAGAAACAATAAATCTCATCAAAATCTCGAGAACACACGTCATAGAACAATATAAACAAATCCAAGCCCTAGAAATAAATTTAACTAAAATGTCATCAAGATCTCAAGATTACACATGAAATCATAATATTATACAATAAAATAATACAAACAAAATCAAACTCACGGATTTTGAAAAGAGCTTACAGATTAAATCGATGAATTTGAATGTGATAGAAAACAAAACCCAAATTTGAGAGCTCTGGACCGAATATGGAATGAGAAAATTGAGAGAATTTTATAGGAAATTCTGGACGGTTTGGGATAATGAATGGAGGAGTGGGCAGCCTTTTGTAGGACAAACAAAGAAAGAAAGAAGTGTGATGAAAAAATGAAAGCAGGGATTGAAAAACTTTACAGAGGCGGAAGTGAACGAAAACCTAAAAACGAGACGGCATAGGTTCTTTTATTTGGTAGTGATTTATCTTTTTTTTTTTATTATTATTACATGCCAAAACGACGTCGTTTTAATTAGACGAAAGTGTGAACAGTGATGTCAAAAGTGTCTCTTTTATTTGGTAGTGATGAAAAGGGTAATAAAGAAGACTCTCAGCTGCGGTAGCTAAAGACACTATTTGATACTAGAATTAATAATTGATAAATATTTTAACTTTTTATTAAGTTTTGAACAAATCCAAAAAAAAAATGTGCTTATAAAATTACAGAAATTAAATATCTATTACAAGTTGCAGCTGTTATGAATGCGATGAATTGGTGGATGGTCGATGGTCCCCCATTATATGCATGGTGTGTTTTTTTCTGTAATAAATATGTTGTGAATAAAGAAATATACAAATGTTACGTTGGGCCATAGACATAAATGATGATGTTATTCATTTCTTCGTAATGCACACTTGTGTTTTCAGTTCCTGCACTTTCAGTTAATTGTCCCAACTACACCGAGCATCAATTAAAAACGAATTCATCAAAAATGCCTCTTCTTTTCTAAGAAAATAAATAAATAAAGATTATCATTAATTGACCATTCGATTCAAGGAAGTAGATACATAACATAAAAATCATGTAAATTGAACAAGAGAATCCCATGTAATTAGAATTTGTTTGATATATGAATTACTGAGTGGATTGTGTAAATACCAGATGCCTTAGTCTACGCTTAATTTCGCCAAAAATCAAGGCAATCAACAACCGCTACAGTTAATAATGAATGGGTTTACAAAATCGATAAATTCTGAAGTCTTGATCCCCAGTTTAAGATCAATCTCTCCACCTCCCAACCAGAAGAAATCTGGGATCAGCTTCACTACTGCTTCGTCCAAAATAACCTGCCAAAACCATATTTTATTTAATGTGACAACAATTGTCAGTAAGAGATATTAACAGCCACGCTTAGAAATGCACGCGTCATATATTTTTCTATTGCCATGATTCAGTTCGTTCTTAGAAATATATGCATAAATTTTGAAGAATTATACCAAGATACTTTAATTGCACTTTTTTGCATTTTTGCAAATACACACATTTAATATCTGTCCTCTTCCATGATAGTTTAAGGTTTGACATGAGTGAGCAACAAATGTGTTCAATCATCAATCAATTGTCAAAGCTAATACATTAGGATCAGTTTAACAGCCATCAGTTGGACAATCAATTAGCAATTATGATGTTTGATGGATCACTTCCTGTATGTTTTTGATATTCAAATTCCCATTTTTTTTTGTTAAAACTTGTTCGTTATTCCATTACTTCAAATCAAAACGAGATAGGAAAATAATTTACCCTATAACTGAAGTGACTAGCAATTTTCTGTGAGAAGAGATTGGCAGTACATATGATAAACACAGTGGACCTCAATAGTGGGGACAGAAATTCCAAGCCGCAGTTATAGGGTAAATTATACTACCGACAGTTAAGATATTTTGGGATGGTGGCAAAAAATCCAGCTGGCAGAATTAAATTGGTAAGAGTGACCTGAAATAACCACACACACCAAATGTTCCAATTTCACATCTAAAAGAAGGAATGGGGAGCCTCTGTGCATGCCCTGGTACAACCAGCTGTTGACTGAGAGAAGACAGATAGTAGTCTAACTCAAGTGATCAAATCTCAGGGCCATATTTGCTCAAGTGAAACAGAGCAGCTGAAGGGAATAACATTGTACTGCCTGAATAACATTGATTCTATGCGTGCATATTGCATAGCTTAAGCAGCATCACCATCAGTTAGACAGCTTTCCGCTACTATTATAGTTTTTAAGGCGTTCGTGCAATTGTCTTGTTGGTTGGCTTAATTACGCTATAAGGGCTTGTAACTAAAAGTCGTCTCAATAGTTTTTCTCTTCCTCTGCCCTTCGTTACAATCCATTCTCTCCCCGGTGGGTCAAGCTTCATTAAGTCCAGCCTGCCTTTCAAAAGCTTTAAATCAATTTAGCAAGTTTTAACCAACAAAAGGTCTGTAGAGGCTTTCTTTAAGCTCTAAATTAGTAATTTTGCACTTCTAATCTAAAAGATTGGCTGGTCCTAGATTTAACTAACAGCAGTCAGCAAGTAAACATTACAGAACAGAAAGTTAGAATTGAGACCACAGCATCACCGTATCCTCATAATCTGTAGAAAGCAAACTGGAACTATTCCCCATGCTAGTGAAAAAAGAAATAATAAAAGCTCAGTCCCCTTCCAAAAAATAGAAGATATATTACCGGAATATCTGTTTTCATGCCAATACATGTTACTCCATTGTGCTCATAACCAGTTAATTTTACTGATGTTTCCTCTGGAGCAAGCCTCACTGCAAAAATTTTGGACGTCATTAACTAGAAAGTAGGAACTAAGGAGAATATGATGGGGAGGGGAGAAATCTGTAGTTAGAGCTCATATAAGACAAGATTATCGACTTCTTTTTTCATTATGACATGACATCCAAAAGAGGTGATTTGTTAAAAATAAATAAATAAAATTTGATAACCGTGGATGTCCTGGCAAATTTGCGCGCACCTTGACTAATCCCATGGGGCCCTGAAGTTTAAGGCCGGGTACTCACCTCAGTGATCCTGAGGGGACTCGAACTAGTAACCATTGGGAAGCAACCTCAAAGCCTGACCGATTGAGCTACCCATCAGGGTTATGATTGGTTAAAATTTGGATCCAATTATTTTAAATATTGATTATATATGAAGATACTTATGGGAAAACAAATAAAGAGAATAAAGCAGAAATCCATGACCAAATTTCCAGTGTTCTACTATAGTAATATGCTCCAAATAGACCACAAACAGAGATTTTTAGTAGCAGGATAGTGAAATAAAGAGGAGAAAGACGAATTCTTAGGAAAATACTAGTGTATTTTACAAATAGCCTCCGTGGAATGGAAAGGTTGCTCCAAGTTAAGCCCATGTTTGTCTACCATTTTATCAAACATTGTTTTCTAAAGTAAACAATCTCCACCACACATTCACCCAATAAAATATTCTACACACAAACCAATAAAGTTATTTTAAATTTCAACCACACATTCACCAAAAAATACTATTCATTACATCATTCTTCTCCCAATAATGGGAGACAAACACACCCTAAGTGATTGGAAAAGCCTCTCTTTTGCAGGCACAAGGCTTCATAAATCTAAGTCTGCCCAAACCGCATAATGATAGCTGATAGGAGCCTCGCACAGTGGGTAAGCCCTCTTAAATAGAATGACGCCACTTTCTTTTTCTATGAAAAAAGTATAAGAGCTTGTTTGGTGGTACAGATTTTTCCAAGTAAAAAGTGATTTTTTTGGAGAGTGAGTGGTTAAAAAGTTGAGGAAAAGTTGTGGGTTTCATGTGTGGTAGAAAAATGATTTTATAAAAACATGTGCCAAACAAGCTCTAAATAACAAAGAAAGGGAGAAAAACATGGTAATCCAATGTCTCAAAATATAATTTTAGGTTCACACTCTTTTCAAAAGTAAAATATTTTCAGCTATATTTTCTAGTGAATAATATTTTTGTTAAAAAAAATAACATGAAGTTCTTAAGTAGGCATATTAAGTGCTTATTTGGTAGTGATTTTAAGTCTTGATAAGTTGTGGGTCGTACAAAATGAACGGATAATAAGAAGGTAATGAGTTGTGAATCCTAATAAATGTGTGTTGACCAGCTTAAATTATTATTTAACCTTTGCCAAGCAAGCTCTTAAAAACCAACCATAATCAACAACCAAAAAGGCATGATTTTTCCTTTTCTCCTATTGTGAAATTGATTAATCAAAGCTTCCGAAAATCTTTTGAATTCCAAAGGCATTGCACATGACAAACAATCGAGCTGCAATATATGTTCGTAAAGATCATCCTAATTTAATAAACATGAAAGCTCAAAAGGATGTTTTATTTGATGAATTATCATCCTTGTCCCAAACTCAAGGACAAAAACATCTGCGGTCCCAATTTCCGAACCACTACTTCACAATAACACCAGCAAAAAAAGAATAATGAAACAAACAATTCGTGGAAGTTAGAAACCCGCCAGATATAATTTTGAAAATCTCCCTTTTTTCCCTAGCTTACTCTAGTAAAGCGAGCTGGACTGCGATTAGATTAGATTATTTAAGTTTAGGTCCATAGCGCTAAAACTTCCATGATGAAGGATGATTGTAAAGTATATGAACCACGATTATTATGTGAAAACTCTGCAAATTTTGTAGGTCAGTTGGAAGTCTTTACTAATGTGGAAGTGAAGTAAAAACTAATGAGTTTTTCAATGTTCATGTAAGGCTATGCCTTTCATCAGTCAAACATATAAAAGGTAGGGTAGAACTCGAAACCAGGTTCATCTATTTAGCAAAGCATGATTTAAAAGTAGAGGATCAAATCTATGCCTTACTATAAGTAAAAAAGATAATTCATTAGATTATATCAAGCCTGACAATACCTGGGCAAACTCGGAAGCTTTGTTGAAAAACTATTTCAAGCTGTATTATAGGATTTCTCCAAGATTTTATATCATTTTAAAGTCTTTCTACCCCCACCCCTCCACCCCCAACCCAACACACATGCCCACGCGACAAAAGAGATGCTACTGTTTTGGTAATGTAAACAGCTAACTTCAGAAGGTGTAATTGCAAACTTACTGTTGAATTTCTTCTTTGATATCTTTCCATCATTGAGAGCATAAAAAAAGTTCTTGACAGCCTCAGCATTAAATCAAGCAGTATACTGCAATCAAAAAGGTGTTCAATTGTGTGCGCGTGTAGCCCCTGTTCAATGGCTATTGTGTAAAAATGATGTTTTAAATAGTGATTTTTATTTTTATTTTTTGGAGAATGTGGTTAAAATGGGAAAAAAATTTGGATTTACGTGCAAAATATTTTATTGTTTAAATGTGGTTGAAAATGAGATGAGAAATAAATCATTTTGTTTTAAAGGGAGTCAAACAGAGGCTAAGGATCAAATGCAGCTATACAAATTAAATAAATATTTAAGGTACCTGTACGACAACCACGTAGTACTTGGAATTGTTACGATCCCTACAATCAGTTATATTTGCTGGAGCTTGAGTATTTACCTATGTAAAACAAATGACTTTCAATCAAGAAAAAGAATCTCGGATTGAAGATCAAATAAGTTATGTAATAAAGGAATAAGAAATTTGGATGCAAGCACTGGTATAAAATATTCCTTTTTGTGTTCAGAATGTTTATCATTTTATCTCTCATTAATCCAAAATCATTATTGGCCAAAATTGGCCAAAGGAAAGACCTAGAAAACCACACAAGTTAAATTCAGCATCTGAGCTAAGATGAATAGGTTAAATCACATCAGCATAATAGTTTTATCACTCAATGGGGTAAAATTGATAGGGTCAGAAACAAGGGAAGAGGAATATAGGAGAATAAGGCAACACAACACACATCGTATATAGTTTCATTAAGTGAGTTTATACGCATACGTAGTGCTACTTTAATCTAAATGAAGAATCTACAGTTTGTAAATAAAAATCTAACTGGCATATGATGTTTCCCATCCAAGGTTAAGTGTCAAAAACTCATAATCCATAATAGGACAGTGGGAAAAGTAGAATTCTATTGAAAGAAGATTATTCTCTATGAACAACTCAGAGGCAATTGAAATTAGCTGTAAAATTTGTATACAATGTTTATGTTAGACCTGATACTATGATGCCAATACGTTATCTCAAGGTAGGGGCACTTACTCTATATAGCCCTGGTTTCATATCTAAGTCCCATGTCTGTGTCCAAGCCTTTGAAGAACGCTGATCCCCACCATACACCAAACGGACTTCAATACATCATTCATTCCTAGAAAGTTTTATATAGTATGTATGCTTGGACTTGTGGTTTATCTGATTTGTGTAGACATGGACTAAAATTTTTAAACTCGGAAGTTATTGCTTATTATTCAATTTTAATTTCAATTTTCTTTTGTTTAAGTTTGTAATGTATAAAATCATTAATATCCTACAGTTTCAAGGTCTCGAGGATGGTGAGTACATTAGAGAGAACTTTACATAGATTTGATCACAATTGGTGTTCCAAACGTACATCACCAAATTCCTCCATTTCTAATTGACACAAATTGGGCTGAATTCAATTGTATTAAAATAAAACGAAATTACAATGATATATATACACTTCAAAGGATCTAAATTAGGAAACTCCAAACTAGGAAACTGACTAATCCTAGGAATATTGACCCAAAACTAATTCCCTAGAATCAGGATTACAATGACTGAATTATTACAAAATCTCCTAGCTAATTATAGCTATACACACACGGTTTCCCTTATTTAGAGAACCGGATTTTCCCACACTCCCCCTCAAGTTGGTGAATGGATATCATCCATTCCAAGCTTGCTTACTAGTCTCTGAAAAAACTTCCCAGACAACCCTTGGTAAGTATATCCGCTAGTTGATCACCAGTGGACACAAATGGAGTGCAAATCAGGCCGCTGTCAAGCTTCTCCTTTATAAAATGTCTGTCAACTTCAATGTGTTTCGTACGATCATGTTGAACAGGATTATGTGCAATATTAATAGCTGATTTATTGTCACAATAAAGCTTCATTGGACCTTCCCACTTGACTCTCAAATCTTCCAAGACAATTTTTAGCCATAATAACTCGCAAATCCCAAGTGCCATTGCTCTAAACTCGGCTTTTGCACTGGATCTTGTTACAACATTCTGTTTTTTACTCCTCTGAGTCACAAGGTTGCCTCCCAAGCAATTGCAATAACCCGAGGTTGATCTCCTATCAACTATAGACCCTGCATAGATAGAATTCCTCAGCCTAGCGTGCCTTACAAGTATTGCAGAATTTGATACACAACTCTAAGATGTGATTCTTTGGGATTGTGCATGAACTGACTTACAACACTGACGGCATAAGCTATGTCTGGTCTAGTGTCTGACAAGAAGATAAGCTTTCCCACAAGCCTCTGATTTATGAAGGAGCTTGAATAAGATTTCGAAAATCGTCGAAAATTGAATAAGATTCCGAAGATCGTCGAAGATTATGATTATATTATTATAATTATATTAGATATAGATAGATTGTTTTTACCATTAATTAATATTGTAATTGATTACTTCCATATTTAGTTGTTATTTTAATCCTATTTAATTAGAGAACTTCTCACAAAGAGGGGTATCGAGTCTTTTATTGAGTATATTTGACATGGTATCAGAGTCAGTTCCTTAAAATTTTCTCTTGTTTTCTTGGTTAGGTTTTCTCAAAGCGGGAGGAGCAAAAAATCTCCTCCCGTCTGGTCTTCGTCAAATCAATTGTTTTTTTTTTTGTTCATGTTCTTTTTAACATATTGAGAAAGTAATTCAAAATCAGCCTTTTTTCTATTTTGAAAATTTACTAAAAAAATCTGTCTTTGAGTTTATTGGTGTAGGTTGTTTTGTGAGATTTCTTCCATCTGCAGTATCTGGAGTTTTGGCCAGTGTTTTGGCATTAGAGCTTTTGTTGGAACACGAATTATGTGTTTGACTAAGTTTTCCCGACAAATAGAACTCACTGTGTGTGTTAGCCCACTTCGTGAATTTCTTTTGAAAATTCTTCTTGAGGAGTGTGAGTTATCGTAGTTTCTCGTAGTTTTTCGTCGTTTCTCGTCGTATTTTTGGGTGTTCTCGTAATATCTTTGGAGTGTTCTTGGAGTGACTTTGGAGTAGTTCTTTGTTGTTTTCGCATTATTTGTTGTTTTTGGTCTCTCGTCATCACTAATTTTCGTAGTTGGTTGCTCTGATTTGGATTTATTCTTAGTGGGCACAAATATTGTCACCGTCGTCAGTTCATGATTGCAAATTGATATTTTTACGAGCATCAATTTGAGGGGGATGTCAAGGAGCTTGAATAAGATTTCGAAAATCGTCGAAGATTGAATAAGATTCCGAAAATTGTCGAAGATTACGATTATGTTATTATAGTTGTATTAGATATAGATAGATTGTTTTTACCATTAATTAATATTGTAATTGATTACTTTCATATTTAGTTATTATTTTAGTCCTATTTAACGAGAGAACTTCTCACAAAGAGGGGCATCGAGTTTTTTATTGAGTATATTTGACACATTTGTCTACTGCCGCGTCTTCCTGAGCATCTCCAAGCCTGTGGTTGAACTCTATAGGCGTCTCTGCTGGTTCGCATCCTAACTTACCCGTCTCCATCAACAAGTCTGTTATATATTTTTGCAGAGATATGAAAACCCCTTCCCGAGAATGTGCTACCTCAATGCCAAGAAAATACTTTAACTTACTAAGCAGTTCTTTAAATTCTCCATTCCTTCCAAATCATCACCCGTCACTATAATTTCATCTACGTAGACTAATAATGCAGTCACTCCCCTTGAAGCTAAGTGCTTTACAAATAAGGTGTGATCGTACCTTGGCAAACCTTCCAAACCAAGCTCTTGGAGACTGTTTTAGTCTAGATAATGTCTTCTTTAGCCTGCATGCTAGTTGTCTTGTATTTGGATCGGACCCCAGTGGAACATCCATATAAACCTCCTCCTCGAGATCCCCATGTAAAAAGACATTCTTGACATCAAATTGCTGTAATTTCCAACCCTGATTGATAGCCAATGACAACAACACTCTCACGGTGTTCATCTTTGCAACATGAGCAAATATCTCAAGGTAATCTATTTCATACGTTTGAGTGTAGCATTTAGCAACTAGTCTTGCTTTGTACCTCTCCAATGAACCATCAGACTTGTATTTCACCGTGAATACCCATATACATCCCACCGGCTTCTTTCTTCTTGGTAATTTCACCAAGTCCCATGTCTTGTTCTTCTCAAGTGCTTCCATTTCGACCTTCATGGCATTCTTCCAATTCTTATCACTTGATGCCTCGGATATAGTTTTGGGAATGAAGATTGTGTTTAGGCTAGTGAAAAAGCCTTTGTGATTATGGGACAGATTGAATAAGTACAGAGAGTGTTTTGTGCATGCTCTAGTTCCTTTTCTAATAGCAATGGGAATATCATAGTCACTTTGATCAAGATTTTCAGTGGCACCATCTTTATTAGAAATAGGTTCAACAATTACCTCACTAAGTCCAAGAACAGAGGCTAATTTGGATGATTGAACCTGCACGGGTGCCCTCCTCCTTGAAAAAACTAGCAGTGGACAAGTAGTGTCTTGAATCACCTCCTTTAACTTTGGTGTATGAGGCTCGGTCTTGGGTTGTATGGATTTCGGTGAGTCTCTGACTCAGGTCGTATTGATACCGACTGACTGTTTGGCTCAAGCTGGTTAACAGGAACGGACTGAGTATTTGGCTGGGCAATAGAGATTAGGAACTGGGGAAGACAATGGAAAATCAAGGAGAAAAAGATCCTTGTCCTTATCTTCCGTGAATGAGATCTCCCCCTGGAGATAAGGACGAGTAAAGTAATTATCTTCTTCAAAAGTGACATCAGCTGACACAGAGAATTTTCTTGTGTGAGGATGATAGCATTTGTACCCATTTGAGTGGAAGAATAGCCAAGAAAGACACATTTGACAGCCTGTGGATCAAGTTTTCCCCTGTTTTGGGAATGCACATGGACAAAAGTAACACAACCAAATATTTTGGGAACAAGATTACTTAAAGCATTGAAACTAGGAAAGAATTTTGTTAGAATTTGCATAGGACTTTGAAAATCAAGAACCTTTGTAGGCAATCTATTTATCATATGAGCAGCAGTTAAAATAGCGTCCCCCCATATTGTTTAGGAACATTTTTTTGAAACAAGAATGCTCTCGTGATAGCTAAAATGTGGCCATTCTTTCTTTCAGCTACACCATTTTGTTGGGGTGTGCTAACACACGAAGATTCATGTATTATGCCTTTATCCTGGAAATATGGTGACAGAAACGGATTAAAATAGTCCTTAGCATTGTCAGACCGAAATCTTTTTATTTTAATACCATATTGTGTTTTGACCATGTTGTAAAAAATGGGAAAGACTGAGCTCACATCAGACTTATTTTTCATAAGAAAAATCCAAGACACACGAGTACAATCATCAATGAAGGAAACCAACCATCAAGCCCCAGAAATGTTTGAAACATTGGACGGTCCCCAAATGTCACTATGAATAAGAGTAAATGGAACAAATGTTCTTTTATTGCTTATTGGAAATGAAACGCGTTTGTGCTTTGCAAGTTCACAAATATCACAATGAAACTTTTCAACATTTAATCCTTAGAACAATAAAGGAAACATAATTTTAAGGACTCTAAATGACGGGTGACCAGACGGAGGTGCTGAAGCCAAATCTTGTCTTTATTGGATTTAAAAGACTCTGAAAGAAATGATAATGTTGAGGAATTCGGAACACTATCTTGACCACTGGGTTCTTCAAGATAGTATAGGCCATCCCTTTCTCTAGCATGTCCAATCATCCTCCTCGTGCCATGTTCTTGAAATGCACATCGAGAGGGATAAAACACCACACTGCAATTAGAATCTTTAGTGAGCTTTTGGATTGACAAAAGGATGGTAAATAGTTTTGGTACATGGAGGACATTTCTAAGTGTGAGGGTTTCGCTTATAAAAACATCTCCTTGACCAGCCACTGTTGTCACAAAACCATCTGCTATTGTTATCTTCCTATTACTAGGACAAGGTGTATATGAGATAAATTTTTGTGAGGAATGGGTCGTGATCTGTAGCTCCTGAGTCAATGACCCAGGAGCTTGTGGTGGATATATCCGAGACTTTAGAAGCACGAGGAGAGGAAGATATACCTGAGAACGCCAAAGTGCAAGTACCTGTTTAAGAAGGTTTCTCCAATGATCCCAGCAGATTCTTCAGTTTCTCAATTTCTTCTCTATTGAACTCAATAGGTGATTCTTGAGAATTACCTTCTCCATCATGTTGCCTGCTTGCCGTATATGCCTGCCCTTGTTCTTTTGGCTATCCACCTTATACTGTAAAATTTTTGTTTGTTGTCTGTGGCTTTCCATGGAGTTTCCAGCATTTTTCCCTAGTGTGATGGGACTTTTTGCAGTATGTGCACCATATGGAATCTTTATTGACTAGCCTTGTAAAAAATTTTGCTTGTTGTCTTCATTAGTTGGTTGCTCCGAGCCAAATTTCCTCTCATTTACAGCTTTTGTAACCAAGGTTGAACTGTCCACTGGATTATTTTCAATCATAACTCCTCTCCTTCCTTCCTCAGCATAAACAATCGCAATTGTTTCATTTAGCGATGGAAAATCTTCTTTTCCAAGTATTTGAACTCTTACTGCATCAAATTCAATATTCAGTCCCGCAAGAAAATCATAAATTCGGTCTTTTTCAACAAACCTCTTAAGAAGCGCTGCATCTTCACTGCACTTCATTTGAATGCACAGGTAATAATCCATCTCTTGCTATAACGTCTACAACAGATTGGAATACTCTGTGATTGACCGACTTCCTTGCTTGGTAGATGAAATCTTGGTCCTGATTTCACAGATTTGTGCAGCATCTCGGACTTTAGAATAAGTCTGCTTCACAGTTTCCTATATTTCTTTGGCTGTGTTAAGAAACATACATGTATCGCTGATTTTTGGCAGCAAAGAGTTCCATAACCAAGACATTACCATAGAGTCTTGTTCATCCCAAGCATCAAATTTAGGATCCCCTTTTTTAGGCCCAGTACCAAGTAAGTGACTTAGTTTGCCTCTTCCCTAAAAGAACGTGTGAACCAGTTGAGACCACTTCAGATAATTCTTCCCATTCAACATGTACGCTACATGGATGTTCTGCAATTCCCCCGTTGGAGTCGAGTTGCTGCCTTCAATCAAAGAGACCTCCGAGGTAGCCACAGTGTTGCTAGTGTCGATTGTTTCGGACATGATCTTTTGGTAAAAAAAGGGTTACGGACTTGAGGGGTGATAGTGTTTGATTGGGGATTGATAATAAGCCGTCTACCGATATCAGAATTCACAAGACCAAGAATACAATTCCCAGAATTAAGCCTAAAGCTCTGATACCATGACACAAATTGGGCTGAATTCAATTGTATTAAAATAAAATAAAATTACAATGATATATATACACTTCATAGGATCTAAATTAGGAAACTGATTAATCCTAGGAATATTAACCCAAAACTAATTCCCTAGAATCGGGGATTACAATGACTGAATTATTACAAAATCTCCTAGCTAATTACAGCTATACACACATGGTTTCCCTTATTTAGAGAACCGGATTTTCCCACACTAATCCCTTCATTGATATTAAGGTCTGTTTCCTTTTATTTTATTTTTATATCATATGTCATTTAAGGAGTATATTATTCCTTTTCTTATGATTCATAATAAAAAGAGTTAAGAAGTAATGTCATCTTTTATTAATCCTTGTTATTACAAAAGTCTTTTGATAAACTCCTTTAGAAATTAAATGATTTTCATTAAGATTTTAATAATAAAAAGTAATTTGAGTAATAAAATTGATAATAAAAACAAAATATTTTAGTTATATTTTTGACTAGTAGAAAAGAATTAATCAATATGCTAAATTGTATTTAACTCTGAATGGAACTCCAAAGGCTTTTCTTGCTACTCTTTGCTTCTCTCTTCTTGCTACTCGTCTGAATCCCGGAGGCTATTAATCGCTAATGGGAAACAACCGTTGTGAAGGTAGGATTGGTTCATACGCATCATAAAAATGTTTCATGGCGAGATGCCATTCGAACTAGTGGTCCATTACCTGAGGAGAAGACACGATTTCTATGCGGCATATCGAGGACCGGACGCACCGACTTACCCAAGCTCATTGCATCCCACCGACAGTGGTAACAGAAATTGCATCTATGGAAGTTAAGACAAACTCATAGGAAGATCCCAAGGAGGAATCCGAGGAAGACCTTATTGCAAGTGTAGGCCAAAATTTCTAGCAAAAGATAGGGGTCTTTTAGGTCTTGCCTTGTTATTTGAATTATAAATATCGCTATGATTGGCAAATTGTACCCCAATTACTATTGATCATCTATTTCTTAATTTAATAAAAGTATATTCTATTTTTGAGTTTAAAGGATGTTCAATGAGTGTTAATCAAATTCTTCTTCTATTTTACCAAGCGAAGTGATGGCAACAAGAGCTAGGAATGCTAGGACCTGCAACAACAACAACGACAACAGCAGATACCAATTGCCTGATAATTCCTTGCTATGATGGAAGAAATTGGCCAAGCTACAATGCTGCCCCCCGGAGAGAGGGAAAACAATTCTACAGCAGTGGTAAAGCAATTTCCTAAGTTACAACCACGACCTATGAAGGTGGTACCACCCCAAAACTAGCAGGAGAGTGGATCAGAGACGTAGAGAGGATCTTTGAACTTATTGCCTGCCCTGAGCCACAATAAGTGACTGCAACATTCATGCTCAAAAATTGTATCAAGCGGTGGGAAATGACTAAAAGGTCCAAAGCACCTGGTTCAAGGCTGAACATGGTACAGTTCAAGGAATTATTCCTTCAAATTTCCCTTCCAACGGACGTGACTATAAGGAGGCAAAGCTCGTAAATTGAAGCAGGGCTCCATGACATTAGCAGAATAGGAAAGGAAATTTGAGAAATTGCTTGCTTTGCCTACTCCTAGACAACACTGAGGACAGAAGGCTTGAACAGGCCTGCGTGACGACCTTAGATACGTAGTTGTGACCTCTGAGTCAGGAAGCTACCACGAAGTACAAGCAAATGCCCCAACTAGCAAACTTCCATGAAAACACAATTAGTACTGACAAGTTGCATGCTAGACAGCCTGATAAATGCAAATGAGAGAATAACAAACCTAATAGCAAGCAAAATTTCGATTAAGAGGCACTTCCAATGGAAGTTAGCAAAAATACTTTAATTCTACCAATGTAGGGTGATAATTATACAAGGTATATTGAACATGGATGATAAATCAGATAAGGATGCTATCGTGGAGGGCATGCCATAAGACCCCACACGTCTAATTAAAACAAATCATCAAACTTGACCAGGGACTCAGACGTCTAACTGAACTCTTTCTTATAGACCAAACTCAATGGAATATCATGATCGAGTCAACCATTACCCTCTTCAACACATGGACGAACAGCCTCCGTGGTAACCCCTCTACAAAACGGAAGTGGTTGCATGAGAACATACCATCAGCTATATGACCCCCTATGATATGTTGCCCAATTTACAAGCATGAATGTCAGCACTGCTAGTAAATATTATGTCAATTTTTTTATTTTTTTTATAGTTATAGATGTTCGGGCCAACTTGCGCGCACCTCGACTAATCCCAAGGCCCTGAAGTTTACGGTCGGATACTCACCTCAGTGGCACTGAGGGAACTCGAACTGGTAACCATTGGAGAGCAAACACAAACCTTGACCAATTGAGCAATTCCTCAGGGTAAGTAAATATTATGTCAATTACTCTTACGACATTAAACTTCCCCAATATAAATTTTCTTCTAACTGCATCCTTGAAGTCCAAGAGGTTAGGCACCACATTAGTGTCTAACAGTAATCAGGCAAACAGTCCATGTTATCAAGATTAGATTCTGACATCTTCAAGGACTTCAACCATTATTCTGTTCAAGACTGCACTATCCAGACAAGATACATTTAACTAACTTAAGACCTCTCCTATTGAAGTCCTCAAAGATTTGCAAATATTCTCCATTGAATTCATCTTACAAAAATCAGGCCCAGCCGTTCAACTCTCCACACCCAAAATCACTCGTGTAATTTGTTTCCTCTTTAAAGTTAGGAACTTTATTCATCAAAAAGTAGATGGGGGGTAAAAAGAGCATCAAATCCTGCTTAACAGAGCAAACTTGCATACAGGTAGACATTTTTTACTAATTAATTAACTTGTGATATCATTAGCCTCAGGGCTAATTCATTTCCCTGTAATTTCACTGAAGTATTACGTTAAAAGAAAAGAATTGGGAGCGGAAGGAGAAAGAATGTACCAGGACAATGCTCTTACAGAGATGATGAATGGAGGCGGCATCGAGGACGTCCCGGCGGGCCTCGAGAGTCCAGGTGTAGTAA
Source organism: Fraxinus excelsior (assembly GCA_019097785.1). Taxonomy (NCBI): domain Eukaryota; kingdom Viridiplantae; phylum Streptophyta; class Magnoliopsida; order Lamiales; family Oleaceae; genus Fraxinus; species Fraxinus excelsior. Next base: position 28,402,090 of record CM032640.1, on the reverse strand, counting down.
TCGCAAGGGACACGCTTAAATGAGAAGTCCTTGACACCGTTGGAGCGGAGAATGGCAGAAAGGCGGCCTTCGGTGGTGGAGTTATCGGCGGCCGCGGCAGAGATGGATACAGATTGGGAGAAGCGTTGAGGTAAATACAAGAGTTCAAGGTCCGAAATGCGTTGGAGGATTCGAGTTTGGATTCTTTCTAGATCCGCCAGCGCCTCCTCCATTGTTGTCTACAGCTCCGAAGTTATCTTCGTCTCGGATTTTTTGATAATTCTTGATTACAAATTAACAATGTACGTTGCTAAGTCCCTAAAAAAATAGAGATTGCGAGTAAATTTATTTTACGGGAAAATTTGAAATTAACAGCCAGCCACGTTATTTTGAAATAATGTATTCTGAAATAATATATTGATGGAGAATGTATGATTAAAAAAGAAAGAAAAATTACTAATGTGATGGAAAATATTATTTTATTAAAAAATATGTAGTTGAAAATAGGTAGAAGAATGTGAATGAAAATTTTAATGAGTATCGAAGCTTAAAATGAGTTTTCAAAAAAAAAAAAATTTAAAAAATGAGCTCAAATGTTACATTTCAAAATTTATCGCATCAATTTGATGAATTTTCACAGATTTTTCAAAACAAAAATGATTTTAAAAAAAAACTATATGATTGAAAAACCAAAAAAAAAAAATAATAGATTCTCATGAAATATTTGATCGAAAATAAATTTTAAAAAAAAATCTTAGACCAATGAACCTTTCATATAATTACTCTCTTTCCGAGCAATCTGCAACTCCAACATTATAGAAATTATTATTGGAATTCATCAACTTTTCAATCACACATTTTATCAATTTTAATAAAAAATTATTAAAAATCTAATTTTTATTCAAATCAAACAGGACTTGGATATTTGTTATCATACATAGTTTGAACTTTGACGGGAGAAAATGTCTTAGAAACCCAACAAAGATCTTTGTGTTTTCCGATCTTTGAATTCTATAACTCGCCCATGGTATTAGCGTAAAGAAATTTGCAATCTGGGGGCTTTTTTAATGTAAAGTTGCCAGTTTTGACATTATAAAATCTCGTGATCATTACTCCTAATCTATGTCATTTTGCCATTAATCATTGACTTTAGATTTGGGTTGTTCTTTTGAAATAAAGAATTTGTTTAAGAATTAAGTCACTTTAACAAAACAAAAAGAAAATGTGTTCACCTACTTGATAGATGCAATGTTTTACAGTTGATGATTAGATGTAAAAATTGATTGTTTTCTAAATAATTGAACGATAAAATGTCATGTAACATTATATTAAGTACGTGGGCAAAATTTTCTAACAATATAACATAATTGTTTGTTTAAAAAGGATTCGAGAAATTCAAAATAATAAAATAATTTCTTTTTAGATGATATTATTGTTGGGAACCTACTTAATTATGCGCAGCGGAAGTAAAGTAAATTTCGATTCCCAAACAAAGATCTGTTTTATGTTTAGATAGAAATTGTGATAAAAATAATACTTTTGATGAATTCTGCAAACTCTTTTGCTGATTCACGAACTTCAATGATCACGATCTATAATTCAAACTGTCCAATTGTCCAACCTCCAATGGTGATCCACACAGAGAACAAGAATGACGGCCAGGGTTTTCTTTTCTCGTGCTAGCAAGAATAATGAATAATTCTCTACTGTTTTTCAAACTCTAACAGCTTATTAATACAAGTCCAAACGGGTTGGCTCATCTCTTAACTTAACTCGGTCCAACATTTAATTAATCAAATTAATTAAATCCGGTCCATGAATTAATTAATCCAATTAATTAATTTGGGCCTATTAATAAGCAACTCAATTAATTAATTATCCAACATTTGTCAATTAATTAATTGATAAATCTCATTCTTCTAGTTCTCTTTTGTGTGTGACCCATTAGGTTCCCGATCACGATACCTAACGACGTGAATTATTACTTTGATCTAATCACAATTGATAAATTAAAATACTCATTTTAATTTATCATCAATTCACATTCATCGTCCCGGATTAATATCTAGCAATGTGTCAGGGCAATACATGTGACGAGAAATGTCACGTGGCATGACAAAACTAAACTGTTCGTTTACCGTGAAACTATAATCCCTTCGTCAATATGATCCGATCAATTACGAGATATGGACGTGTGTCAATCTCAATTATCGATCATATCTTTTATCCTACTGTTAAGTCAATGTAAGTCGAAAACTCTTTTTCGACTTATGAGTTCACCTTGGCCAAGGATTTCATTATCAACTTAATTAGATGAAATGTAGATCATAATCTCTTACTATCTAAGAGTGAGGAATCCTCTATTGATTATTCACAATCTTTATATGATTCTTGACATACCCGAACGATGCCGTATCAGCGACTCTTGACAGAGCAACATCCAACATCACCAAAGCATGATAGTCATCACATAAGGCACTATGATAACCTCAAGTCAAAAGACCAATTCCACTACCGAACGTTAGAGATTAACCACCGACACTCTGATAGTTTTCCATGTGGAATCTCTCAGCGGGTCTCCAATGTTTTGTTCTATAACAAAACATTCACGTGTTCGTTCAAGTGTCTCCACACTTTAGCTTGTGAGATCAACTACTTACTTCATAAGTAAAAAATGTCACACGTGATGGTCTATCCGTAATAACGATATCCGTATGTCTTATTACATACGACCACAGACGATTTAAGATTAAGTCATATGTAATTTGCATCTCACAATCACAACTCTTTGTGATTAACAAATCACCAAAGCTTGAATCCACGGATTCTATTATTTAATTAATTAGAATATTAATTCAATAATGAATCTTGCCATAAATATGCATTGGTTATATATATACATTAAAAGTGCTTATGTCCAAAGTTGATTGGACCTAGGGCATAACACTTACAAACTCCCACTTGCACTAGATCCAATCTCTTATGTATCTTATACCATAAGAGCCCACATGACAATTATGTTTATGCCGCGACAACTCTTTGTCAATGGATCTGCAATTTAATAACTTGTGGGAATTCGTTTTTTTACGCCATTTCATTGTATTATCTTTCCAATAAGATAATACTACCTTAACACATGTTTGGATCAATGATGAGACCTTAGTTCCCTCGTTTGCACGATGGCTCCACTATTATCACAATACAGAAGCATGTGATCAACAATGTTAGGAACTGATAAGGGCATTTTTGATACGTTTATTTTGATTCACAAACATGAATATTTGTCGATAAACATTCAGAATAGAGCTTAATTTGTGTGAATTATGTTTGTAGGGCAACATATAGATTATGGTGGAATTAGAAGAAAAGTGAGAGAAACATGGGCCAAAACGAAGGAAAACAAAAGTTCAGGCGAACAAAATGCAAATAATCAAAAAGATGAACCCGATTATAAATAGAGTGGACATAGCATAATCATACATTGAGGAATGCATGCGGATGATTGGAGACAAAGAATGAACAAAAGAGGTCAAAACAAGAGAATAATGAAGTTGGAGGGACCAACATGCAAGATATGTGATAGTTGTTTGTTCAATGCGGCCCAAGGTGTAATCTTCCTTTTGGTTCTTTGGGGAGGGGTAGGGGGGGGAGTGGGAGGGAAGGTATGGGAGGGGGGATGGGCTTTTTGGGGGCGGCCGCAAGCAAGGATGCAGGGAAAATTTTTGGAAAAAAAGTTGTTCCTTGCGGGTGCAAGGAATTTGTCCTTGCGGCCGCAAGGAAGAAATCCGGCGCGAATTTTCTGGTTTCCTTATCCGACTCCAACACGTATGGTAATGATTTTAGGGCAACTATAAAGCTAAAATACGTCCATAAACTAGGGTTATGCCTTCCTAGAGAGAAAAACAACCTTTTTGGAGCGAGAACGAAGGCAAGGACGAAGGATTTCATTCCAAGATCAAAGATTTCAAGCTTTACATTCAAGAATTGGGTGATGTCTTCTCCTAAATATTTTCTTTGTTATTTTAATTTATTCATGCTAGGCTAGGTTTTTAATTGTACTAGGTGAACGATGAACCTCGTATTGTAAAATTTTAATTTCTATTTTGCAATTTGATATTTAAACACGTTTGATGGATGTTGAATGATTTATATACGCTTTCTTGCCTCTACAATTATATGCGCAATAGTTGTATGAGTTTGGGTGATTTATTTTATGCATTCGAAAGAAGGGAAATAGATCCTACAAGGTATAAATCATCATAAGGTCCGATATGGGATAGAAATATACCGCTATGCTTTATGTGAATCTCTAAGTGTTTACAAAACGTCATGCATTCTTTTATATTGCATTTGTCATAAAAATATAGTCAAATGGTATATTAGAATAGGTTCAATTCTACTCGAAAGAGATTATTGAATAAGTTAGAAACATTGATTCTTCAACCAATTCCTCGTGTTGTCAAATTGTGAAATAGGAGTTACAAAGTGAATTTGCTTGGTGATTCGGGATCCTAGTACGCTTTTTCATACATTAATTTCATCAACCTTTTGCATTCAACATATTTTTGCACTTAACTCATCATTTTAGTTTAATTTACACTTTAGTCATAATTACTCATAAAATCTAGAACAATCATCTTGAATTTAATAGATTCGGTTAAGGTCGAAATAATAATAATCACGTTAAATCAATCCTCGTGGGAACGATACTCGAAATTCTAAGATTTCCACTTTATTACTTGTCAACGAACCGTGCACTTGCGGTGATTTAAATCCGAAACATATTTTCGTGAACGAGTTTTTGGGCCTATTAATAAGCAACTCAATTAATTAATTTGGGCCTATTAATAAGCAACTCAATTAATTAATTATCCAACATTTGTCAATTAATTAATTGATAAATCTCATTCTTCTAGTTCTCTTTTGTGTGTGACCCATTAGGTTCCCGATCACGATACCTAACGACGTGAATTATTACTTTGATCTAATCACAATTGATAAATTAAAATACCCATTTTAATTTATCATCAATTCACATTCATCGTCCCGGATTAATATCTAGCAATGTGTCAGGGCAATACATGTGACGAGAAATGTCACGTGGCATGACAAAACTAAACTGTTCGTTTACCGTGAAACTATAATCCCTTCGTCAATATGATCCGATCAATTACGAGATATGGACGTGTGTCAATCTCAATTATCGATCATATCTTTTATCCTACTGTTAAGTCAATGTAAGTCGAAAACTCTTTTTCGACTTATGAGTTCACCTTGGCCAAGGATTTCATTATCAACTTAATTAGATGAAATGTAGATCATAATCTCTTACTATCTAAGAGTGACGAATCCTCTATTGATTATTCACAATCTTTATATGATTCTTGACATACCCGAACGATGCCGTATTAGCGACTCTTGACAGAGCAACATCCAACATCACCAAAGCATGATAGTCCTCACATAAGGCACTATGATAACCTCAAGTCAAAAGACCAATTCCACTACCGAACGTTAGAGATTAACCACCGACACTCTGATAGTTTTCCATGTGGAATCTCTCAGCGGGTCTCCAATGTTTTGTTCTATAACAAAACATTCACGTGTTCGTTCAAGTGTCTCCACACTTTAGCTTGTGAGATCAACTACTTACTTCATAAGTAAAAAATGTCACACGTGATGGTCTATCCGTAATAACGATATCCGTATGTCTTATTACATACGACCACAGACGATTTAAGATTAAGTCATATGTAATTTGCATCTCACAATCACAACTCTTTGTGATTAACAAATCACCAAAGCTTGAATCCACGGATTCTATTATTTAATTAATTAGAATATTAATTCAATAATGAATCTTGCCATAAATATGCATTGGTTATATATATACATTAAAAGTGCTTATGTCCAAAGTTGATTGGACCTAGGGCATAACACTTACAAACTCCCACTTGCACTAGATCCAATCTCTTATGTATCTTATACCATAAGAGCCCACATGACAATTATGTTTATGCCGCGACAACTCTTTGTCAATGGATCTGCAATTTAATAACTTGTGGGAATTCGTTTTTTTACGCCATTTCATTGTATTATCTTTCCAATAAGATAATACTACCTTAACACATGTTTGGATCAATGATGAGACCTTAGTTCCCTCGTTTGCACGATGGCTCCACTATTATCACAATACAGAAGCATGTGATCAACAATGTTAGGAACTGATAAGGGCATTTTTGATACGTTTATTTTGATTCACAAACATGAATATTTGTCGATAAACATTCAGAATAGAGCTTAATTTGTGTGAATTATGTTTGTAGGGCAACAATAAAGATTATGGTGGAAATTAGAAGAAAAGTAGAGAAAATGGGCCAAAACGAAGGAAAACAAAAGTTCAGGGACCAAAATGCAAATAATCAAAAGATGACCCGATATAAACTCAAGAGTGGACATAAGCTTAATCATACATTGAGGAATGCATGGGATGATTGGAGGACAAGAATGAACAAAAGAGGTCAAAACAAGAGAATAATGAAGTTGGAGGACCAAAATGAAGATATGTGATAGTTGTTTGTTCCATGCGGCCGCAAGGTGTAATCTTCCTTGCGGCCGCAAGCAAGGATGCAGGGAAAATTTTTGGAAAAAATTTTGTTCCTTGCGGGTGCAAGGAATTTGTCCTTGCGGCCGCAAGGAACAAATCTGGCGCGATTTTTCTGGTTTCCTTATTTGACTCCAACACGTATGGTAATGATTCTAGGGCAACTATAAAAGCTAAAATACGTCCATAAACTAGGGTTATGCCTTCCTAGAGAGAAAAACAACCTTTTTGGAGCGAGAACGAAGGCAAGGACGAAGGATTTCATTCCAAGATCAAAGATTTCAAGCTTTACATTCAAGAATTGGGTGATGTCTTCTCCTAAATATTTTCTTTGTTATTTTAATTTATTCATGCTAGGCTAGGTTTTTAATTGTACTAGGTGAACGATGAACCTCGTATTGTGAACTTTTAATTTCTATTTTGCAATTTGATATTTAAACACGTTTGATGGATGTTGAATGATTTATATACGCTTTCTTGCCTCTACAATTATATGCGCAATAGTTGTATGAGTTTGAGTGATTTATTTTATGCATTCGAAAGAAGGGAAATAGATCCTACAAGGTATAAATCATCATAAGGTCCGATAGGGGATAGAAATATACCGCTATGCTTTATGTGAATCTCTAAGTGTTTACAAAACGTCATGCATTCTTTTATATTGCATTTGTCATAGAAATATAGTCAAATGGTATATTAGAATAGGTTCAATTCTACTCGAAAGAGATTATTGAATAAGTTAGAAACATTGATTCTTCAACCAATTCATCGTGTTGTCAAATTGTGAAATAGGAGTTACAAAGTGAATTTGCTTGGTGATTCGGGATCCTAGTACGCTTTTTCATACATTAATTTCATCAACCTTTTGCATTCAACATATTTTTGCACTTAACTCATCATTTTAGTTTAATTTACACTTTAGTCATAATTACTCATAAAATCTAGAACAATCATCTTGAATTTAATAGATTCGGTTAAGGTCGAAATAATAATAATCACGTTAAATCAATCCTCGTGGGAACGATACTCGAAATTCTAAGATTTCCACTTTATTACTTGTCAACGAACCGTGCACTTGCGGTGATTTAAATCCGAAACATATTTTCGTGAACGAGTTTTTGGGCCTATTAATAAGCAACTCAATTAATTAATTTGGGCCTATTAATAAGCAACTCAATTAATTAATTATCCAACATTTGTCAATTAATTAATTGATAAATCTCATTCTTCTAGTTCTCTTTTGTGTGTGACCCATTAGGTTCCCGATCACGATACCTAACGACGTGAATTATTACTTTGATCTAATCACAATTGATAAATTAAAATACCCATTTTAATTTATCATCAATTCACATTCATCGTCCCGGATTAATATCTAGCAATGTGTCAGGGCAATACATGTGACGAGAAATGTCACGTGGCATGACAAAACTAAACTGTTCGTTTACCGTGAAACTATAATCCCTTCGTCAATATGATCCGATCAATTACGAGATATGGACGTGTGTCAATCTCAATTATCGATCATATCTTTTATCCTACTGTTAAGTCAATGTAAGTCGAAAACTCTTTTTCGACTTATGAGTTCACCTTGGCCAAGGATTTCATTATCAACTTAATTAGATGAAATGTAGATCATAATCTCTTACTATCTAAGAGTGACGAATCCTCTATTGATCATTCACAACCTTCATATGATTCTTGACATACCCGAACGATGCCGTATTAGCGACTCTTGACAGAGCAACATCCGACATCACCAAAGCATGACTGTCCTCACATAAGGCACTATGATAACCTCAAGTCAAAAGACCAATTCCACTACCGAACGTTAGAGATTAACCACCGACACTCTGATAGTTTTCCATGTGGAATCTCTCAGCGGGTCTCCAATGTTTTGTTCTATAACAAAACATTCACGTGTTCGTTCAAGTGTCTCCACACTTTAGCTTGTGAGATCAACTACTTACTTCATAAGTAAAAAATGTCACACGTGATGGTCTATCCGTAATAACGATATCCGTATGTCTTATTACATACGACCACAGACGATTTAAGATTAAGTCATATGTAATTTGTATCTCACAATCACAACTCTTTGTGATTAACAAATCACCAAAGCTTGAATCTATGGATTCTATTATTTAATTAATTAGAATATTAATTCAATAATGAATCTTGCCATAAATATGCATTGGTTATATATATACATTAAAAGTGTTTATGTCCAAAGTTGATTGGACCTAGGGCATAACACTTACAAACTCCCACTTGCACTAGATCCAATCTCTTATGTATCTTATACCATAAGAGCCCACATGACAATCATGTTTATGTTGCGGCAACTCTTTGTCAATGGATCTGCAATTTAATAACTCGTGGGAATTCGTTCTTTCTTTACGTCATTTCATTGTATTATCTTTCCAATAAGATAATACTGCCTTAACACTTGTTTGGATCATTGATGAGACCTTAGTTCCCTCGTTTGCACGATGGCTCCACTATTATCACAATACAGAAGCATGTGATCAACAATGTTAGGAACTACTCCAAGTTCATTAATGAACACTTTGACCCAGACAACAACTTTTGTTGCTTTCTGAAGCAGTGACGTATAAGGCTTCTATTATTGAATCAACGATGATTTTCGATTTGGAACCTTTTCAACACATCGCTTAAGAGTAAACCAATATCCTAATTGAAATATGCTATCATTCTAGTCCGACTAGAAGTTAGCATCAATGTATCCATGAACTCCCAATTCATTTTCTCCATATAAAATTTTCTTAAGATTTTATCTATATAGATCTGGATGAGTTAAGCAATCTTATAGATCTATCTCTATAGATCAAGCTATTTCTCATATATCTATTATGAAGAAATTATTTAACAATCATAATTTCAACAATTGAAATATAAAGACGCTGTTTCCTGTTAATATGTCTCATACATATAATATTAGGAGTACGACATTACTCCCACTATCTTCTTTTAAACATAATTCATTTTTGATAAAATCAAACATTTTGACTTTTATATCAAATCGAATATTTCAGCTCCAAAAGGTTTATTTTAATCTATATTGAACTTTTCTTGTAAACTCATTTACAACCTATGAGTTCTAATCCATTAGGCGGGTTGACCAAGGTCCAAACCTTGATAACATTAAGTTCATATCGGATATTATAGCCTTATGTCATCTCAGCGAGTCAACACTTGACTTTGCTTATGCATAATCACTAGGCTCATCATCCTCGATTAGTAATATCTGATTAGTAATCATGGATTCTTACCTTCCAAAAGGTGGAATGATCCTATATGATTTACATGGAGCTATCGTGTCCTCAGGAGTCTCAACTTCCTGAACAAGAGTATGTCTCTTAACAAGTTTGGGATCAGACTCAGGTTCATCTACTTGGTTAACTATATATGTGAATCCTTGAACTCCTTCAAGATTTATTCTACTCCCACTGTCCTCTCCTAGAATAAACACTTTATCTAGAAGTGTAACATGTCTTGAGATGAACACCTTCTTCTCAACGGAATTATAGAATTGATATTCAATTGGCTCTTGAATATCCCACAAATATATATTTATCAGATTTAGTTTCAAACGTATCCGATTCAGTGCGCTTTACACAAGCGTCACAGTCCAAACTTTCATATGAAAGTATAGCTACGTCCATGGATACATTTATTCAAACTATAGTGAGTCACTCTATGGTAGTAAACTACATTGCACTTGACAATAAAGAAAAACTAAGTAACAAGTACGGTATCCAAAAACATAGCGCGTGTAGTCTTTCAATGTGTACGAGTCATGTATGATGTTTCAAACACTGTTTTACTAGTTTCAGAGTAAAATAGATACACCGTTTTAACAATTTTGTGTATTCGTTTCACTTTATATTCCATCGTGTCCACATAAGATACTCAATAAATTAGTTAATTCAACACGTACAAGTCTACTAAGATGTTTCAAACTATGATAAACTAATTTTTGAGTGAAATCGAGACATGTGACCCAAAATGGCATATGATCATTTTAAACGTATGGTTAACGTTTCTACTCATTTAGTTTTGTTGAATAAAGGTATATGAGGTAGTTTATAAATTATAATTTAAACTATTTATTTTAAACATGTTTTTTTAGTCAAATGCTAAAATCCCAAACTATATTATAGAAGAGACTATTTAACCCAATTACCACAATAAAAAATTAGCAAGGAAGCCAAAATGGAGCCATAGAGAATCAAAACTCTCCCAACACAACGAATGCTAATAAAATTGGGGTTTTTCTGTAAAATTCTTGTAGATTATAATTCTAACTAAGGTCCCGTTCAATAAGGATTAAAATTCAATTAAAATTGAAAATATGACCGTTATTGAGTCTCACTCATCTAATAAAAGTCAATAATAATGACTAATTTTTCAATTTTAATTTCTACCAAACATGTTCTAAATGTGTTAATAGAAAAGAGACAAACATTATGAATTGTACAAAATGTGTAAATAAAGATGATGTTGAACATATTTATAAATTTGAAGAAGTTATCGCAAACAAGTACTTCGAGCGTCATTTCCAAGATTTCTTTTCCCACAAATATGAATTAACAATTTTTGGTTCCTTTCGAGAATTTGGAGTTTGAACATTGAAGCTTGGACACATTTGAACTTATCGTAAATGTTGAAAACTTTCCTTGCAATTTCCCATATATAGCACGTTGTTCACTCTCTACGTCCCACCATATATATGAATAATTCTTCCCTCTTCTCGCCAGTCAAAAGCTTTTCATTGAAATTATTCTAAGAAGCCCAACTAACCACCGTCGCCGCCGCCTGAAACTCTCTCTCAGTCACACATACGAACACAGATTATTCCTCTAGGTGCTAAAATGTCCATGCACAAGAGCACATCATCATCTTCCCTAGGTCCTGGCGGCCTGGACTTAACTCAAGCCTTCTTCAAGCCCATTTCCAACGCCGAGCCACCGTCCCCAACCAAGCGCCACACCAAAATCACCGTCGTCGGAGTTGGCAACGTCGGCATGGCTATCGCCCAGACTATCCTCACCCAAGATCTGGCCGACGAACTTGCCCTAGTTGACGCTAAGGCCGACAAACTCCGAGGCGAAATGCTCGACCTCCAGCACGCTGCCGCCTTCCTCCCTCGAATTAAAATCCAAGCCTCCATCGACTACGATATCACCGCCGGCTCCGACCTCTGCATCATCACCGCCGGAGCCCGCCAGATACCGGGCGAGACCAGGCTCAATCTTATACAAAAAAACCTCTCCTTGTTCAAATCTATTGTGCCGCCGTTGGCTAAGTACTCGCCGGAATGTATACTGCTGATAGTTTCTAACCCCGTCGATGTGTTGACTTACGTGGCCTGGAAGCTATCCGGGTTCCCGGTGAATAGGGTTATCGGCTCGGGCACCAACTTGGATTCGTCCCGGTTTCGGTTCTTGATAGCCGATCATCTTGATGTCAATGCACAGGACGTGCAGGTGAGTTTCTAATAATCCCTTATTTTCGATATATCACTTATTGTTTACTCAAGTTTCGATTTTCTGTGCACTGATTGCTATGAAATATTAGTCACTTTTTTGTCACTTTATATTCAAGTTTTAGACCTCGAGATTAAAATCGGATTAAAATTGAAAAACTAGCCGTTATTGTTGACTTTTATTAGAATGTGGATCCAACGACGGCCATATTTTCAATTTTAATCAACTTTTAGCTCTCCCAAACAGGCTCTTAGAGCTTTGAGTTTGATGATAATAATAACTATGCTTGTCGAGATAGTAGTACTAGACACTGGATAGTGGTTGCTGCGAAGCATGTCCTTTATTCTCTTTGCTTATATAAGCACGACATGGAAATATCTAATTTCGTATTTGGTTCAGCTAAAAAAGTTAATAAAAATTTAAATTAAAGTCAACAATAAATTATAAATACACATTTAATCCGGACCGGTCTTGTGATTTTCGGGGCCGAGGCAAACTCCATAAATTAAGCCCCCACAATCAACGTAAATGCAAAATCCACAGTGTATTAAGCAAAATCCAACAATGTATTAAAGTTTTCAATATAGTTACTACGTGCGCTTGTGCAATTGATCTTACAATAACCAATCATATAAACTGACCAGGCCGCAATTATAAAACCCGACAAAGTTTCAAACATTTCCAATATATTCAATAACAATATAGGGCAAGCCATTGCATACCTGAGAAGTAGAGTTTTGAGGAAAATTATAAAATCACAGTATCGCACTCCTGAAAATTCCGCACTCTTGAAAATTCCACCGTCACAGGTTTTTTTTTTAGTTCAAATGAGTAATTTTATTGAGATGCCTCACATACGACGGAGGAAAACGAAGATTACAAAAGAAGGAATTCAACTCAATACAAATCAAACTCTAAGATAAAGTAACTCCCAACTATCCGTATACAAAATCCCTTTAAGTAGTGTCGGAATCACCAAAAAACAGGTCAGTTGGTGAACCTTCATAACCATTTTTTGCAAGGAAATCAGCCGCCATATTTGCTTCTCGAAACACATGATGCACCGGGACATTAAGCAGCCTTGTCAATTCTAAAATTTCCTCCCAAAGTTCCCATAGCCACCATAGCGTGTAGGTTCCTCTATTTAACCATTGTACCAGAATTTTAGAGTCGGTTTCCACATATATATTCGTTATATGAAGGTCCTTGCACATGCGAAGTCTGTTAAGAAGTGCATGGGTTTTGGACTTTTCGAAATAAGGTCCTTGTACATGCAAACATTTGTTGATAATGATAAGCAAATGAAAGAAATTAAATACATAACTAGTATAACATTCTTCTTTGAGCCTACGATGTTCGGACTTTTCGAAATAATTGGAGTATCGTGTCGTATCCGACACAACGTGAGTGTGGGCATGAGATATGTGTCGGATCCTCCAAGTTTCAACCAGACACTTCGTCGTTTTTGCTTCTTCTTCTTCATTCTTTTTTTTCTTTTCCTTTTCTTCTTTCCCACTTTTGCTCTCTCTATAAACCTAGCGCGATCGCCGAGATGGTGGAGAAAGGCGGTGGCGCTAGATTTTTCCTTCTTTTTTTCTTTCCATTTTCTTCCTTTTTTTCCTTCTTTTTCTCTCTGTATCGGTGGTTTATGTTTTTGTTTGTATAAAATGAAAATGAGTTCCATATAGTATTACACTATTACTCAGTGCTCCACTAAGTCTAAATTACAATCAAGTTCCTCATTTTCTCTTTTCTATAATATTTAGTAATTCTCATAATCGAAAATTAAACCTCAAAATTCTATTTTATTCGTCTTACCCTTTATTAAATACATATTTCCTTTATTGTGAATAATTAATTTTGGTTTATTCAAAATGACATCCTGGATTAATAAAAAATTGAAATTTGAAAGTCGTATTCACGTACCTGTATCCGAAATTTGGACTCTTTTTAACTATATCCCCGTATCTTACATTTTAGAAAATAAAAGATTTGACACTTAGATACATACCCGATACCGGTACCCAAGTCCGAGCCCCCCCCCCCCCCCCCCCCCCAATCCCTTTCTTATCCTATCAAAGTCTCCAAAAACATCTTCTCGAAATTATGATAGCAAAAATGGTATTTGTAGTCTTGAATTGTTGCTCTAGAGTTGTGTCTATGAAGTTCCAAAAATACCCACATGGACAAAAGGAAATTACTTGGGAAAAATGTTCCTCTTAATTCCAATTTTGACCTTGCTTTTCCAGTTTTTATTACTTGAATTTTCTAGAGCACCCCAAACATGCCTTTTTTTACCTTTTATTGTCAAGTTTACTAAAGTTGGGGTCTCGACTCTTTGACTTTGCTTCAAATATCCAACTTCCTGTTTTATTTTCTATTTTCGTCAATGTAGCTCACTTTCGAGAATGAAGTCTGAAACATGAAAATAAACTCAAATAAATAATAATAAGCACAAAATTCGTGTAAGAGTCTATTAAAGGTAAGAATTACACTTTCATTAAGGGTGCATTTGATTACCAATATTTTTTATAGAATTTTTTTCTCTCTCAAATTCCTACTTTTGTGCTTTTTGAAAGACATTTTTTCCATTAAAAACATTTTCCCTTTTTTGCTCACATGACCATATTTTCCTCAAAATCAAAGAATTTTTTTTTTTTTAGGGGGAGTAGGATTTTCTTTTCCAGGGAATTCAATCTCTCTTTCTCTCTCTTATCTATCCACTTTCTTTCATCTATCTGCCAATAAAAATGGACAAGTATAATATTTTCTAGGTTGAAATTAAATAAATCAAATACATTTCATTAATAATTTTCATTCTTTCCATGCAAATTATATGCGCGCAATCAAACGCACCCTAAGTATAAAAGTAGTAATTAAAATATAAAAGTTTGAGCTACCTTCCTAACAAAGTTGACCTTATAAGATGAAACTCAAGTCTTAATAGTGTCATGGACTCGTGGCAAGGTGTTGCAGTTCTCAGCCTTCTTAGCTTATATTCATAATTCGAGTTTTAATAATTGAGTCTCATGTGTGAAAAATAGCAAAGTTTCCCAAAGATTTTCTGACAATTGCTATTTTTTTCCCCCCACTTTTCCACCATGTGGAGTAGGGTTGTTTCTCGGTTAAGAATGGGATTTAGATGGAATTTGAAGCCTATGTTTGGTCTCCATTTTTTTTTTTTTCAAAACACATTTTTTCAGTATTTATTTTCAACTACACATTCTCACATAAAATCATTTGACGCGTAAATTGAAAACTTTTCCTTATTTTTTAACCACGCATTCTCCAAAAAATCATTATTCCAAAATATTTTTTTAACTAACAATGGGGCTTAAACAAGGGAGAAATGTCTGATGGTTTAATAGATACACCAATTTTCATTCCAAATGCAAAAAGGTTCTTCTCTCCTAGATGTTAATTTTCTCTTACGCTCTTTCTTCCTTATAATACCTACTTTCTCTATCTACATTACCTTTGCATCCATGTTTGGTAAAACGTGAAAGAGGATGGATGATGATTAAAAATGTGCTAGAATGAAGGAAAGGGAAATTAGGTAGCTTGCTGTGAAAGTTCAGACCAAGGTTTTTAGGTTTCAAAATATATGAAGGAGAAGGAAAGGCAAACCTATGAAGTTCTAAAGAACTTTTTTGGATTTCAATATGGAAGAAAAGGAGGAAAGCAAACATATAAAGACTGATCTATCAGCTTGTTTAATCCAACCTATTCACGTAAGGGAGACGAATATTCAAATCACTGATCCATATTAGTCACATTTTATGTGTCTGTCACCAAATCCACCATGATTCCTGTGAAGTAACCTTATTTCCCTTGCATTGCCTATTCCACTTCTCTGCTTCCTGAGGCAGTCAATAGTTTGATGTTAGACAACCAAACATCAATCCTTCATATCCATTGGATAAGTTCTATCACTTCCATGTACTGTTCTGACCCCGAGAAAATGTTCAACTTTATACTCAATCCCACATAGTTATCCTTGTGGCACTTAGGGATCCCTCAACCTGAAGTGTTGTGGAGGTATTGACTCCAAAAGAAGAGACGGCCATCCGTAAGGGTAAACAAAATGTAAGTGATGGAGATCTGTAATGATATTATATTGAAGATTTACCAAGCAATTGTGATTTAGTTTTAAAGATTTCCTACTTAAATTAGACTACTTGAAATTCTATTTAAGGAGGGTCTATGCATTTTATTAATCACACTTGATTATTGAATAATCAAAGATTTCCTCCCTCTCCTTCTGCTCCCCTTTCTTTCCCTCCTCTTCCATTTGTTCCCCCTTCTCTCTCTTATGTTATTCTCTCTTTTCCCCTTCTACAATCTATGATGCACGGACACGTGTCCGACACGCGATTTTAGAAAAAAGTATTGACGCGACACGTTGATTAAATTCTTAAAAATTCTTCATTTATATAGTATAAATTTAGTTTTATACTTGTCATTAATTTTTCTTGTTGAAATCTTTTAAACATGAGTACGGCTATTTGTTACTTGCTAATAACTTTGAATTAACAATATATAATATTTCTAATATAAAAAGAAAAATTATTACGGTAGAGTGTCGGTATCGTGTCGGACACGGACACGGACACGGAAACGGAAACGCTACCCTAATTGAAGTGTTTGTGCTACAGAGTCTACAATTCTCGCTCTTGTCGATTGCATCTGTCATCATTAAGTCTATCTTATAACAGTGAGAATGGAGTAAACCAACTTAGATTACTAGGGTCGAGCTCACGTAAGGCAATCCACGCACTCCCAGTGCTAGACGAATCAGCTTTGACACATAATTGTAAAGGCAAAGTTTCGCTAAACTTGACATCAAATGCATGCAAGGAACTCGGCATGACAAACACCTAGCATGTTAATAGAAGCTCTCGTTCCCGAATGCCAATGGATCTATCCCCCAACTACAGTAAACTAATTAGGCCTGTAGTTGAATCCACCTCCTCCAACTTTTGGCGGAACAACATATGTGGGGTGCCCTGTCTTGGGAGTTCCTGCTATTGCAAGTACACCCAGTCGACTGGAGACAGTCCAATGAATTTAGACGTCAGCTTAATATGAAAAAGGCTAATTATTTTGTATCCAGTAGTGTGTAACTTCACGGGGATAAGAGTGATAAGAAACATCTTATTAGTGAATAACGACATTTATTATGTTATTACTAATTTTTCATAACATATTTGAATGGTTGCGGAAGTATATGGTTTTTAATCTATTACTAACCAAAATTTTCCGTAACTCATAATTAGAAACAGTATTTTTCTGCACGTAATTTTCTAGTTATCTGAGTTGATTCACTCTGAAATCTCATGGGGAACTGGATGAACAACTGAAGATTATTAAATCTTTTGCTAAATTAGATTAGATATGGATTTATATGATGACATGCATTTATGCTAACTACGAGCATACTTTTGGAATGAAAAATGTGAATAGATTCATTCTCTTTTCTTTATCACAAGGAAGGAATTATAATAATGTGTCACTGTTTTACTTTTTCTTTTAGTTCGTCGCTTCAGCATCATTTGATAAAATCTGTCTATGTTGTCTACCTGAGGTTCATTATTTTCTATATCAGTCGTGACAAAGTATTCTGCTGATAAGAGGAGCAACATTTAATATAGAATGGCATTGTAATTTGGATCTTGCTACATGTACATCAAAATTTATATAAGGGATTGCATAATGTTATATGACACTCTATCATTTGTCAGTTTAAAATACAATCACATTTTTCAACCATTTTTTTCCCCGCACATCATTTTCAGTAACCTCTTATGTACCATTTTGATGGATGAATAGCAAAATCCTTGTAATTTTAATGCATCTCTATGGTTACCCGAAGGATTACCTCGAATATCTCCTTTCTTGACTTTCAAAGCTTGAAAATTTTTAAAAACTTTCGCTAACAAGTGTGTTTGAGAAGTGTTTAGAAATAATTTAAATTATAAATAGATAGAAATGATAGTTGGTAAGTCGGTAGTAATGTGGGTTCCACGAAAAGTGTGAACAAAAAGTATTTTGACCGATTATATACATTAACCAAACACTAGCATATGTTTGGAAGTTATTTATATACAATTTAAATTATAAATAGTTAGGAATGAGTAGTGAATAAATGGTTAGGTTCAGTAGGTTTCACGGAATATATGGATAAAAAAGTGTTTGACTGATTATAAATAGTAACCAAACATGGGCTTAATTTGTTTAATCAGTATGCTGTGCTATGATTTACTTGAATTTGTATTTATAGGCCTACATTGTCGGGGAGCACGGAGACAGTTCAGTGGCACTATGGTCGAGCATAAGCGTTGGAGGAGTGCCTGTTCTAAGCTTCTTAAAGAGGCAACAGATTGTTTATGAGAAGGAAACTTTAGAAAATATCCACAAGGAAGTCGTGGAAGGCGCATACGAAGTGATAAGATTGAAAGGCTACACGTCGTGGGCAATCGGGTACTCAGTGGCTAGCCTAGCTCGGACGATACTGAGAGACCAAAGAAAAATACATCCCGTTTCAGTCCTTGCGAAGGGATTCTATGATATTGATGGTGGCGATGTGTTCCTCAGCTTGCCAGCACAGCTTGGTAGGAGTGGCGTCTTGGGCGTGACCAATGTGCATCTTACGGACGAGGAAGCAAAACAGCTGAGGAATTCGGCCAAGGCAATTTTGGAGGTGCAAAGTGAGTTGGCAATTTGAAGAACAAAGTGAAAAGGAGACTATTATATTTGAGTTGTAATATTGAGTATATTTTTCACTTTGTCAAGTTTGAATGTTTTTCATTTAATTTGCTGTCGAGATGCTATCCTTAATGACTAATCAACAAAACTTTTATTTCAATGTACTGCAAAATCAACAAAACTATTGTTTCTATTGTACGACATTACAATTCAAATCAAGGGGAAAAAACTGGAAAAAAAGGGAAAACTAAGTTTCACCTCCCTGAGTACTTCACCATGGCAGGCCTAGCTTTTGATGGTCTTTAAGGTCGTGGTTGGGATACAACTTGCCCTCTGGGCAGTGGCCGCCAGTTCATATTTGTTAGTTCGAAGTGATCGTGTTGCTGATATGAGCTGTTATCCAGCTTGGCTATTGCATCTCGGTGCACATCCATTCCTACATATTGTTGAAGTACAAGAACTGAATACGTTGATGCAAAATTCGATGATGCTGACAAATCTCCGATTGCCCTGAGCTCGGGACGCTCAACCAGTCCGTAAGCCTGGCCATGAGAGGAGATATAATTCCCGTCCCCTTCCTACTAAGAACAGCTCATGAATGGGATCTATCGATCTTATTGCCGCCACTCTCTTCTCCGTGATTCACCTCCTTCTCGGTGTAAACTACTGAATCATCATTCTCCGTTTTTGCTCTGAACTCGTTGATGTAGTCCTCATCTAGCTGTTTGTCTCTGTCATTGTCTGTTACTACAGTCGGTATTTCACGCCCGCTTTCGGTATGATCCATCGCGCGTTCACCCGGGACGAAGCGCATGACAGTGAGATTGATTTGTGGATGCTCGCACATCCTCCAGGCATAGGCTAATGCTTCTCTATCATCCGGGCCGCCAAAGAAAATTACAACTATGTGGGAGTCAAACAATGTAAAGTGTCAGAGAGAGAAACTCAACTTTAGTGCGGGAAACACTCACAAAGTTGCCCCTTGCATTTGTGAGCTCATTGATCTTTGTTCGATTTTACCTTCATTACTTGATAATTTTTAATCTTGCATTGCAGATTTTGCTAACATCTGTCCAGATTCAAAAAGTCATATTTTGAAGATTTCAAGTTTTTTGGAGCTTCCAATTTCGCCAGAATAGTGGTCAGTTTTTCTTCGGTGTTTTGAAGCTTCACTTCGGTCAGATTCAAGGCAACCTTATTCCATTCATCCTGCCAGAAATTCAGAGCTTTCTTCATCCATTTATTCTGATTTTTGGCCAGCAGACTGGTGTTTTGTTCATATGGTTTACAGGTTTGGGGAATGTGTGCTTTTAGTTCGAACTTGATAAGTGCATTTTGTGCACTTAGGGGCCATATTACTGAGTTTTTGTGTCGTTTTATTATTACATTTTATTTAACTTAAGTTATTTTTATCTTTTTTTAGTTTTGAACCTGCTTCTAAGGAATTGAAAAAGAAAGAAGAATAAATCGGTCAATTGATGAAAGTTTGGGGACTAATATGTATTTGGGTAAAAGTTGAAGTACTAAAATTGAAGTAATTTGATATGGATGACCAAGATATAAGAAAGAACGAAGAAAATGACTGAAAAGAAAATTCGTGAAAGTTTTATAACTGGGTAGCCGCCCAGTTATATTGGTCGAGCGGCCACCCGATTTTCAACATCATCAACATAACCAAATTTTTTAGCCTGGGCGGTCACCCCATTTTATACTGGGCGTCGCCCACCCAGGCCATTCAGGCGCAAAATTTTCTTGTTTTCTTATTTCAATAGAACTCTTATGAAAACGAATTTTGGGACGTCTTTTAAAACCCTAGGGCCGTTCAAAAGTGAGGGATAGAGTTTTTATCAAGATTTTCAAAGAGAAAAAGGGCAAAAACGTGAAGAACAACTCAAAGAACACGAAGATTCAATTGAAGATTAATTGGGGTGATGTCGTTCTTCATCTATTTTTCTGATTTTCTTCTCTCCACCATATTATGCTAGATTAATTTGTGTTAGGGAACGATGAACTTTGTATTATGATTTTTAATTTTTAATTTTACATTCTCGACATCAGAAATATGATTTGGAATATTTGAATGATTTATATAATCTTATTTTCTCCATGATTATAGTGTACGATAATTGCGTGAGTTTGGTGATTTATTTCATGCATTTGAGAGAAGAGAAATAAATTCGACATATATAAATTATCATAAGGTCCTATAGGGGATATAAATATACCGCTATATCTTATGTAAATCTTTAAGTGTTCATAAAAACATATGCATTCTTATATATTTGCATCCATCATAGAAATATAGTTGGATTGTATATGAGAATACATTTGATATTGCTCGAGAGATATTGTTGAATATTTTAGGAACATTGATTCGTCAATATTGCAATCGTGTGTCAAGATGTGAACATTGATTTGTAAAATCATTATTAATCTCAATTTGATATTTTTCATCATCTAAAACCCCTAAGAAGATGGGATTCCTTCTATGTGCTGAAACATATCTAATATGATTTAGCCTTAGAACTTGACATTTTTTCAATTTTAGAACAATGTTACCAATTCCTTTTATTTGACAAGACTCAATGTTCCTTAGTTTTACAAAACCATCACTAAGAATGAGAAATCAGAAAATCAACAGATATTGGGACTCATGTGAAAGGAGCAGCCTGGATCAAGAACCCAACTTTGATCGGGCACTCCAATGAGGAGACATGCTACCCCAATATCAGCATTTGCTTCCTTATAGGAAGCAGCAATGGTTGAAGTCTCATTATCATGATTGGATCCACTTCCTAAATCATTAGTTTTCTTAAAGCAATCTTTTATTAGGTGTCTAGTTTTGCCACAATAGTAACACTTTCTGTTCTTAGCCTTTGCTTTATACATTTTCTTATCCTTCCCTTTATTATTCCTCCATTTATTCTTAGAGAAATTTTTATCTTTGTTGTAATTAGCTTGCCTGAAATTACTCAAGCCTTTAGTAGAGAATTTAGGATTGGATAAAGATTTCTCTACATTAAAAACTTCCTTATGTTCATATTTAAGTTCCAAGTCTCTGTTCCTTAAAACAATATGGACAATCTCAACAGTTATGTCACTTCTACCATATTCCAAAGCATTTTTTTATATCTTTATACTTATCACCGAGGGTATTTAGTAGACCAACTACCTTTTGATCATCTAGGATCTTTTCCCCACAACTAATAAGGTCTTGAGTGATCCTATTAAACCTATCCATATTCTCTTCTAAATCTGTACTAGGATCAAACTTATGACTGAAAAATTGTTTCCAAAGAAAACATTTATTAGGTAAAGACTTAGTGATATATTGTTTCTGTAAGGTTGCCTATAATTCAGCAGTAGTTCTAGTCTCTCCTATTTTCCCAACTATAGAATTAGATAGATGAAGGAACAGAGTACTCCAGACTAATTCATCTTGTCCAGTCTTCCTAACTTCAGATAAGGTTTCTGGCCAAGACTTATCAATAACTTTAGCACATTTTAATTGCATCAAAAGGGCTTTCATTTTTTGGCTCCAGATACTAAAGTCTCCTTTGCCATCCCAATTCTGAATATCAATTTTAGTGATCATGCTGTGCAAATGTGTCCAACAAAGTGATAAGTGTAGTTTTTATACTTATTCGATACTCTAAATTATGATATTTTATTGTCTTTTGAATAAAATTTCACCTAATTTATGTTAAATTGTATTTTGTAAGTAAAACTTTATGTTTAATAAAAAATTGAAGAAAAGAATGCAAAATAGCGGAGAAATGGCAAAATTTAAAATATGAGGACTAAATTGCATTATTTAGAAAGATTGATGACTTGGAGACAAACACCACAATAATGGGCTTTAACTTGGGCTTTTATTGGCTTCAATAGATATATGTGGAAATTACTGATTTCCCTACTTTTGGAGATCCAATTTCTAAAATCAGATTTCATGTTTTAATGTTCAAAAATCAGATATTTTATATATAGATACAGATTTTTATATTTAATTAAATAATAATAATATTATAAAAATTAATTTATATACATCCACCCACCCCTAAAATTAACTCTCAAACCCTAACTCACTCCGTCTCTCTCATCCTCGTCTTCTCTCCCAAACCCATTTGAAATCGACGCCGCCGTCGGAGGTCGCCCGCTGCAGCAACCCAATCGCTGGACATCGCCTGCTGCAGTGCTGGTTTGCAGATGAGATCGAACCGCCACCAGCCGCTGCACCCTTTTCCTGCCTATGCTTATCGGATCGACTGGACATTACTCATGTAATCCTCCATCGTTCCGGCGCGCAGTACTCTCACCATTCTGGCGCTGCACCCATCCCTTGTCCGGTTCCTAAATCCACCCTCATTCGACGACGACAAATGGTAGCAGCACAGTTGCTCGCAGCCGCGCCCCACTACAAGAGCACACTATGCGGCGGTGCAGTTGCATCCCAAATCGGCGCCCCACTTTGCTTTTTTTTTAAAATTTGATATACAGTGGGTAGTTTTTTGGTTGGTGATTTCTGATTAGATCTACTATAAGTGGATTGTTAGTTGTTGTGGTGGTAGTAGTATGCGAAGCGTTGGTGGTGGTGTGCAGTTTGCGGTGGTTGTACAGTGAATCGGTGATTTTGTTGGTAGCGATCGTGTTAATGGGGGTGGTGGTTTTGTTGATTCTTTGGTGGGGATGGAGATGATGGTGGTGTGTGTGTTGCGGGTGTGCTGTTGGGGGTTGTCGGTGGCTGAGGGCAATTTTGTGGATTCTTTTGGTGGGGATGGTGTAAAAGGATATGGTGGTAGTGTATGTGTGTTGCAGGTGTGGTGGTGGTGTTGGTGGGGGTTTGGCGGTGGCTGGGGGAGGTTTTGTGGATTCTTTGGTGGGGTGGTGATGATTTCGGGTAGCAGTGGAGGTGATTGTTGGTGACGGTGTTGTTGGCGGTGGTGGTGGTGTGGTGGCGGCGGCGGCGGTGTCGACCACCGTGTGGGGGTGGCCGCAAGTGGCGGTGGAGACATTGGAGGGGGCGGTGGTATGTAACTCATCAGTTGATCGTGACCAACGTTGTGACTTGAGTCATGTGCTGTGACCTGTGCTGTTATCTATGACCTGTGCTGTGACCTATACTGTGATTCGAGCCATGTGCTGTGACCTGTGCTGTTATCTGTGACCTTTGCTTTGACCTATACGGTGACTTGAGCTATGTGCTGTGACCTGAGCCATGTGCGATATATTCTGTCAACCATGCTGTGATTATTTGAAAATAACACATGACCTGACTTGTGACCTGGGCTGTGACCATACAATAAGTAATTCGTGACTAAAAATATAATTTGTGACCTTAAAATTCGATAACCTGTAATAAAAAATATAATTTGTGACCAATCATTTTGTTATCTGTGACCTAAAAATTATATAATCTGTCACCGTGAAAAAATCTGTGATCAACTAATTTGGAAGTCTGTGACCGTGTGACCTATAAATTTTGATTTATGACCAACTAATTTTGAAATATGTGACAAACGAATTACTTGTGACCTACAAGATAGATGAACTGTGACCGGTAAAACGGTCATCGGAACGGTCACCGGAATCGGAAACGTCGTCGGAACGGTAGCCGGAGTAGTCGCCGGAATCGGAGTAGTCGCTGGAATGATCGCCGGAGCAGTAGGGGTGGTGGAGGTGGGGGTGGGTTAATTTTATATATATATATATATATATATATATATATATATATATATATATATTTATTTATTTATTTATATATATAAATAAATATTTATATATGTGTATGTATATTTTGAAATATCTGATTTTTGAAATGTAAAAGTTGTTTTGATATTTTTGAAATAGGGTAAAATAAAAGTAGGAGAAATGAATTTTTCCCTAGATATATATACCTACAAAGAGAGGGAGAGCCTACAGCCATCGAGAAGTTAGAGTTATTCACGCATAAGTGGGCGGTTTCAGAGGAAGAAAACAGAGACTTCAATTTTTTAACTCATTCACGCATAGGAAGGTGGCTGGAAGTGGATAATTGGATTGAAGTATATATATATATTCACGCAACCAACCGAAGCTGAATTCTAGGAAAACAAGAGCAACAAATTATCTTATATATATTCACGCAGTGGCCGGCAATAAGTAGAGGAAACATGAAGCAATATTGGTTGTAAGATATATAATATATATACACACAAAAAGCAACATCATGACAACAAAGTGTAAGAAAACAGAAGTTGAATTTTGGCAAAAACAGAGGCGACTTCTAGGAATAAAAAAAGGTTGATATTGTACACACACACCCACACACAAAAGACAGTTTTTCTGGGAAAGAAAAAGGAGGTAGTTTCAAATTTTAGCCAAAATCAATCACGTTTCGTCAATTTTTGGTGATGTCTTTTCACATTTGCATGTTTAATTTCAGCATTATTAGTGACTAGAAATTTTTATATTAGGATGGATGATGTAGATTAGGTTTTTATTATATGTTTAATTTCAAGATTTTCATGCCATTTTAATACTTGCTAATTAATTATTGTGAGTTTAATTATTTAATTGTCTGTGCAACAATTAATTGATTTAGGGATAACACTGAGACCGATAGGTGATGTATAATTCTAACTCGTGCAATAATTGACATAAACGTTATAAGAGATCGAGAGACAATTATAAGTTATGCTATTTTTGTTGAATTCCTATAAATTAATGCGTTCATATGTGTACGAATTTACATAGAGATATAGTAAGTTCGGGCATATGAATAGAATTAGTGTTGTTTGAAAGACATAACTAAATACAATACATTAATTCGATCATTGACATGTATGAAAAATGGTTGAATAAATTGAAATTAAATATATGATAAATAACCTAAGTAAAATTAGAAATCTTGACTATCTAATCACATAATCTTATCTACAGTCTTACTTTGAGTTCGTTATTTTATTAAATAGTTCGTTATTTTATTTATTAGAATCTCGCTTAGAAAACAAAACTTGATTTGATTATTAGTTACTATTTTAATATAAATTGAAACTAGGTTCGTTTAAAACTTTATTGAAGATAATAGTCTATGTGGAATGATATTCGAACTTAATAAATCCACTTCATTACTGTCACGATCCATATACTTACGAAATCTCACGAACGGAAAGCACAAACCGTTTCAATTTAAACAGACCACAAGAAGTACAATATGTCCAACAGAGGTACAAAGTCAAAATGTTTACACACAGTAAACAACAATTAACAAATTTAGAATATATATGCAGGTTTATACACAAAGTATAAACTCAGTATAAGAATCAAAGACACGGTTCAAGTATTGAAAACAGTTTAAACAATTTATGATTATCAACCCAAGAATCGAATGTCACAGTACCAAGTATATGATATCAAAAGAGAAAAGTAAAAAACTAATGGATTTCTTAGACCGAACCCTAATTCCCTCAAATTCTAAGGGTCTCTAAAGGATTCCTAGAAAAAGGTAAATCAGAATTTTTTTTTTTTTTTCAGAAATCCATAATTTTTGTAACTTTGAAAAACAAGATTTTACCACTGATAAAAAGGGGGTTTAGTTAGTCGTTACTAGAATTGCAAAATACGTAAGAGGTAACAAAGAAACATTGTGGATCGAAAACAAGATTCCAATTAAAGAACCCTTTTTGTAAAAACAACAATAGATTTATTAGATCTAATATTTTTCAAAACTGGAAGAATCAACAAGGATAAATTGTATGAAAAATTTTAAAGGAATTTCAAGTTTTTGAAAAATTTCTTGCTCTGAGACCGCCGTTGGTCCCAGATTAAGCGATTTTTTGTGATTCGACCAATTAAACGAAAAAATACACAAAGTAAATTGGAAGAAAACCGAGAACACGAAGAATTTCTCGGCCCAAGACCCTAGAGGTTCGGCGACCACTTCTAAAGCCTAATTCGCCGTTGAGCATCCGTTAGGATATTGCTTGAATTCACTAGAATAACCCCAAAACATGCAAGAAAAATGATTATAGAAGAACACCAAATACTTAGTCTCTCAAACACTAATAACCCTCAAAATTAGAGCACAATCTCACTAAGAGATTGATTTCATCACCATCTTTGTACTAATATGATTTCACTCAGAAAAATATAGATTATTCACTCAGAAGAATATCACAGTCAAGAGAGAAAATAGAGAACTAGGATTAAAACCAGAAGCCGATTCATCTGCCCCAGGGAGTTAACATTCCAATTTATAAGAAATAGCCAAATAGTAATAATCAAATGGTTGTCCATTTGCTAGATGTTGATAATCTAGCAAAAGCGCCTCAATTAAGTGAAGGTGTGTTTATAAAACACGACTAATCATCTCTGGAATCTTCGGCTTATTGGGCCGAAGGGTTGACTAGTTTGGCAGACATTGGGCTCATGAATTCCAGCACACGATATTTACAGTAATTATAGATGTTGAATCTGGTCTAGAGATTTAAGTTACTAGAGAGAAAATTAATTTCTTCATTTGAACTTAGTTTTCAATATGTAAGATTAATGTTTTTAGGAAAAGGGTGACACATACAATTTCATTCATAAAGGCAAAAGCCTTAAGAAAAGGGTACAATAGTGTCTATCAATGAAAATTACATTTTCAATGAAAAGGGGAACACTATGCCACCAAAGTATCATATATTCAAGAGTCCATGCATGTCGCACCAGAAAATGAGCTACCTGATTGCTCAGTCAATTGCATTGTTGGAGCCTACATTGAGGGAATCTCTATATTAAATCCCTGATTTCAGCAACCATAGACCGGATTGGTGCATATGTTGATCCTAATGTGTTTACTTCATTGATGAGGAACACACAGTCACTTTCCACCAACAAGTTTGGTATGCCAAGGTTAAGACATAGTTGTAAGCCTCGTAGGAGTGCAACCGCTTCAATATGTTCATGTTCCAATATTGAGTTTTCAGGTCCACTTGCTGCTAAAACTATTCCTCCTTCGTGATATCGTAAAATAATTCCAAGTCCAGCCTTATTTAGATCGAAGAACAAGGCGCCATCTACATTGAGTTTGAGTGCATCATTAGATGGTGCAGACCATCTATATTTGTTGTGAAGTGCACTAGGGATATAGTTGAAAGGAGTGCCTATTTCAGTAGAAATGTTTTTGGCTAGAGCAGTAGCAATTACCTATGTTGGTGGAAGATTAATCTAATCACGAGTTATCTTGTTTTCGTCGGAACCAAAAACTCCAGGTAATAAGCAGAATTCCGAGAGAGCATCTTTTGAGCCTTTAGCCATAATATCAGTAGCTGTTTGTATGAATTCTCCATCGTAGGTCTTATTCTGTAACATTGGGAAATGGCTAATTAGGAATCGATGAGTAGAGGGGTAGTGGAGTAGAACATGACATAGGTTTTGACACGACCTGTCCCAAGTCACCCTAATGGACCTGACACATGTCGTGCGCCGATGGTAGATACCAGTTAAATGCTGGACCCACCACCAAGGCAACCATAACGTAACCTCGGTATATATAGCTTCTTTTAACCAAAAGGAAGTTTTAAAAAAAATTTGACAGAGTCTCCTTAAAAAATGACATTATTTTCCGTCCTGTTAGCATAAAAACTTCCAATCACCCATATACCAACATCATAAAATCAATTGCTCGATCAACTAACAATGTCCATATCACCATGCATCATAACTGCTTCGCAATGACATAATAGCGATGTAGTTTAGTTTACAATATTCCATCGTGATAGTAGATACATTTAAGTACAAAACTCTCAAAAATGAAGCAAAATGTTCGCTTGATGATTACAGTCTTAAGCAAAAGAACCTACAGTAGGTGATAGTAGTGGCTGCAAAAACTAACAATATAATTTTCACCCCTGCTCAATCAACTGCCTCCTATAAAGAAAATGTTAAGAAAATAGATGAGATAATAATTCCAGTGAGTGGAATGTTTATACAATGGTTACACAATCCTCTATGTACGTACATTCATTTATAAAAGAACACTGATTTTTCAATCATCATGATGTCCTCGTTACCCTGGAAAGCTGTATCCTAACATCTTCTAAATTCATAATGCGGGTACTAAATCATAATTTAGACTCAAGCTGATATCAAGGAAAATGATAAAAATTGATACAACACATTGAGCAAGTATACTAATCAAATTCAGTAAGGTGAAACCATAATCTAAATTCCATAAGCTACTTTGTAAGCTAATACTCTAAACTGAAAGTTAATAACCCATTATATACTGAATCATCACATCAAAATATACCCCATGTAGTCATCAGCTAATGATATGAAAAATCTAGCCATATGCACGTAAATGGCTGATCAACACCTCTGTACACGGCCGTAGCCCCTCAGTGTACGAAGTGGAACTAACATAATCATCTTTATACACGGTCGTAGCCCCTCAGTGTATAAAGTGGAAATAACATAATCATCTTTATATACGGCTGTAGCCCCTCAGTGCATAATAGGTACCCTTACACACGACCGTAGCCCCTCAGTGGATAAAAGTCACCTTTATACACGGCTTTAACCCCTCAGTGTATAGGAGTCAAATACACAACTCTAGTACACGGCCATAGCCCCTCAGTGCACTAGAGTAAGATAACTACATTGGGGTATTTTCTGATAGCATCAACATAATCATGCTCATTTACCAATTTCTCAAAAGTAAGACCTTTAGTGCAACTAATATGATTCTCTACAAATTTGGAATTATATAACCATTCATATTAAATAAACATGTTTATAACTTTATAAATTAAAAATCTTATTTTTGAAAGTAAGTTCTCCACTCACTCAAAACAAGCTACCGTCTAGGACGATCCGTAAGCTTTTCCAATTTCTTCGTCACCACCTGAAACACCATACAAGATAGCTAATTCAACTATTGTCAAGTCAAGAAACCTCTAACATCTAATGCTATAACATTACAACTAAATTTTCTCGATGCTAGAATAAACGTCCCAATTTATTCCCTTAATCAAGTGGGTCTAACTACACCTTCTAGTCCATTTATTAATAACCAATACATTAACATCACTTTCCATCCAATCATAAATGCAATTATCCACTTCCAACTAGTAAAGCTAGCAATCAATACTACAACCAATTTAACATGCATATAGTTCCATAATCTCATGTTTTCTAGTAAGTATTTCATTAATACAATACTTCCCACTAACAAAACTTATACAAATATTAACTAAAAATTTAGGGTTTGCCCAAAAATTTCATTTCTTACCTTAATATCAATGGAGACTAAAAACCCTGTAATCTCAAACTCCAATAGTACTAATATCTCATAAATCTGAAAATTTAACCACAATTTAAACCTTAGAAATTTAACATAATATACCTCTATTCCTAAAAATATAACGAGGAAACAATAAAAATTCGAGTTCAAAATACCCACTTTACCTTCTTCTCCTTTTCCTTCTCTTTTTTCTCCCTTTCTTCCTCTCTATTTTCCCCAATTTCACCTCTCTGTCTCGGTCTCTCACTCTCTCTGCGTGCAGTGTGTGTGTGTAGTGGGAAGTGAGACAATGACTTGGGGAAAAGTCTAGTAAAAGGGTTAATTGCAAAGGAAGTCCCTCAACTCTCCAATGCCAAATAAGTAAATCCACAACTTCTAATATAATCCATTTTAAAACTTTTTCTTTTCCTACTTTAAAAATAAGTCCCAAGCAATTAATTTATTCTCATTTAACTCCATATTTGACTTTGACTTAGACAATTCAACCCTTGACTTTGACTTATAAAAATTGGGTTATTACAGGTTTTCCCTTTGGTGATCACAAAAACAACATTGATGGTCGATATTAATTTTCCTTCTGATCAAATTCTGTTTTGAAGGCAAAATCTTACGACAAGCTCTCAAAGCAAAAATCTTTACTTTTTGAGAGATTTTAAGTCGCCATAAAGTATGCTCGAATTTATTTTTTCAGGCCCATTTGATGAGTTGCCACGATCACGAGTAAGATAGGTTTTGAAGAAGCCATATGCAGTGCTAACCGAATAGACTCCAATTTTTTCATGTTCCCACAACCAGACATCCTCTTCTCCTGAGTGGCTAGGATGTAATTTCAAGATAGCCTCAACAATTTTTGGATTGAATAGAGTTTTAAGCTTGGCCAAAATCCACTACTTTGAGTGAGAATCAATCAGTGACGACACAAGACAATCAAGCTGCTGGTTATAATTTTGCTGTAAATTTATCCCTAGCTCCCTACTCAGTTCTGCCACTTCAGGGATCCATTTATCATTTAGGATATGTATAGTGTTGCCATTTCCCACCACCTATCTTCCTCCGTGTATCAATAGATTTTTTGCCTTCCCAATTCCGCGCCAAGCATAGGAAGGATTGCCCCCCTATAGATGCTTTCAGTACATTGCCATCACGAAAATAACGTGCCGAGTATATTTTATGAAGCAGGGTGTCCTTGAGTTTCAAGAGTCTCCATACTTGTTTACCAAGCATAGCCATGTTGAAGATCTCAAGCTCCTTAAAGCCCATTCCCCCCCATGGATTTTGATTTACACATCACATTCCACGATTGCCAATGGATTTTCCTCTCTTCCTTTTGTTGACCCCACAAGAATCGGGCCATCATCCTCTCAATATCAGTGCATAATGTGGAGGGGAGTTTGAAACAGCTCATAACATAGGAGGGAATTGCTAAGGCCACTCTCTTCCTCCTTGGGAGGACATATTATTCTTCCATCCTTGCAATTTCATCCATACTTTATGTTTTATTTCGGAGAAGGCTCAAGCTTTTGATCTACCCACCATAGGTGGTAGTCCCAGATACTTTTCATTTTGCTGTAGTTGAGGAGCATGCCATAGGGCCATAATCGCTTGCTGCTTGTCTGGTTTCACATTTGCACTGAATACCATTGAAGTTTTATCCCTGTTCAGTTGTTGACCTGAAGCTTCCTCATAAATCCGTAGGATAGCTTGTAACCGAGAGGTGGTTCCTTCATTAGCTTCACAAAAAATCAAGCTATTATCCGCAAAGAGGAGATGATTCAGCCTTGGAGCTCTTGTGCATACTAGAATTGGTTTGCGAGGATTGAACATTAATCAACCACCACAATGCTGATGGTTATTATCAAACTGCAACGCATCTTTTATTGGTTTATTTTAAAGTATAGAAAGAACCAAGTGGGAGAAAAGAAACAAAATTCTATACCAGTTACAGTCACGGGACTTCATTACATTTGATCACTAAATAACAGTTCTAATTATTTGAAATTCAAGTTAAGTATCAGGTTCTTCAATTGTTAGAATCTCTATTAAAATTCTATGCCAGCCTTGCTTGACATGTCTGCTAATGTAAATCGAACACTCTGTTGCATCTCGTCTATAAAATTGCGGAAGAAAACGTAAATACCATATGATTGATTGAAATTCAACCACAAAGACTTACATCCCCGTTGAGTATTCACTAAAAGGAGGATCTTAGGATTTGACTTGGGATTGTTGGAATATAAATAAGAATTTAATTTTTATTATTCTACATACATATAAATTAGTAAA
Source organism: Fraxinus excelsior (assembly GCA_019097785.1). NCBI lineage: Eukaryota > Viridiplantae > Streptophyta > Magnoliopsida > Lamiales > Oleaceae > Fraxinus > Fraxinus excelsior. The sequence goes on along the minus strand of CM032640.1, from coordinate 28,369,743 downwards.
GGATTGTCATGAATTCCACATAGGATGTAAAATAAAAGGCTCTCATTACATGTATCTACCTATGTATAGAAACTTCCATTAGATAGTCATAAACGGTCCATGGGTATCCTTTGTACTCTCATCTAATATTAATATTTTTTATTTGTATTAGAAGGTTTTGTTGTGAGAGAATTATGATGTGATAATAACAAATTTTCACAGTAAACTTTCTTTTATGGCCAGTGATTTTTCTCAGATTTTAGAGTTTTCCTTGTAAATTCTTATGTTCGTATTATTTTTGTCATTGTTCAGTTTTATTTTTATGGTTTTCTTGATATTTTCTCGAAGAAATCAGATTTCCAACACGATGTAGTACTGGTTTCATATCAACGTGCAGAATTCATTGTATATCTCGCATCTCTCTCAAAAATCCACATTGGGCAGAATCAGAAGACTCTTTCAAAAAATACATTACACATGTGGAATCCTAACCCTAATATATGAAGGAGGAGGAGGACGACGAGGAGGGTCGTATCAAATAGAGAGAATAGAGAGAATGAAGACGAGAGAGAGAGAGAGAGATACAAAAGAGGCTTATCACACATGCACCACTATGACCCACTATTGTGTCCTTTTTGCCCATTGGATTGAAAATTGAACATCGATCTTGTTTCATATTTTAGGAGAGCAATTCATTCCATGTCAACTTGGAGATCCAACCTGGACACAACCAATGGGCAAATAATGACACAAAATCCTATGCCAATGGCAGTCACGGACTACAAACCACAGTATATTGTATGCCCAATAGTTCTTCCTGTGATATGAAAATCAATTGTAAATAATTCATTTTTGTGCAGACCTAATTCCGGGCCAGCCTCGCTTCACATGTCTGCTGACTTTATTCTCAAACACTATACTACTTTTAGTCCTATAAATACCGATGCAATAAGTGAATCTGTACCACCAAAAACACTGCAGTGTGAAAGTTGTGATCAATGGACTCCAAAGGCTCATCACTTGCTCTTTTCATTTGCATTAGCCTTCTGTTCTTTTCCCTTACAAGTGGCTGTTTTACTTGTAATGAACCAAAGCCAAACCCCACCCCGGTTAAGGGAACTTGCCCTAGAGATGCTCTAAAACTAGGCATTTGTGCCAAGCTACTCAATGGCGGCGTTGGAACAACAATTGGAAACCCACCGGACCATCCTTGCTGCTCGGCGCTTGGTGGCCTTCTGGATCTTGAAGCTGTGGTTTGCCTTTGTACTGCGTTGAAAGCAAATATTCTTGGCATTAACATTAACATTCCTATTTCTTTGAGTTTGCTTATTAACACTTGTGGGAAAACACTCCCCAAGGATTTCATTTGTGCTTAACAAATAGTTGAAGCACTCATTTGTAGCACGGTTTTAGAGTTTTTCAGTATCTTCGCCGTAGCATTTTCTTTTAATTAATGAGAGCTCAATAATTTTTACGTAAGAGATCATTCTTTCTCTTTGTAATTCTCAAGCTCTCAACATGTATTTCCTCCATGTGATTTTCTGTCTGCTGATTAGCGTTGGCTTTTGATTACGTCTAGTTTTTGTTCCAATTTTACCCTTTATCATCATTTTTAAATATCATCTTAATCAATGCAAGCAAAGAGTAATAATCTTTGGCAGTTGTTTTCACTTGTTAACCTGTCACCGTAAAAGTTGTACAAACAGAATTATTTTTGTAAAAATAAGTTGTTTTTGAAGCTGTCTAATGTCAGTTTGTCCTATAACATGTTGTTAACAAAATTGTCATCCATACTTATACACCAATCATGATTGCAAAAGTTTTATTTCTGGACCATGCACGAGAAAAGTTTATACAATCCTGGATATACCTGTATGTACAAACAATAAAGGACCGAACTCGACCGATTGGACCACAATTATAGTACGTACACACACTAAATTAACTTGATGCAATGAATGTAAAGTACGACCTACTCGATGCACTGTAGTTGTATTAAGCACAAAGAATATCGAGCCGTAACTTCACTACACAACCTCTGTTTATGTAAAAAGAACGGTAAGCACTTGTGGGAAAATATATAGAAGTGGACTTAGGAGGAGGAAAAACTCAATGAGCAAATGATTTTCTATTCAATTGTGACTTGTCTTCAACTCAAGATTACATAGGTATTTATAGGACTTCTTATCACATAAGTTAACTTCTTCATAATCGATCTCTTGAAGCTACTTGCATCATTTCACCACGAGTCTTGGCTTTATATCTTTTCACCTCCCATTTTGATTTTTTCTTTGTTTTGTACATCCGTTTGACTTCGATGGCAACACGTCCCTTTGAAAGAGTCGTTAATTCCCAAGCGTTCTTCTCAATTACTCCTATTTCTTTATCCATGGCTTTTCTCCATTTTTCATCCTCAACAACTTCATTAAAATCTATGGGTTCAGTATTTATAAAAAGAAGTTTTACAGAATTTCAACATGAGTAATTGCAATCCAGTTAACACTCCAATTACTAAAAAATATTATTATTATTATTATTTTTATCAAAATTAAACAGGCGTTTGATTAGCCCCACCCTCGAGTCTACCTCATATTTTATTTGGAACACCTTTAAAAATACATAAAACGAGGTGAACTTCTCAAGAGAAAATAAAAGCATGGTGCTACTTGAAGCTCTGGCCTGCCCCATCTGCGCGGTCACATCTCATTATTCTTTGAAGTGTAGAACTAATCTAATCTTTTCAGATGTTTCCTTCATTATTCTAAGATTAGTTTGATTTCTTTGATATGGAAGTAGTATTTTCATGTTTACTAATTTTAGGATATTGTTTCTTTCTTCTGTACCAGATGTAACCTCTTGAGGTAAGATTCTTATGGCTTCATCCCGGTCACTGATACATCTTAGAGCTCTTCGTATCGGGAGGAACATAGTCGACCTCTAGAATTACTGCACTATCTAAAGAACAAATAAAGGTATTGATTAAGAATTTGAAGCTGGAGATCTATATGAAACATTGAAACGTACTTGAGCTGCAGGATAGTAATGGAGTAGCTAGGGACCTGAAGTACAGTTGACAAATGTTTTGACATACAAGTTAACTTGTTTTTATGGCACTATTGTCCAGAACCACCAATTGCAACGCCTACCCTTAAGAAGTCAGTCAATTATGAGGTAGTTTTTATTTTTTGATTAAAACTATACGTGATGGCCTATTTTAGTAATGGGATAAACAAAGTGATATAAGGAGGCCCAATCTCCGGCTAATGAAATAATAAGAAGAGAACAATACAGAAATATGGTATTAACTATTAAGTATCACTATTTCAAAAATAAGAAAACGAGTTTCAAATTTAAAAAATCAGGTTTTTTAAAATTTTTATTTATGAAATAATAAATTATTAAATATTTAATTTTAATATAATATAATTAACTCACCCAATCTCCACCACCCTTACCACTCCGGGAACTATTTCAGCTACCGATCCGGTCACTATTCTTCTCCAGCGACCGTTCCAGGGAATCTTTCCACCGGCGATTGCTCCGATTCCGGCGATTGCTCCGATTCCGACAACTCCGAAATACTTTTTTTTTGTACAGTTGACATGATTTTTGACACTTTGATTGTTACCTGTGACTAGTAATATAAAATGTGACCTGTAAAATTTTCATATATTAAAAACTGAAAATCACACCCCCAATCAATGGATCCATCTACCTCACCCATACCTTGTAAAAAAATTTCGAAAATTAAAAACATCAAATCACTGACGTGTCACAAATTTGTAATCAGTGTGATTATTTGTGACCAAGTCAATCTTAATTGTGACAGTATGTGATCAAGTCACAACCAATCGAGTCATAATTGGTCACAATCAGTCACAATTAATACAGAATTGGTCACAATTACTCACAATCGATCACAATTAACATAAAATTGATCACAACCAGTGGCAATAAGCACATACTTGATCATAGAGGATCACCATAAACAAATTTGCACACAACAGACCAATATCATAATCCAATATCAGTCACCACCACCACTACCAGGGACGGAGCCCAATAAAGCCCAGGGTGGGCGAACTTCTGAGCTCAATTTTTTTTAAATATTAAGCTAAACGGCCCAACTTCCCAATACCTACCCAGCCCAATCCAAAGACTTAGAAACTTGAGGTCTTCAGTTCTGCCTTCACTTCACTCGTTCGTCTCTCTCGCTCGAGACGAACGAACGAAGGCAGAGCACAACCATTCATTAGCCTCTCACTCTCGTCTCTCTGAGCCCATTGGTGCCGCCTTCCTTCCATCGACACCATTAGCAGCAGTGTAGCATCGATTCCTTTTTGGAAGAAGAAGGCATGAACCACTTACCACTGAACCGAAAATAAGTGAAGCTATAAAGAAGAAGAAGTCGATTTGATCATTAACCAACGATTCAACAGCCGGCAGAAGAAGGTGAAGTCCAAAAGCCCTCTCGTTTCTCTTTTCTTTTTATTTGTTATTTTGATTTGAACCTAAAATCAAGATGAGTCACAAATTAATTTTTTATTGAGTCTTGTGTTTGATTTAAAATCACATATCAATTTTGTGATACTTGTGAAATTCATTTGCAGGCAGAACTAATGAGAATGTGATTAATTAACAAGTCAATTAAAAAGTTTAAATTTTGAAAATATTTGATTTCATATATATATATATATATATATATATATATATATATATATATTGTCGAAACCTGCAAAGCAGACACCCGTTTTAAACAACTACGGGAGGACATCGTGCGTGCAACTGACCATGTTGTCCCACATTGGAGCCCCGTTCCGTTGGTGTGCGCATTCGTGCACATCGCATGGCCTAACGAACCCCGACGCGAAAAGCGTCAAGGAATCCTCAAAACACTGCTCGCCCCTGGTGCCCCGTTCGCGACGTGCACCCATATATGTGTGTGTGTGTGTGTGTCAAAGAAATGAAGTTGTAATGGTATTCTTGATTACATATATTTTATGTAATCTATTGAATGGAGATTTACTTCTTTAAATTCTTATGAGATTTTCCATTTCAAAAACTCTCAGATTTTGTAATTTTTCAGATTTTGGGTATCTCGAGAATATAGTAGAAGATATGGTGGATGGCTTACCTTTATAATACTGCATTTGGGTTTCCCTTTAAATTCCAAGATTTATGTTCCAATCAATCCCAAATATTGAGTTTTTACATCCGAATTCAGTTCAATTATCAAAATCAATGAATGTGGGTAGTGGGAAAATTGGAATGGCAGCGATTTCGGGTAGCAGTTGGCGTAAAGGCAGACGGGAATGATTAGGGCTCGGGAGGGGTGTATATAAATTAATTTTTAGTTTTATAATATTAATTAATAATCCTATTATCTATGTGTATAGCCTTCATACTCAATCTGATCGACTTTGATGAAGGGTTGCTTTTTGCAGTGAGCGAGCAAATACTAAAACTCATACAATTTATATCAATTTGAATTTCTTTTCTGCATATTTTATTTTTTTCTTTAAAAGTTGTTCTCTTGATTAACTGATGAGGATGAATCTTTCTCGACTAGCGAATTTTTGGAACTTCCTAAAACATTGACCACCAGATCAGATCATCCACTTCATCTCTAAATTTGTCGTAATTATATTCGATTGCTTCTGAAGTGATAAATCCCTTGTTTGATCGACACTTCATTCCAATCGACAAATATACACCCTTATCTATAATTTGAAATATATCAGTCCCTACATTTCTAAATTGCCAACCTACCACTAAAGTTTTCATATTGGTCCCTAGAGTTTCAATATTGTCTGATTGGCCCTTGTACTTTCTAGAACTTTCATGTTGGTCCCTAAACTTTTGGAATGTGCCATATTGGTCTTTAAGCTCTTCACTAGTTACAACTTGGCCCTTGCTATTTCTAAACTGTTCCAATATTTATATAAATACAACAAACCATGCCAATTTTAGCAAGTCACTTTCTCATACTTCAAATTGTTCTCTACTTGTATCAAATACCAGGCCTTGCTAACGACTAGGCTAATCGAGTCTTCATTTTGCATGAAGCCATTCCAAAATTCATGAAAAAATTGAGTCAAATTTATCGAGTAAAACTTGACAGCAACTAATGATTTTTAATTTAGATTCTCTGTTTGTTCACGACATCGCAATATTAATTTATTCAACAATTATTAGGTCTAAATCAACTTCATCAAACTTTATGTTGGATAGACATTTAGTTAGGCGGATTGATTGTACACCTTTTTTTTTTTTTTTAATTATGTCTGCTGATGAATTATTGGAATAAATGAGATCGACTTTCTTTCAAAAATAAATAAATAGATCAAGCAAACTGATCCATTATTTTCAAATCTTGAAATTCAAATTTGTTTCAAATAATAGCAGTCCATTTAATAATAGGTAGTCAACTGAAAATTACTAGTTCGATCCTAAAATCACATAATAGGTAAATAAGGTGGAATTAAAATTATCAATTAAAAGCAACAAATCGCTTTTAAATTATTCAAGGCGTTTAGTCAATTTTATCATATGTAATTGTCACAATAATAAATAGAGTTATAAATAACACAAGATTTAATAATGGAGAAAATCCATAATTAGGTAAATAACACAAGATTTAATGATTCAACATATATGTTTAAAAAATATATCTTTCTATATATAAAAAGTGCCTATTTAACGGAATTTGTTGGTTTAACGGAAAAATTAACGGAATTTCTTGATTTAACGGAAAAACTAACGGAATTTCTTGTTTTTAACAGAATTTTTTTTTCCACCACCCATACTTTCAAAATTATAATTAAATAATAATAATAATAAATTAGCTTTTGATAATTTTTTCAAACTAAAATATCTTGGAGCTAACTCATCCGAATCGACTTTTTCTTGAATCTGATTTATGTATCTATATCTAAATATTTGACACAAATAAAATATAATTTGATAAATGTATCATTTAGTCCTTAACTTTCAAAATATTAAAATATAGTATATAAAAAATGAATTATATTTTATGAAAATTTTCGGAGTATTACATTCTCACCCCCTTAAAATATTTTCGTCCTCGAAAATTTACCCGTCACTTACCAATACTAAGTCTAATACATGATATACATATATTATCGTAATACATATCATACTTTAGCGATAAAATGAATTGCATTATTACTTAAAAAGAGTAAAGACTTAAGTCATGCAAAAAGTTTAAGCCTCCGTTTGTTTTTCATTAAAAATCCATAAAAATGAAAAATATGACTGTTATCCATCACATCAATCTATCAATTTTGAATTTCTATCTCTTGTGTGGGGTCCAATAACGACTATATTTTTCATCCTCATTCTACATTAATGAGAATCAAACGGAGCCTAAGTAAACTCATCTTCTTACCCCTTAACATAACTTGAGTTTTCTGTTTGTGATTTTTGGGTTGGAGATGACAGAGAAAAACACTTTATTTAATTATTTATCAATTACATAAACATTACATCATTAATTATTTAATTAACCAAAAATATTACATCTTTATTAATAACAAATTAATTCTTAAACAAAACTATTAAATATAAACTAAATAAACGTGCATTGCACGTTGCTTGCACCTAGTATATATATAAAGTTCAAAAGAACCGCATTATTTATGCCGTCCATCAATTGTTGGTCGACACGTGTTAAGGCAAGGTATTCCATAGCATCAAGCTACATCTTAAATTTTAGATACAACTTCTTCAATAATTGTGGCAAGGTATTCCATAGCATCAAGCTACATCCAAAATTTTAGATACAACTTCTTCAATAATTGTGCACCAAACAATATTTTGGGCACGATGATCACATGCATATGTGAGTATTCTTTGCACCAAGACATGAATTATATATCAATTTATCTAAGTTACTGTCTCTATCACCCGCAAGCATTTTCAATGAGCTCCTCAGGTTAAATAACACAAACATTTAGCCCTTACATTGAAAACATGTGTAGCTGAATCATGGAAGACATGTCAAAAAGTTTTCAAATTCAACAAAAACTAAATTAGGAATTGCTAAATTTGAAAACAAATGAAATTATCACAGGAACCAAATTAAAATTTTGATTCTCAATAATTCAACATGAATAAGCACTGATATCACTTGTAGGGAAAAAACTGTTAGCATCATAATAATCTTTCATGTTGGATCATCAAAAAATTATGAACCAAAGCGGAAGTGTACCTGAATTATACATAGTTAATGCAATGAATGAATCATGCAATTTTAGTCTTCCAGATCAACAAGTTGTCCATTTTTCTCTCTGATAATGTGAGTTAGAACAGAATGAACAATCAACGTGTGATCTGGGAACCATAATCTTATATATATACTAACGGTGTGTTATCCTAATATGACCTATCAAGAAATTAGGAATATGTCCAATCTCTACACATAAAGACTCACACTTTAATTAGATGTTTTAAATCCCAAAATATTGAAATATTATTAAATCATTTTAATCGGGTTTAACCAAAATTGATAACTTTTAATTTATTACATCATAATTCACATATAAGTCAACACGATCCATTAAAAAATTCCTTACATTATTACTTTAGAATTATTTTTCTACAAATTATGTTGCTAATACTCTACTCCCTTGATCAGGGACAAAATTAAAAATTCATCAAATTTTGGAAGATTTTTAAAGATGAAAGTATACGTACTTTGTTGGGAGCAAAAGAAATCCCACATTGGCTAGACATGAGAAATATGATGAATTTATAAGTGTAGAACAATTTCTTCATTGATATGAGACTTTTTGAGATAAAGCTCAAAAGCAAATTCATGAGGGTTTAGGCTCAAAGTGGACAATATCATATCAATGTGGAGATATGCAGTGTTTATAAACCCAACAAGTGGTATCAGAGCTTAGGGCCTAAAACTTAGCCGGAAGAACGCAGTGGAAAGTGTGGTAGAAGTCCCCTAATTAGCCTTACGATCTGACTAAAAATCATTTGCGTTTGAGGTGCCTTGTATCGAAAGTCTTCCTGACATAAAAAATATGGTGGTCAGGCGACGGGTCTCGTTTGGTCGACGGTGACGGCAATAATGACAGTACAAGATGATTAGCGGATGAATTATCATTTGAGGGGAGGCCACAATGATGTGGTCTTTTGTTTGAGGAGGGGATTGTTGGGAGCAAAAGAAGTCCAACATCGGCTAGGCATGAGAAATATGATGAGTTTATAAGTATATGACAATATCTCAATTGATATGAGGCCTTTTGGGGTAAATTTCAAAAGCAAATCCATGAGGGGTTAGACCCAAAGTGAATAATATCTACAATGTGGAGATATGTGGTGTCCATAAACCTAACATACTTAACAATATTAGTGACAAAATGTGTTTGTCCAGCTTTTTTTCAGCGACACTCTTAGATACACTTTTAGATTAACAAATCAAGTTTTTAATACAAAATCGAAGAGAAATGGGATAATTATCTCCTATTTATCTTAAAAATCTCTTTTGACTCTCTTTCCCATCACATAAGGCGATTATCCTATAAAACAAAATGAACTGAAATTTTGTTTTTGTAGGCAAAAGGAAAAAAAAAAAAAAAAAAAAATTAGAACTATGTAAAAGTTTTGTTGTGAGAGAAATAATATTCCATTGTTTCTATAATATTAAAAACAATTTTGTCCTCCTCTATTCTTTTCTTGGAGAGTCACAACACAAAGATTCCTGATGCTACCAAAAATCGCACCTGATGAGATCCGAGCTGGACGACTAAAAGAGCACGAACAAGAGCTTCCTTGTACCTGAAACAAAGGCGTCGAGGAGTGTCCTCGTTGCCCCTCCGATGCTTAAGTCAGAAAGCGAACCACCAGAAAATATATGCTCTGAATTGTATGTAAAAGCGTACCTGATTAATGGAGATGAATGGTGTATATATAGGGATTGGAGGTATTTCGGAGTGGCAAGGAGCCTGCCATATCTAGGACTTCTAGTGTGGTTAGGACTGTACTATGGTAAGTTTTGTGTTCCTACGTATTTGGATAAGAGTAGGACTTTTAAGGGATAGGGTAGTACACCGCTAGTAGGACTCTTCTCTCTGGTTCAGACTGACGAAAAGGGGCACTGCATCGGAGAGAGGTTATAGGAGGTGATGCCTCGAGCTCGGGGATCATCATGCCCGAGGAGACATACCGAGGAGGGAAGGACTAAATGGGTCAAATAGGGCGGTTTCTCCTCGGGTTACGAGCTCGGCTCGGGTATGAAGTCGACATAATCACAGGCCCCCGTGCATCACTGCCAGAGGCTCATGGTCGAGGATATGGGATGTGATGCACTCTGGCGTGGTGGGGAGGTCATACCTTACGCCAATGTCCGGGGTCGATTGAAGAAACGTTGAGCGAGGAGCCAGCTGGCCGTGTGAAGAGGTGCCACGTGGCCTCGATATTTGGGCTAATGATTTTGGGTCGTGGATGGCTGCCACGTGGCGAGGGATGGAGGGTCTGGATTGAGAGACGTTTGGACTTCTCAGGGTCCTATAAATACCCCCTGCCCCACCACATTTGGCACTTTCCAATCTTCAAGAACTCCTCGGACCTCCTCGGTTTTAGGCTTTAAGGTAAGAGCTCGTCCTCTCTAGTTAGTTAATTTAAGCTTCTGTTTTTCAAATGTCTGGTAGTAGTAGTTCCTCGGCCTCGGGATCATTGCCTGAGGATGGTCATCCCATTATACCCTACGCCATTCCTGTTGATAGTCACCCCGCCTTTTCATATCCCGAGCTTAGCTGTAGGTACAAAGAACATGAGGTTATAGGGGTAGCTCGTGAATTTGGGTTGATGCCGATGTGCGATGTGCGACGACCTGATCCCGAGGATAGTATAGTGAGTGCTCGAGAGGGAGAGATTGCTATTTATAGGGAATCGCTGAGGGGGGGGGACTTAGGTGGCCTCTTCACCCCTTCTTTCTCGAGTTCTTGACCGAGCATGACATGTGTCCCGGTCAGTTAGTCCCTAATGGGTGGAGAATGCTCGTCTATTTTTTCGTAGCATGTAGGTATTTATCGATTGTCCCGAGGCTAGATTTGCTGAGGATGACCTTCGAATTGAAGTCACTCCCGGGCTTCAATTGTTTCGCGTACTTTTCTTCCCGAGGAGAGTTCAAGGTTCCTAAAATGCCGAGCTCTTTGAAGGGGTGGAAGTCGAAATTCTTTTTTATTAGGCCCCAAGATACCGATCACCCATTTGGTCCTCGATGGGTTGTGCCGAGCACAGAGCTGTTTAACGAGGGCCAAGCTTACTTCGAGGTGTTAGAGAGGGATAGGCAGAGATTGGTCGAGCTCGAGCCTTTAGCCTATAACATGGATGATCTCCTCGGGGACGATATCCTCGATCTAGCTGACGTCAAGGGCGTCGAGGGTAGGAGCGAGCATCTTTGACTTATATTAATCGCCCGTGTAATATCCTCGGTAGTTTGACATGTTTATTTTGTGCGCAGTGCTCGCGATGGCGTTCGATCCCTCTGACCTTCGTCGAGCGGTGGAAAGGAAACCGAAGGGTGCCCCGACGAAGCAGCCCGGGAAGAAGGGCAAGAAACGCCCTCGATACGAGTCGACCGACCAGGCTAGGAGGGGTCCCGGGGAGGCTTCTCAATCCATGCCAGAGGCCCACGTCCCTTCGACCGAGGCCCCAACACCCCGTGCTCGCACACCTGGGGGTACGCCCGTCGTCGTCGATCTCGAGGACGACATCCCGCAACAATCTTTCCCTGAAGGTGACGTCGAGAAATGCACGCTCGTCCCTCAACTCCTCGAGAGGTACCAAGGAGGTGACGTGAGTTTGGCCGACGGCATGAGGGAGGTCGAGAACTTTGCATTAAAGGTAACTCGAGAGCCATTTTGATATGAAATTTATACATGTTAAACTCCCGATCCCTGAAATTCTTTTTGTCATGCGCAGGCTTTGACCGTCGCTCGAGCTTTAAGTCGCCGAGGCTCGAGGGAAGACGCAAAAATCTCCTCGCTCGAGGAAGAGCTGGAGCGTCGGACGCAACATATCATCGAGCTCGAAACAGAGTCCAACCGCCGAACGAAGGAGGCTAAAGAGCTCGAGGTATGCTTGAAACAGGCCCGAGCAGGTGAGGCTCTGGCCAGGGAGGAGGCCGAGGCTTGTAGGCGCGAGCTTGAGCACAAGGCGAAGGAATTCGAGGAAGGGCTTGAAGATGCTCGTGCTAAGGCGATCGAGGGCTTCAAGACATCTGCTGAGTTCCGGGCAATGAGGGGTGAATACGCCCTCGGGTCCTACAACTACGCCTTCAAGCAGGCTCGAGCTTACCTCCGGTCCAAGGTGCCTGAGATAAATGCCGAGGACTTGACCTCGGCTCCTGAGGTAACAGATGGGCTCGAGCTGTCTTCCTCCGAGGGTGCAGGGGTCGAGGAGGACGAGGACGAGGACGAGGACGAGGACGCCGAAGTTTCCCAGCCCCCGGGGACTGACGACCTAGATTAGGATTTTTCTTTTTTATTCAAGTGTAATGCCCGATGATGGGCTCAGATCTTTTGTAATTGAAACTTTTATGTTTTTTGGTTTTTGTATATGCAAGCTCGTTCCTTTTGGTTTTTACTGTTCGTCAATCACGACAACCCGAGCGTTCTGACAAACCGAGCAATTTTATGAATCATGGAACTCGAAAACCGACGAATAAATGAGCACGACGCTAATCCAAAATGTATGTCGCCCGACGACGATTTTTTAATAATGTAAAATAACAACGACCTCGAGCAACATGCGTAAACCAACAATGTTCGAAACTCGAGGAGTAATTGAGGGCGACCTCGAGCAACATGTTTAAGCCAACAATGTTCGAAACTCGAGGAGTAATTGAGGGCGACCTCGAGCAACATGTTTAAAGCCACAATGTTCGAAACTCGAGGAGTAATTGAGGGCGACCTCGAGCAACATGTTTAAACCAACAATGTTCGAAACTCGAGGAGTAATTGAGGGCGACCTCGAGCAACATGTTTAAGCCAACAATGTTCGAAACTCGAGGAGTAATTGAGGGCGACCTCGAGCAACATGTTTAAGCCAACAATGTTCGAAACTCGAGGAGTAATTGAGGGCGACCTCGAGCAACATGTTTAAGCGAACAATGTTCGAAACTCGAGGAGTAATTGAGGGCGACCTCGAGCAACATGTTTAAACCAACAATGTTCGAAACTCGAGGAGTAATTGAGGGCGACCTCGAGCATCATGTTTAAACCGACAATGTTCGAAACTCGAGGAGTAATTGACGGCGACCTCGAGCAACATGTGTAAACCAACAATGTTCGAAACTCGAGGAGTAATTGAGCAGTTCCCGAGGTATGGTTGTTCCGAGGAGCTTACTTTTCAGTTCCTTTTGGGAGGCGAGATTGTGGTCGGGCTTTTGAGCTCGAGGACTATAGCCTCGAGATGTTTGCGCGACGGCAAGACTTTGAAAATCACTTTTCTGGGAATGAATCCCGATGTTATTTATGTAAGCAAAAATCCTTCAAACACCAAACGTGGGCGTGCGCCCAAGAAATGCAGAATTAACGAACTAAAAAGACGCAGGGCATGCAATCCCGGCAAACTAAAATTTTAAGGCGAAATAAAAATTACAAAGCAAAGGTAGAAAATGAACTATTTGTAGTAGATTTTCAGATTGTCCGCATTCCAGGGCCGATGTAGTGGTCTCCCCGAGATTTCTCTCAAGCTGTATGCTCCTTTGCGAACTTCTCTAATGACTTCAAATGGCCCTTCCCAAGCGGCCCCTAGCTTTCCCGGGGCATGGCTAGCAGCTTCAGCTCTTCTTAACACAAGATCCCCGACCCTAAACTTCCTGTGTTTTACCCTGGTGTTGAAGTGCTTGGCCGTCCTGTTCTGGTAAGCAGCGACCCTTATGGAGGCCTGTTCTCTCACCTCCTCAAGCAGGTCAAGGTGCTCAGTTGTTTGGACCTCGGCTCTAGGTTCGAGTCTCCTGAGCGTTGGTATCCTGGTCTCTCGATTGGGAGAGAGGCCTCCACCCCGAATGCCATCATGAAAGGAGTTTCTCCAGTAGTGGTTTTGTGGGATGTTCGGTATGTCCAAAGAATGGCGGCAGCTCGTCGGGCCAAGCTCCCCTAGATTCTCCGAGTCTGGTCCTGAGATCTTGCAAGATGATTCGGTTGGTGACCTCGGCTAGGCCATTGCTTTGGGGGTGTGCAACAGATGTCAGACGATGGTCGATCCCCAGATTGGTGCAAAAACTTCCGAAATGTCGGTTTTCAAACTGTCTCCCATTATCGGTTATGAGGACTCTGGGTAGCCCGAACCTGCAAATGATGGACTTCCAAACAAACGATCTTAGCTTGGGTTCCGAAATAATGGCCAAGGGTTCGGCCTCTACCCACTTGGTGAAGTACTCGACCGCTACGGCGACAAACTTCAATTGTCCACGGGCTAGTGGAAAAGGGCCAAGAATGTCTATGCCCCACTGCTCGAAGGGCGTCCCGCAATGTATGGGTGTGAGCTCCTCGGCCGGCGAACGGATGACGTTGCCGAACCTTTGACACTTATCACACTTCTTAACATAATCAATGGCGTCCTTCTTCATTGTTGGCCAGTAATATCCATGTCTTATAAGTTTGAAGGCAAGGGACCGAGCTCCCTGGTGGTTGCCGCATACTCCTTCGTGGACCTCCGCCAAGGCTTGTGTTGCCTCAGTGGGGTTGAGGCATCGAAGGTATGGTAGAGTGAGACTCCGACGAAATAGAACTCCCCTAATCATGCAATACCTTGGTGCTCGAGACCTAATGCTCCTCGCCATCCTCTGGTCGCCGGGCAAATTTCCGGTGGCTATGAAATCAACTATCGGGTCCATCCAGCAAGGTTCATGCTCGATGTCCATAACTTTGGGTGCTTGGCTGATGCTCGGTTCTGTTACAAATTTCACATGGACTGTCCTGTCGAGACCGTCAACCCCCATGAAAACAAGCCGGGATAAGGCGTCAGCTTTACAATTATCAACTCGTGGAATTTTTATGATCTCACAGCTTCTAAACCGCCTCTGAAGATCGTGAACTTTAAACAATACATACTCATCTTTTCATCTTTTCTTTCGAATGATCCCTCAATCTGCCCAACCACCAACAACGAATCACTGTATATCTTTATGTGCTCAAGCTCAAGCTCAAGCTTACTGGCAAGCTCTTGCGCAATTATAACGGCCTCATACTCTGCTTCGTTGTTTGTAGCGTCAAATTCAAATCGGAGCGCGCATTGTATTTCTGTTTGTCTGTCTGGGCTGGTGATGATGACCCCTGCCCCCGAGCCCAAGGAGTTCGATGCCCCGTCAACGAATATTTCCCATACCTTCAGTGCAATGCTGTTCGGGTCGTCCCCTGTCCCCCGAGGTCTTGGCGTGAGTTCAGCTATGAAATCGGCTAAGGCCTGTGCCTTGATCGAGGGCCTGGGTTTGAATTCAATATCAAAGTCTCCAAGCTCGACTGCCCATTTTACTAACCTTCCCGACATGTCAGGCTTCTGGAGTATATGCCTCAGTGGTTGATTAGTGAGCACCACAATGGGGTGAGATTGGAAATATTGTCGCAACTTCCGGGCTGCCACTACCAATGCAAGAGCCAGCTGCTCTGCCAACGTGTACCTGGTCTCCGCATCAAGTAATACCTTGCTCACGTAGTAGATGGGTTGCTGTGCTTTGTTAACCTCTTTCACCAATACTCCACTTACCGCATTTCGAGATACTGCTAAGTATATAAACAACGTGTCACCGGGCTCGGGCTTCGTGAGAATCGGAGGCATTGCCAATGCTTGTTTCAGTTCTTGGAATGCTCTTTCACAGTCCTCTGTCCATTCGAAGTTATGACTTCCTCTAAGGGCCTTGAAAAAGGGGAAGCATCTATCCGCTGCTCTGGACATGAACCTGTTTAGAGCCGCTACCCGTCCTGTCAACTTTTGTACATCTTTCTTGCTTCGAAGGGACTCCATGGATGCAAGCGCTCGTATCTTGTCCAGATTTGCTTCGATTCCCCTATGAGTGATCATGAACCCCAAGAATTTTCCCGAGGCGACTCCGAAAGCGCACTTGGCCGGGTTTAACTTCATCTTATACTTGCGAAGAGTAGCAAATACTTCTTCCAGGTCTTCAATATGATGTCCGATCTCTTTGCTCTTGACCACCATGTCATCAACGTAGGCCTCAACATTCCTCCCAATCATCTTAGCGAAGACTTTGTTGATCAATCTCTGATATGTTGCCCCTGCATTTTTTAATCCGAAGGGCATGACCTTGTAGCAATATATGGCGGAATCGACCATGAAATATGTCTTCTCCTGATCCTCCTCGGCCATGTGGATTTGGTGATATCCAGAGAATGCGTCCAGGAAGCTGTACAGCTTATGACCCGATGTCATGTCCACCAAGTTGTCTATTCGAGGTAGGGGTAACTGTCTTTTGGGCATGCCCTGTTAAGATCGGTAAAGTCAATGCAAACTCTCCATTTGCCATTGGTCTTCTTCACAAGTACTACGTTGGAGAGCCAATCGGGATACTGGACTTCCCTTATGAACCCGGCCTTTATTAACTTGTCAACCTCTTCACGTATCACCTCCCGACGTTCTGGTGCAAACTGTCTCTTCCTCTGCTTGACCGGTTTAGCACTTTGGTTGATATTTAGTTTGTGAACTGCCACACTAGGGTCAACCCCTGGCATGTCTTCCACATTCCATGCGAACACGTCCAAATTCTGGGATAAGCAAACTACCAGTGCCGACTTGAGGCTAGTATCCAAACCCTGACCAACCGTCACCTTCTTACCCTGCTCGAGCTCGAGCTCTACCAGTCCTTCGACGGGAGCGAGTCTCCCTCTATGGTCGGGCTCGGGCTCCGATGGTGATATATGCATGATATTGGACGTGATTTTCCGGACACTTGCGACATAGCAGTGCCTAGCAGCTGTCTGATCTCCACGAACGACCCCTACTCCCTTACTGGTTGGGAATTTCATAGCGAGGTGGAATGTAGAGACTATGGCCCTGATCTGATTGAGCAACGGTCTCCCCAAGATGGCATTATAAGCCATTGAAACACGTACAACCTGGAAAGATGTAAGTTCGGTTACCTGTCTCTGATTT